>CABFVX010000111.1:307500-399370 GCA_902151425.1 Timema shepardi
ATCCCAGGACACTGGTTCTACCCATGAGCAGGTAAACCTAGCTGTAACCCAGTGCTAGGTATTCTAGTTCTATCCCAGGACACTGGTTCTACCCAGGAGCTAGAAAACCTAGCTGTAACCCAGTGCTAGGTATTCTAGTTCTATCCCAGGACACTGGTTTTACCCAGGAGCTGGGAAACCTAGCTGTAACCCAGTGCTAGGAATTCTGGTTCAATCCCAGGACACTGGTTCTACCCATGAGCAGGTAAACCTAGCTGTAACCCAGTGCTAGGTATTCTAGTTCTATCCCAGGACACTGGTTCTACCCAGGAGCTAGAAAACCTAGCTGTAACCCAGTGCTAGGTATTCTAGTTCTATCCCAGGACACTGGTTTTACCCAGGAGCTGGGAAACCTAGCTGTAACCCAGTGCTAGGAATTCTGGTTCAATCCCAGGACACTGGTTCTACCCATGAGCAGGTAAACCTAGCTGTAACCCAGTGCTAGGTATTCTAGTTCTATCCCAGGACACTGGTTCTACCCAGGAGCTAGAAAACCTAGCTGTAACCCAGTGCTAGGTATTCTAGTTCTATCCCAGGACACTGGTTTTACCCAGGAGCTGGGAAACCTAGCTGTAACCCAGTGCTAGGAATTCTGGTTCAATCCCAGGACACTGGTTCTACCCATGAGCAGGTAAACCTAGCTGTAACCCAGTGCTAGGTATTCTAGTTCTATCCCAGGACACTGGTTCTACCCAGGAGCTAGAAAACCTAGCTGTAACCCAGTGCTAGGAATTCTGGTTCTATCCCAGGACACTGGTTTTACCCAGGAGCTGGGAAACCTGGTTCCATCGCAGGAGTTATGGGTCTGGACCTCATTCGAGGGGTTCATAGATCAGAAAGCCTGATAATGGTTCGTAAATACAGGTATATGTCTAAATTGTAAAGTGTGTCCACACAACCGAGAGTTAGATAACATAATTGTAATTTACAAGTCTATGTCTGGTTTGTAAAATTTGTTTTAAAACAGAAAGTTACAATACAATACAATAGTATTGTACAGGTATATTATTTGTAAATTTTTCCATTCAACCGAAAGCTAGATAACAGTACGTATGTATACATCTATGATTGAATTGTTAAGGTTGTTTATGCATCAGAAATATAGATGATGGAATCTAATATTGGTTCATATCACAGTCTATGGGATGAGTTCATTCTCTGTAATCCTCAGATAATTAATCTCATCACGAACAAGCTCCCAGGTCTGACAAAGGTATGTAATGGGAGCTGCTCATGTACAGTACATTATGTTTGCTCCGCATAATATAACTTAGGTAAGAGAGAACATTTGGTGTAAATAACAGACTAGAGAGCTTTATCAGTTTTTAAGTATGTTTATAAAACACTTCAAAGAGTGTAATTTTATTTATTTTGTTTACTAATAGCTAATTTAAAGAATAGTCATGAACTAAATGTTAATTATATTACTTACTCAGGGGACTTTGATAAAAATAATATCTTGTTCTCCCCCACATGTATGTGTATCATGTTTTAACATATGTGGTTGTATTATATCCTGACATATGTAGTTGTATTCATGTCTTGGTTCCAAAGATAGCCCCCAGTAAAATGTCGAAGATCAAGGCGTGGAAGCTACAGGAAGCCGCTAAGAGGGCCGAATATCAGGTCGGGATGGGAAGGCAATTTTCAACAGATGAAGTGAAGAACGAAGAGTAAGAATGTACTAAGCTTAAGACCGTCTTGGTGAAGGAAGCAGTTGAGGTCAGCAAGAATATGGCGTGAAAGTGAGAGATAGGGAGACTCATTGGTGGAATGAGACCATTAGAGCATCAACAAGGACAAAAAACACAGTACAGAAAGAAAGAGACAAATAAACCCAAAAGCAAAATAATTTGCCTTCCTAATAACATAAAAATGTAATTTAATTTAACTCTCCTATTTTTATATAAAGGGCCTGACAGCCAGAAAAGCCACTAGATCTACTTTCGAGCATTTATACGTCAACTCGTGTGATCTTCAATGTTTGCAATTTTTATAGTTACTAGCAATACCTTTAAAATAGCTACTATGGGTGTGGGAAGATAACTTTTTAAATGCAAAGTGAAGTCAAAGTCGAGGCCTAAAGGTACGAGTACATTGTAAAAGTTTTCAGCTAGAGGTAATCTAGCTAGAGCTATCCAAAAGAAGTCTCTGTGTAAACAGACGCGAGAGCACACTAACGAGAGCAGCAGGGCTATTATGACCATTCGACGCAAAGTTAGTTGCTACCGCTAGTTAGCTTCACTTTAGAGGAAAAGATAGCGTTTGGGTTATTATGACCACCACACTTTGTATCGTCCGCTAGTTTTAGCTTCGACTTTGCTTCTAGCGTTAACGCACAGAATAAAATCAGTTTGCGTCAACAGTTGGCAACACTTTTCCAAAGAATATTACCTTTTAAGAAGTTAGAGGCTAGAAATAAGTTACATTTATTTCAAGAATGCTGGTATTCATGACTGGACATTATTCATTTATTTCTATTTTCCCAAACAGCTGATTACAAGTCACATTATTTTCAAGAAAGATTTAACCTAGCTTAATTTAATAAATCTCTCGCATAATTTTGTTTTCTTACGATTTGAAATGAAAAAATACTAAGCTTACATTATTCAATACACATAACTTATTGTAGTCAAAAAATCATGTGAACTATGCATTAAAATAGTAATGTCACGGGGAAATGAATAAATTAATATGAAAAGTTGGCTAATAAAGAAACTTTTTTTTTTTAAGATGTATGCTTTACAACACAATGCTTTATTCTTCATTTATTCATGTTGATACTGGAACAAGTGTGTTTTATTCCATTAATTTAAAATAATTTCAACAGTTTATAATGTACACTTCTCCTTATATTTAGGCCTAATTTAATTAAAATAACTTTAATTTACAACAAAACAAATATACGCCTTATAAAACTTTGTTTCAAAAACAACATTTATCACACAGTAGATTAATATTTTGTATTTTGGCTTTCTTAGTAGGCCTATTGTAAAACCGTTCTCGATTTTGTCAAGCCAAAAATTGAACGTTCAAAGATATAGGCCTACAGTAAGGTGTTTTAAATTTTATGTTGTTTGATTGAGTTGAGATTAGATAAAGATAACTTCCTATCTATACAGTACTCCACTTGAACATATATAGGCCGACTTTGTGCTAATTTTATTAATTTACAGTGTTGAAAAGGTTCTCATGTTTGAGATTGAATCAATTATGCGGTGTTAAGATCTTAGAAAATAAAACTAATTATTTAAAGTTGATGAAAGCGTTCAAAATCTCCCAAAAATTGTTTTAACACTTAATATTTTCGACAACTTAATGTCAGTCGTCCTACTAAGTTAACAAAAAAAGTAAACGAAAGGGTGGTTTGGATGGCTAAAAAAAGTAATATACATCTTTTAATTAAAAGGAATTATTGAGACTTTAGTTAAGTGATTAAGAATATAAGGATATTATATTTCTTTATAATGAGTTGTTTGCAATTTATTCACTTCAGTATAACTAGGCCTAACAACTAATTATTGATTTCAGATAAATTTAGTAAACCTTTTATGATTAAAAAACCTAGGCCTAAGCCATACCACATGTAAACATTAAGCTAGGGCCTATTTTGGTTTTTCCAGTCTTGGTTGCATTATTTCATAGGCCTACAACTCACATTAATGTGGATAGTAGCTACTACTATATGTACGATTCAGTTTAAATAGGATTACATTATTAAAGTTTTGTTGAGGCTTCTTGAACAAATTAGTCCTGCATTTTTATTACCTTGTTAACAGAATGATAAGTGTGTTGATGGTGACTAATAATGCAATTTGATAGTGTTATGTTTCAAAGAAAATATTATTTTAGCATTCAGTATAAGCGTACTATCCCTACATTATGATATAGGCCTATTTAAAGTTAGATTTATATGAAAAACACACAACAACGTTTTGGGATTATTATATTGGGCTAATGCGATGGCAAGTTTAAATAATGTAACACAAAACACCTAATAAATTACAAAAACTAGCAAACATAACCTCATAACGCAAACCAAAGGACAAGTAAAATGTCTGCGCAACTTAGCGTCACGCAACTAGGAAAATATTTGCGCTCGCAAGGACTTTGCTTTCGCAAAGTGGTCGGCCATAATAACTTTTGACGCAAAGTCTAGCGTCTCTCTGCTAACGGTCGCAAATTCGTTTTGCGTCGTGGTCATAATAACCCTGCAGGTCCATGCTCTAGGCGAGATTTAGCTACGGTGTGTAGAATGAGAGTGAAAACAGTTGCGAGAGCACATCAGTGAGAGCCTCTAGCTGGATACAATAGAAAAGGCACTGAAAAATATAGCTGAATCTTTGGAAATGTAAAAGGCAGAAGTTAGTAGGAAATGGCTTAATCTTCGGTGCCAAATGAACTCGGAAATAAGGAAAATTAATAAAAATAAAATTGTTGAGGGAGCAGATGACGTAGTGTGGAAAAGTGATTGGGAGTTCTATGACAGTTTACATTTCATGGTTGGAAATCTAGCCTGAGAGTCTAGTGTACACATCAGATAGAGAAGTCTAGGTAGAGTCGCTCTAAGGTAGTCTAGCTAGACACTCTATAGAGAAAAATATGGCTGCAGTGTACACATTGTTTAAAGAAGCTCTTGCTAGATTAAACGCTGTCGAGCTAGATTTTAATTTACAGTGTACTCGTACCTTAAGATAAGATTTTTTGTTGTGGTAATATAAAACTACTTAAATTTTATATTAAGTGTATATATATATATATAAAGAGAAAGTTTTATAGAAAAAAACAAAAACGCTATAGTATTTTAGTCTTACATATCTGAAATTACCTATATTCATGTAATATATGTCATCTAAACATAAGTCGGTGCTAAAATACTGTTTAGTAGTAGTTTTTAAAACACTAATGTTGAAATAGGTAATATTTGGGAGACATTTCAAACTTGTGTTTAGTATGTTACAGTGAAGTTTTCTTTTTACTTCAAAATGTTTCTAAGATGCGGAGGTTGTTGACGTTGTCGAAGTCAAATCGAAGGAAATTTGACCTAAAACTGGGAACTTTTTAAGCTTCTTATACCCCTAAGAATAATTTTAATAAAACAGGATGCTGTCACCATCCCCTTGTTTACCTTGGGAACGTGGGTCTGAGAATCTGTCGGGATGTGCTATGGCCGAGGATTAGAGGGAGGTGATGGGGTATATTTGTGTGGGTTTGTGAATGATGTTAAACATGTGTTTAAATAGGTTTATTAGTACTACTATTTATATTACAAATGTAATGTTGGTAGAGATATTAAAATGAAATAACTTAGAGAATACTCGGAAGCTTGTGACAAAACGAGGTGTTGCTAGGAATTCCCCATGGCCTGTCTGACTACTAGGTAATCTATACACGATTCCCAACCCCGGTACACTGGGCTCGAGCAGCAGCCCTCAAGATAAGTACCGATGAACTGGCATCCTAGTCCACGTATTCTCGAATATGGAAGAGTGACCCCTAAGACCTCGATGTTGATTAGTAATCCCTGATGGCTGGTTCCCCTATATTTTATCGGGGCCCACCCGGTCTGGTTTCTCGCTAAGGAATGCTGAAAACACTTTTGTGGTCAGTTCCTCTAATTTTTTGTTTATAGACAAATCATAACAACCTCGTAAAGTTCGTTTTGTCAGTCGAAACTCATAACATACAATATTACACAAACTTACCTTCCAATTTAGGCCATGCGGTTACAATGTTAACGATTTCGGCCGCAAAAAAAACTTTGAATTTAAAATGCCTTTTGTGGGAAAATTAGATTGTAGTTTGAGAGCACAACTAGATTAGGGCTAAATTCATTCAAATTGAAACAATTCATTGTGAAAGCGGAGATAAACAACAATAAAAGATATATAAGTGATCTCTCAAGC
This sequence comes from Timema shepardi, assembly GCA_902151425.1. NCBI lineage: Eukaryota > Metazoa > Arthropoda > Insecta > Phasmatodea > Timematidae > Timema > Timema shepardi. The sequence continues at coordinate 313,446 of CABFVX010000111.1, forward strand.
GATTGTTTTTTTATGAATATTCTCTAATTCACCCTGATTATTTACCTTCTCTCACCAATCCAAGTAAAGCTGGGATGCTAAATACTTTATGGCCTGCAATTTTATCAACCAATGAAACTAAATGAAAAGTTTGCGGGTTGTGTGAAATGTGGCCACTCACTTTATGGATAAAGAGTAAACCAACAACTAAATAAACTCGCGGTTAAGCTAGAAGAAGGAGGAGAAGGGGGAAGATTTAATTATGAGCAGATAATTAATGTTTGTATTTGTATTCAATCAGCTCACATTTTTTGGGATAGATTTAATAGTACAGGGTGGATACTGGAAGTTGTATGGCTGAAAGGAGGAGTACAGGATGGATACTGGAAGTCGTATGGCTGAAAGGAGGTAAGAGTACAGGATGGATACTGGAAGTTGTATGGCTGAAAGGAGGAGTACAGGATGGATACTGGAAGTCGTATGGCTGAAAGGAGGTAAGAGTACAGGGTGGATATGGAAGTCGTATGGATGAAAGGAGGTAAGAGTACAGGGTGGATACTGGAAGTTGTATGGCTGAAAGGAGGAGTACAGGGTGGATACTGGAAGTCGTATGGCTGAAAGGAGGTAAGAGTACAGGGTGGATACAGGAAGTCGTATGTCTGAAAGGAGGTAAGAGTACAGGATGGATATGGAAGTCGTATGGCTGAAAGGAGGTAAGAGTACAGGGTGGATACAGGAAGTCGTATGGCTGAAAGGAGGTAAGAGTACAGGGTGGATACTGGAAGTCGTATGGCTGAAAGGAGGTAAGAGTACAGGGTGGATACTGGAAGTCGTATGGCTGAAAGGAGGTAAGAGTACAGGGTGGATACTGGAAGTCGTATGGCTGAAAGGAGGTAAGAGTACAGGGTGGATACTGGAAGTCGTATGGCTGAAAGGAGGTAAGAGTACAGGGTGGATACTGGAAGTCGTATGGCTGAAAGGAGGTAAGAGTACAGGGTGGATACTGGAAGTCGTATGGCTGAAAGGAGGTAAGAGTACAGGGTGGATACTGGAAGTCGTATGGCTGAAAGGAGGTAAGAGTACAGGGTGGATACTGGAAGTCGTATGGCTGAAAGGAGGTAAGAGTACAGGGTGGATACTGGAAGTCGTATGGCTGAAAGGAGGTAAGAGTACAGGGTGGATACTGGAAGTCGTATGGCTGAAAGGAGGTAAGAGTACAGGGTGGATACTGGAAGTCGTATGGCTGAAAGGAGGTAAGAGTACAGGGTGGATACTGGAAGTCGTATGGCTGAAAGGAGGTAAGAGTACAGGGTGGATACTGGAAGTCGTATGGCTGAAAGGAGGTAAGAGTACAGGGTGGATACTGGAAGTCGTATGGCTGAAAGGAGGTAAGAGTACAGGGTGGATACTGGAAGTCGTATGGCTGAAAGGAGGTAAGAGTACAGGGTGGATACTGGAAGTCGTATGGCTGAAAGGAGGTAAGAGTACAGGGTGGATACTGGAAGTCGTATGGCTGAAAGGAGGTAAGAGTACAGGGTGGATACTGGAAGTCGTATGGCTGAAAGGAGGTAAGAGTACAGGGTGGATACTGGAAGTCGTATGGCTGAAAGGAGGTAAGAGTACAGGGTGGATACTGGAAGTCGTATGGCTGAAAGGAGGTAAGAGTACAGGGTGGATACTGGAAGTCGTATGGCTGAAAGGAGGTAAGAGTACAGGGTGGATACTGGAAGTCGTATGGCTGAAAGGAGGTAAGAGTACAGGGTGGATACTGGAAGTCGTATGGCTGAAAGGAGGTAAGAGTACAGGGTGGATACTGGAAGTCGTATGGCTGAAAGGAGGTAAGAGTACAGGGTGGATACTGGAAGTCGTATGGCTGAAAGGAGGTAAGAGTACAGGGTGGATACTGGAAGTCGTATGGCTGAAAGGAGGTAAGAGTACAGGGTGGATACTGGAAGTCGTATGGCTGAAAGGAGGTAAGAGTACAGGGTGGATACTGGAAGTCGTATGGCTGAAAGGAGGTAAGAGTACAGGGTGGATACTGGAAGTCGTATGGCTGAAAGGAGGTAAGAGTACAGGGTGGATACTGGAAGTCGTATGGCTGAAAGGAGGTAAGAGTACAGGGTGGATACTGGAAGTCGTATGGCTGAAAGGAGGTAAGAGTACAGGGTGGATACTGGAAGTCGTATGGCTGAAAGGAGGTAAGAGTACAGGGTGGATACTGGAAGTCGTATGGCTGAAAGGAGGTAAGAGTACAGGGTGGATACTGGAAGTCGTATGGCTGAAAGGAGGTAAGAGTACAGGGTGGATACTGGAAGTCGTATGGCTGAAAGGAGGTAAGAGTACAGGGTGGATACTGGAAGTCGTATGGCTGAAAGGAGGTAAGAGTACAGGATGGATACTGGAAGTTGTATGGCTGAAAGGAGGTAAGCGTACAGGATGGGGACTGGATGCTGTACAGATCAAGAATGGGGGTAGGAGACTAGGAGGAGTGGAGCAATTGGCGGCCATGGTAAGAGAAAGGGATGAAGGTTGCGAGGAGAGTACAGGGTAGAGGCTGGAGTCTAGACTCAAAGGAAGTGTGGACTGCAAGAAGGGGGGGTGCAAGGGGCAGAACAACAAATAGAGGGACATAAGGTACTCTTGTATAGTTAGTGTAATTAAGAGCTGGTTAGGTTAGGTTAGAGGAAAAGTGATCCACACCATTTAATGTGGTGGATCAATATTATTATTATTATTATTATTATTATTATTATTAGCACCCCGTCATATTACCCGTCCGGCCTATACGCACTTAGGCTAATGTGTAATGGTAGGGTGATTGTGAAATTAATTGGAGGACCTACAGTTTAACATGAGATCCGAACCTCGGTGGAGGCCTAGCACTCCACACATTCACAAGTTGTAATTAATACACGTATTGTCAGAGGTTAAAAAAGGGTTTGGCAGTCAGATAAATCTGTTCCGGGACCGAGGATTGAACCCCGGACCCCAGCACAGAAGTATTTTGACACCTTACCCCTAGACCGCCAGGTCACCTGGATAAATGTTAACCTTATGGGAGAAAGTTGTCCAGAACTGCCATTCCAACCACTACTACCATGTTATAGCTTTGTTAGTTTTAAAATAACTCGTTTATGGGTGTCTAGCAGTTGGTCTTTTTACAAATTTGTTCTCTCGTGTCGACCGCTTGTTTGTCTATCACCTTTTACTCCTATACATGATCTTGTCTAGCAGTTGGTCCAAGTCGTTTCGACCACTTGACCCACCCAGCCTTTCAAATATTTTTTTATAGCTTGTCGAGCTGTTTTTTGTTTAGCAGTTTGTGTGGTGCCCCCTAGTGCATTCGTTCTGTATTTAATCCCGGCCCCTAAGGCAGAGCAATGCATTCCGATCACAGCACAACCCCTGCCATTTAGTGCACAATAATATTAATATTTACTTCGTCACAGTCGTTAGACGATACAATTGGGCTAAATAACCACTCCACTCTAGCACCAGAATAATGATTGACTTTGCCGTATGATGTGGGACATGCTTTGTCAAACACTGCTCCGATATAATTAAGAGGCAACCTCAAAGATATTCATAAGCAACTGGCCATTATCTATAATGTGGCACATGTTCTGTGAAGGGATTACAACAAAATGGAATCGTTTGAAAACCATCCAACACCGTAGAATGAATAGGAAGCACTCGGCCATTTCTTGGTCAAGGGCGCTTTGTTTCCCATTGTTATCTAAGTTCATACTTTGAAAAGGCCTCCTTCAGGAGAGATCAGTGACGCCAACCCAGTCATCTATCACGGAACTGTTATCTTCAATTTCTGACTTCATAGCATGCTTATTAATCTTCATCAACTCCAAAACTCCGCTTGACTACACCTACCTATCTCCAAATATGTGGGAGGGAGATAGAGAACCTCGCTATTATGGCTGAAGAAACAGGGGTCCCAACTACAGCTCTCAAAGGGACAGTGGTTCAATTCAAGGTACTGTCAGGCACTCCTCGTGTATACTTTCATCCTATGACCTGGTCGTCTGTGAGAAGCGTCTCTGTCCTTGGTTAAGTTAGATAGTGAACTCAGAATTTAAATGGATACGTGTTATGTATACACCAATCAATTATAAAATATTTACAAGTTTATTTAAAATATCAAACCAAATAAAATAAATATATTTATGGAAATTATGCTTATTAATATTTATTTTATTTTCAACAAACTTACAGAGTCGACTTTTTTAATACATTATGCAATGTTCTCTTTCCAAACGAATAAAAATGGCCATATTGTGTATATATATATATATATATATATATATATGTGTGTGTGTGTGTGTGCGTGTGTGTGTGTGTGTGTGTGTGTGTGAAGGTTTTCAACTCAAATCTTGATCTACATTTGATTCCTTGTATGATTCAACACCTGTGTGTTTTCTCTTCGAATTTCCTGCCTACTCCACGATGGGGCCGTGAGTCTTATTTGTTTCAAGACTGCTTTGAACGCTACAATTTAGAGAGGTTGTGTGCGTGAATCGTGTTATACGAACACAACCCAGAAGAGAAGAACGAGAAGCTGGCTAGTCGCATTATCTTACTGCGTAGAGGGCAATTAAAATATATTATGTTAGAGCAATAATGGCATATGTAGCATGACACTTTAAATAGGACTAATAAACCTATTATTAGCGACTACTATTTGAGTTCACACCTATCAATATCATTACTACTAAAACGGATAATGTTGAATACTCTAAATGTCCAAATAAATCAAATTTCTATATTGATATTGTGTAGGGTAGGATTGTGAGTAAGTAGTACGGTTGGCTTATCGCCACTTTTTTATATCATTTTATAGCATTTTACTACCCTTTCGAGTCATATGCCTATTTAATAGTAATATTAATGTGTTAGGAATTAGGAAGGTTTAATTTAGAGGACGTGCACCCGTATTTTCGCTGAGAGAAATTTGAAAACCATATAGGAAAAAACCACCCCCAGTGCACCCAACTAGGTTTAACCCCGAGCTCCCTGTCTTCAACAGTCTAGTCTAACATGAGTGTAGCGCGTTCGACCAGGTGGCCACCGAAGATATGCCTACTATCCGGGCATAGCATGCACTGAGAATATTTACATTATCACAATATGGTTCTCCATTCTCTCTCTATACACGTTAAGAAACATTAACCCACTTTACTTTTTTTCTTTAGAAAGTTTATAGTTTTCAAACATTTTCCAGATAAAAGTGCTGATTTAATATTTGAAACAAAGATCAAAGTACAAATATTTATTGTTTCGAAATAATATAAACTTATAGTTTGTTAATGCTTTACTCTTATATTCTAGCTATAGTTTCGATTATTCCAACATAGTGAAACCTGTGCACGGCGGGTAAACGCCTACCCAGGGGAAGTAGCATCGTTTCCCTAAAAGTCTGCTCCAGACAGATTACCTTATTTTAAATCAATATTAGATAGGTTTTGTCACAAACATGAACGTTGGACCGGATTGAAAATAAAATACGAATCTTATCATGCAAAACAAATATAAATATGAAATATTTTGACATGGGGGAAGAGGGGGAGTGTTTTATTTATAAATTTGAACAGGCAAATGACTGCGGAGGAATAATATCTGTGTGCAAAGTCAATATTGACCGGAAAGGTCCCTTGTTTTTTCAGTGCGAGAGTGTAGAAATAGCGAGCTTGTCATTCTACTGGTTGCGAGGGAGGAGTGAGGGAACAAATAACTCATATATGGCCACGTGTTGAGCTCGCGATAGACACCTCCTTTCAGAGAGCTTCTTTCTTTGAACGTGAGTGACGTCTAGGATTTACGTTTTGTGATGTAATGATACATCTGGAGTCCATGCGGTTCCAGGCGCTAATGACCCCTTTTGATTATTTTCTTACCACCACCTCTTACAACTCATACATCGGGCTACACGCCTATGTACTAATTACGCTAGTAGCTTAAATAATTAGGAAGGATTATTTTAGAGGAAGTGTACTCGCATTTGCGGGGAGGAAAAATGTAAAACAATTTTGTAAAAACACTCTAAGTACATCTGACCGAGGTTCAAACCTTGACCTCCCCATCATTGACAGTCTACAGTATATTCGCCATAGCTTTTTACCTGAATGACAGTTGAAAAATCAAATGTTCAGGTTTTGGTTTGCCAACACTTATAAAAAATCATTTTGACAAGTTTTTTTTATTACATTTTATATCTACATTTAAAATAAGGTAAACCTAAGTTTTCTCACACTATTTCATTACTTTTAATAATTTATGTTTACCCAATCTGAAACAATATTTTAAACATAGCTTAGTTAAAAATATTTATTATTTGTGTTGTAATGTTATTTATAATCTGTAATATAGTGCATACATTAATAACCTGCAATGTATTTACTTGGAAAAGAAAAAATACTTGTCATTTATTTGATATATAATAACTTATTTTATCAATATTTGGTTGTATTTATAAATATTTAACTAAATAAAATATTTGTATTCATTGCGTGGGTGCACCATTGTAAAGAACTTGTTTGCGTCGTGATCAATTCCATGGTTTAAATTCTTTAGTTGCCATTTTGAAGCTATTGGATATGTGAAAGTGCTGTGAATAATACTTTTTTAAGTGTAAAAATCTATAAGTTTTGTACCCGAAATCAAATAAATATAAATAATATTGGCCTAAATTACTGTGGTTAACAATCATATTCATACATTCCATGTGTTTTCATTACAGCTATCCAAAGTTACAGATGTTAGCTGTTGGTGTAGGGATACACTAGGGACTATTTCTAGTAACTTTGTGATCTGTCATCCAAGTAAGCTCAAGTGGTGAAAGTACAGCTATTTAGTTTACTGCTAGAATAGCGTCTTAGATCATGTGACTACTGAAGCGTATCAGGCGTAAACCTAATCTAGTCTGGTCTACCGGGGATGGGAAGATTGGAGTTAGAATTCCACCAAGGTGTACTAAGGAGTTTTACCCCTCAATTGTGTCTCTCTATCTCTTTGCGCAAATGAAGGTACATTTCCTCTGCCACATTTTAACAGGATAGTTTGGTCACACATACACCTTTCCCCTTAGTAATATACTCGCGGAGATATTCTTTTAAACCACTTCTTATCACCAGTCACCATTTAAGAGGAAAAGCCTTCAGTGTACCCAGTAGGGATTTAAACCCCAATATCTTATTCACCAACACAAGGCGAGATGATTAACATAGGGATGGGGGTGAGCAGTACTGCCATTGTACTACGTCATCATTGAGATCAATCATCTTCATTGAAAACTCAGGTGTTTTTATTAAAAGTCAATTGCTTTATTGCTACTTACTGGGACTGTATGGATAACAACAACATATAATTGTGATTAACTGGGGAAATAGCAGTGATAATGGACGTGACCTGACGTCTCATCTTTCTAAATATACTTCGTTTCTCTCTCACACCTTCTTTCCCCCTCCCACCTCCAGTAGCTGTGGACGTTACACAAGATAGTGGATGAAGCAAAACATCGGTTGTGAAATTAATTTATCACCTCCTGTTCTAGTATTGCACCTCCCTACCACCCTCATACAAAGGAGGGGAAGGTGATAACACTGCAGGGGAGGGGAGATGTCACTGACAGGAAGAGGAGAGGGTGATGGCACCAGCAGGGAGGGGAAGCTCTCATCATCTCGCTAATCTTTCATGTCATGTCATGAAAAATGGCTTTCACGCCCTTGTCGATGGTCCAGGATTCAGTGGCCGAGAGCTGACGAGGGCTTTATGACGTCACGAATGTTACAGTAGAGCTAGTTGCAGGCTAGCGTGCTCGGCTCAGTCTCAGAAAGGTTAGGTTGCTTCCCCGGCCAACAAGACGAGGAAATGTGAAGCATTCATTTCATATCCCTTCGATTCACTCGTCCTATTTTGTTATTTTAGGATTTTTAGTTTAAATTGCAATAGCCAGTGTACTACCACTAAAGCATACTATTATAAACTTTTGGGCCTAGTTTTACTAAGGGATACAAATATGATTCAGCGCAAGTATAAATTGACGCAAATTTGCGCCCAAGATTCTTCTTGTTTGTTTGTTCCTTTTCTTGATTCATTAAGCGAGGGGCAAACTGGTGAAAATGAAAATAACTATAGAGGCGTCACCCCGACGTAATTATTTGGGCTTTCATCAAACAATGCGCGTGAAGAATTTTCTTCATAAGTAAATTCAACCTTATTTTTAATGCCCACTGAAAATGGCATAAGATACAAATATTTAATTAGCTAACATTTTACTATAAGCCAACAATTAAATTAAAATAGACCTATTCATGGGTGCTTTTCGATGAACATTATTATTCATAATATCTATATTATCTGCGTAAAGCTTTCTTCGTAGTATTAAAACATTTAAATAAACTTTAAAATCTGTTTTTAAAATATATTAGACCCGTCATATTTAGTGAAAAGATTTATTTTGGTTTGGGGATTACAAATCCTCTTTAGGTCTAAATATATATTCCACAATTTCCATAATTTGATGTTTTATTTGTGTTTTTTATATTGATACAATAAATTCCATGGTGCCACAGGAACTTAAAATACAATAATACCTGACAAATGATAGCTTTGTTACCACTATGGCTTATTCTAGTTTGAAACAAATTGTGCGCTTGAAAGACACGTATTATTTTAGTCCCCATATTAATCACAAACTGTAGTGCAGTTAATTAAGTGTATTCCGAGGCATTACGATAATATGACACAGATTTAACTACAACTATAATTGCACACTAACTACTCCAAAACCGCCACCGATTTAGTATTACCGAAGTTTTTCTAGTTTGTATGTATTGTTTAGCATAATATTTTGACATAATCATGTTAAAGACTTTTAAATTGTTTATAGAATATCTATACTCAATCCCAAACTCTAGTTTAGTTCCTTTAACATAATTGTCATTCTTGCTTTAAGTTCCCATGATATTTTATTTTTTCATTGACAGTATTTTATTTTTTTATTTGACATTGTCTTAAAGTGTAGATTTTACACTAGATTTTAACTTCCCTTCATTTTTTGCCTTATTATAAGAGGCAGCAAATACGTCCTAGCCTCTTAAGTTACGCAGAATTATTTTAAAGATGTTACATTGCGTCCTTGTTATTGTGAAGATTAAACGCGATGGTAGGTAGTCTACCCTCCATACAGGGATTCCTGGCAAGTTGCCTAGTTAGTCCATCACAAGAGGACACAGAGAGAACATTATCAGAACAAACAGAAAATGAATATTCTACCAGAAAATGAATATCCTATCTTAAGATTTCATGGAATATAAATATGTTAAACCCTCCTATTTCCTGGGAACACTCCTTAGCAAAGACAGTTAGCGAAAGTGTCCCTGATAAGGTTTCCGTGGGTAAGACACGTGTTTGGTGTTAATTTGAAAAACAATTTCACGGTTCTGATGATACGTATACTATAGATTTATGTTGACGCCTTTCAGGCAGTGACGATTACATCATCTGACGGGAGGGGTATTGGTAGAATTATTTATTGTGTTTTGGTAATTAGTAAACTCAAAACTGTATAGAAATATTTATATCATATTAAAACTAGAACTAAACTAAGTAATGTAAAGTTCTTTAAATTTAAAAATGACACCTGAACATGGGAATCGATCCCGGGACCTTTGGCTTAGTACGCCAAGGCTCTAACCACTGTAATTAATGTGATTCAAAATCGTGATAATCTGACATTATGGCTATTTATGGCTTGATCTCAAGGGAGATATTTTAGAAAAATTGCAACTGCCATACTTTGTAAAAGGGGTAGGGAATCCAATCTGAATAATTTTATGTGTTAAATACCCTGATAATTGCGTGTGAGCTATGATAAAAATAATAAAAACTATTCAAGAAATAAGTCTAATTGACACAAGAAAAACAGTAGGTAAAATTTAAATTAACAACTTTTCAAGAAACAAATTCACGTTCATGCTGCTAAGTAGTTATTTATTTTTAAACTTTATATCCTATTATGGATAGTTCTACCCCTACTATTTCATCATACAATTTAAATATTACTAACAAACATTCATTAGGTTTATATAAAGCAATCTTCTGACAGGTTCAAGAGCATGGAGGCAGTTAATTTCACACCTTGTCATTACAGAGATTATTAGGAAAATATGATGAATCGAGGGATAAAAATCAGGTTAGATCCAGAGCTTACTACATTTTCTGTCTCAGACGTTAACAATCCCCCATTTGTTTCACTTACCGACATAAAAACGAATAGCAAATCATTGAGATAATTATTTTTATAAGTTTTTATTTCATTGGATTCCAGAGAATTTTAAGAAATTTTATGAAATATTTCATAAGTTTGTCTTGTTTTTTTTTTTTTAACAAATTTCCTCATTTTATCTGATTGCTAGAAATTATTTCCGGAGCTTCGGGTCAATCTTTGGTACGGGGCTTAGCTCCGGCTAGCATTCATCTTCCCCGGTGATAGAGTCAAACTTTTTTTTTCTTTGCGTCTGCCCTCATACCACAAAAAGGCAAAGATGACATTAAAACTGGTTTGCTAGTTAGTTAATTGCTTGGTGATTTCAACTACGGAGATGACAGCTGACAGTCGTGGTTTCTACATGGTTTCGAACTTACACGAACAACTTCCGACAGAACGAGGCTCAGAGTCCACGTCACATCTGTGGGCAGTTGCCCCTAACGTCATTAGTCACATGCTCCCTCCCGTCACGTTCTTACCGATATTACCGATACGAAGGAGATCTAATTATAGAAACACTCACTAGGTACAAATTAATTAAACCCTGCAATGATGGTCGCATGGTCCAAAGAGGCCCAAACATTATCAAGCATGCTTGGATCGTTTCTACAAACTATGCTAAGCATATTATTTGTCTAGTACTGCTAGTCTCAGTTGTATATCACAACTTAAAGTGTGTTTGTCGGTATTCATTTTTACGGGTACCAGCCCTATAGTGTAATGGTCAGTCTCCCTGACCACGAGCCTAGAGGTCTCGGATTCGATTCCCGGCTGGTACCTTGAGTATTTTTCCCTTAAGGGAAATGATCCTAACGGTCACCATAGTTTGGTTAGTTAGACTTAAGTTAGGTTAAGACTGACACCAGATTAACAACTTCATAATCACTACCATCACATCATCTCATTACAGGTACGTGTAGACAACCTCCTCTCGTGTACCCTGGACAACGTTCTGTGCCACCAGAGCGGCTAATAGTCTACACATAAGGAGAACGAACTTGAATGTAATATCCCTCCCGGTCACATGCCATACGCTTGAAAAAAGACTAGTAGCTCTGTGTGTGTGTGTGTGTGTGTGTGTGTGTGCGTGCGTGCGTGCGTGCGGCTAATACTTTATCCTTGGCTGCAGTGAAGCCTGAAAAGCGTAAAAGTAGAAAATATTACCTAAGTTATTGCATGAAAATCCTTTTTAAGAAATTCCAAATATCTTCACTTTAAGACTACAACAATTCAACATTTGCTGACTTATTAAAAATGGTTACACCTTTGATCGTAAAGCAAAAATACTTATTTACAAATTGCGGTATCCCCTGCTCAAAGATTATTAAGTGCTTTACTTTTACTTACAACAGGATGGACTGTTGAAGATGTGAAATTCACTAAAGTTATATCTGCTTTGAGTGTTGGTAAACTAATTAAAAAGATTTGTGATGCGATCATTTCGGTTCTAAAATAAAACATAAAGGTTTTGTATAAACCGAAAATATAATAGGTTCTTAACTATCAATGTTTTTAAACATACTGGCATGATACACGTTTTCAACTATAAAGAGATTGAGTATAAAATTAAATTGCACAAAATATAGTGGTTGAATCTGAATTATAATGTTCACTTTCATTACTGTATGATGTATGATGCTTCATCTCCATGAATGAATGGGGATTTTTGGTTTGGGAGTCACATAGAATAGTAAAATTTTGCAAAGAGGTAGAACTTCTCTAAAGAACTTGCGCTTGGAGCTGTCATGGATGGCACATTAATGTTCACACTTTCTCCGTGTAATATTCCCAAAGCTTAAAAGGTATGTCATTAATGGCTTTTCAGGCGAAATATTTTTGTCTTTCTGTAATTGTGAGAATCCGGAGCTCAACTCTTCGCGATATTTCATATTGACTGTCACTTCAACACGGATTTTCGCGAGCAAACTGTAATATATCCCTTATTGGCTTTTCTCTTGTGCCCACCTTCTTATTTTTACAGGAGGGTTTTGCTCCAGTTCACTATTTACATCCTCTTGACTAGATTTATGAAACAAGTGAAAACAAAGAAAGTTGGGAAGACTTACATTGATTATATGGATTATTACATACATCTATTTCCTGAGAGTAAGTAAAAGCTCCTGAATTATAAAAATATAATATATATTACAGTAGCGTAATAATGAGGCTAGTGTATTCGAAAAGAAGTACAATTTCCACACTGTGAAGGTTCTATTGATGGAAGAATGTAGAATGAAAACCACTTGGCTCAGATTCTTATTTTTCAAACTATAAACATTCATTGTCGTCCTAATGGAAGTGGTAAATGGTAACCATGATTTTATGGTGGTAGATATTCAAACTAACTGGACAATTTCTGAGGGTGGACTATTTGCAAACACTACCTTCATTAAAATAAATTTAAGAAAAAAAACTACATATTTCTGAGCCATAATTCCTTGAAAACGATGATTCAACAATGCAGTATGTTATTGTTTCAGATGATGCGTTTTCCCTTTAAGAAAATGTAATGAAGACATACGATCAAAGAGATTACAGATTATTTCGGTCTTAGCGTATTGAGTGAAATGTATTTGGAATACTATCTAATCGATTCAGAATTATTTTAAATTACTCTTAATGAAAGCAGAGGTGACCTGGTCTAGGGGTAAGGTGTCAGATTTTTGTGCTGGCGGCCGGGGTTCAATCCTCGGTCCCGGCACAGATTTATCTGATTACCAAACCCTTCCTTCACCTCTGACAAGACATCTTGTGAATGTGGGGAATGCCAGGCCTCCACCGTGGTTCGGATTCCACGTTAAACTGTAGGTCCTCTATTTCATCTCACAATCACCCTACCATTACACATTAGTGTAAGTGCGTATAACCCGAACGGGTAGTAAGACGCGGTGCAATTAAATAAATCTTAATGCAAGCAAAAAAAAATCCCTAATAATGTTGGTATGTTACCACTTGCACAATAATTTATCTATGTGAAAAAAAGGTTGGAGCGTATTTTGAGCATGGTTTTGATGTAGAGTAGGCCTACTTAATTTTTGGGTGACTCTAACAACAAGCTGGAGATCTTACAGACAAACACCACAAGGCTTACATCATTCAACAAATCGCCATGTTATTAATTCTGCGAAAGTGGTACGAGACAATACTCAGCAAATATTTTAACAATGCAGGCTTGGTCCCATGCAATAAACTGATTTATTAAGGACAGATACAAGATTTATAGTACTTATAGAAACTTAATATTATTATTAACAAATAAAAAATAGATTACTGTGGTTGTATCATTCACATCCTGGGTTTCCTGCTCTTGAACTTCTGGTGACATAGTGAAAATTACTTCTTGCTGAATTTCTTGATCCCTTGAAAATATCAGCTCTTTGTAATACCAAAAACTTGGGGTGGGATTAATTTCCTTAATTCTCTTCTGTAATTTGTTCAAAAACGATTTAATACTTTTAGAACTATTTCACGATTTGCACAGGGCTCTATATTACTTAGCTTCTTCTTTTTTTTTACCAAAACAGTATAGAACTCATATTTTTAATTTTAGTTTTTGTATTTGTAACTTTTTACTTTCTATAACGCAGGAACGCTTTCCAGAAATGTTTACTTTCCAACACTCATACGCTCTCCATCATTGCTAGCACGCCACTAACGGGATTTACAAGCACAACCATACTCTTTCAAGCACGTTTGCGCAAACGCTTGTTTGAAGACACAAAGTCAAATAAGTTTGATATCCAGTCAAGCATTTGCACAAGCCATCAATCACTCCCAGACACACTCAAAATGCCGGCCGGCGTGATCATCAAGCATACTTAGTCGTCCGCGTCACTTTCGTGTTAGACCAGATTGCGGTGAAGGGAGATAAGGTTTAGAATCATAGTTGGGTGTTCTAAGACTGGGTTTTCCTAAATAATGCATCATTCTTTCTCTACGCTAACACGGGTATATTTTCTATAAACTATAACCTTCCTAATTCCTATTCCGTCAGATAAATTGATGTATGCATACAAACCGAAAGGGTACTATGATGCAGTGTAAAATAAATAGCTATTAAATTAATGGACACCCACTTAGGTGGCAACATGGTCTAAGGAACCAGTATCTCAATAGGCTAAACTACCGGTGACGGGGAGATCGGGGTTAGATTCCGGTTGGGTGTACTGAAGGTGGTTTTCATAAATGGTTTCCCACTCTCCCTCCAATAAAATGCGGCATCACATTCTCGAAATTCTACTTTACATACCCTTAACACATTAGAGTAATTACTAATTAGTACATAGGCGTATAAACCGAACAGGTAGTAAGAGTTGGTGCTAAAATAAATGAACGGATGGGGGATATACTTTATACATGTGAATACAGATACCTCCTGCGTGTATTCCTTAAGGCTCAATCTGAATTAAATTTAATTTCTAACTATGCTTTGTGTCCTACTATCCGTCCTGGCCATTTGCATTTAACTCTACTAATCAGGAAGTGTGCTCACGTTTTAGTGGAGGGAGAGCATATGAACCATCAAGGAAACATCACACTGAATAAATCCAGCCGGAATTCAAGCCACGAACTTTGGGTCACTAACAAATCAGACTAGATGAGCGTGACGCTTGATCCACATTCTCAACGTTATGAATTTTTTTTTTCTATAGCTGTGTCTTTACTACCTGTTCAGGCTATACGCATGGGTAAAAGTGTATGAGAGATGCTTGTGAGGACGTGGTTAGTGTGTACAAATGGACAATGTGAATGTGAAAGTACTTTTATATCCAGATGATGCCGTATTAATGCCTGAGAGTGAAAATAATTTGCATACTTTATTAAATTGTTTGAATGTGGTTACATACATAATGGATATTTGTATAAATGTATACAAAATGTATTTTGTGTATTTGGGTAGAATGTTCTGTAAAATATGGAAGGATGGATGGTGAAATCTAAAGACGGGTGAATGCATCTCGGAGAGTAGTTGGATGTGTCAAATATTGCAAATAATAAAGTAGTATAATAAAAGCAAAGATTTCCGTATATAAACGTGTGTTAACGCCAACATTGTTGTATGGATGTGACGCGTGGGTTTGTCTGGAGAAACACAAGAGTTAGGTGAATTCGGTTGGAATTAGATATCTAAGAAATGTATGTGGAAAAACTCGTATGGATAGAGTAAGCAATGAATGGATGCTGAAGGAGTGAGGTTTGAAAGGGGATTCAATAGGTCGATGTGAAAGTTGTGTCTTACGGTGGTTTGGGCGTGTTGTGAGGATGAGTGTGGGTCGATTGAAGAAACGAATATATGAAGGTAGGGTTTGTGGATCAAAAGTATGGGGTAAGCCATGTAAAACGTGGGTAAATGTTGTAGATGAAGGTGTGGAAAAGAGAAACAATAAGAGTTTAATAATAAAAAAGCATGTATTACTCGGTCTATGGATGTAGTTGAAACTGAGGGAGTATGCAATGATAGGAAAGTGTAGAGAAAGTTAATGAGGATGGATTAAGTACGAAGTTGTTTTTTAGCTGTATGCACAGTTTCTTGACTACCCCGCAAGGGAAAGGTGCGAGTAGGTATGTATATTCCATTCACGGTAGGAATTGACTTCTGAAAGGTCTTTTTTCCTACCAATATCCTACTATATAGTAGATTTATGGTACGGAAAAAGACGTTTCAGAAGTCAATTCCTACGGTGAATGGAATATATGTAACCATATACTCTATTGGAGTAGGGCTGAGAAATGAAGAATTTTAGAGGTAGTTTACCCTCATTTGCATGGAAGGAGAAAGGGAAACCATCTAGAGATAACCACTCTTAGCAGACCCAACCGGGATTCGAGCACAGATCTCTCCATCTTCAACAAACTATTCTAACACGAGAATGACACCTTTGACCATTTGGCTACCAAGGTGGATTAGATTAAAACTAATGATAAATATAAGTGTGTATTAGCTATAGACCTTTTTTCCTACTCACAATATTATTGATTTTTATTTATTTTTTAACCTTTAATCCATTCACCATTTTATAATATTTTGATATCAAACTTTCTAGTTGTATTTTTTACTTACTACCTTACAAGTCCAACAATTATTATGAGGGTAAATTTGAGCACCAGGCATTAATATTCAAAATTCCCAAAATTGTGTACACCCATTAATCAATCGGTGAATATAATCCTTTGGGTCTTATATTGAATATTGATAATATTGGGATGAATTTATTCCAAATTTATTTTAGTTACTTCAGTCATTTTATTTTCAAAGCGTTGTCCAATCTGCTTGAAATGTTATCCTCATATTACAAGGGATAGGAAATGTATTAAATTTCCGTGTATTCATACGTCATGTTATGAGATTTTAGGCTGTCATTTCTTATTATAAGTTTGAAAATGTATGAGATAATAATAATGTTGTTAGATTTAGTAAATGTTGATCCCAGTTCTTTCAACGCACCTCGATGGTCACATAGTCTAAGATTATAATGCAGGGGTCGGCAACTGGTCGATCTCACAATAATTTTCAGTCGATCACGTAAAAAAACTAAATTTACACTAAAAGTCGATCTTCGAGTCTTTTAACTCGCAAATATATCAAATACTTCCATATAATATTTGAGTGGGACCAAAATAGCCTTGATTGGCCATAATAGGTAATGTTATCAGAAAATAAAATAATTTAGTATACAAAATTATTTACATTCTACTTATTCTATATTTCTTCCTGTAAAAGTGTGAACCTAAGTATTTGAGGAACTATTGAATTTAAGGAATAAATATAAGTTATATTGATAAAAAAAAGTAAGAAAAAAAGTATAGTGTGAAAATGATGGGTAATCGCAGAAACTTTGATAAATTTATTTAGGTGAGCGGGGCTCAAATGTTGTTGACGCCTGCCCTAAAGCATTATTCTCATGATAAACTAGATTTCTGGTGACACGAACATTTGGATTCGATTCCCGGTCGGGTGAATTTGGTACTGAGGGTGTTTTTATTCTAAATATTTTACCAATCTTTATACATGAACATATAGTTACATTTCTAATCATTAGGGTCCATCCTTACCCCATTAGTGGTACGGAGGAATTCCTAACGGGTAGTAAGACGTGATGGTAAAGAAAACACTCATTTTTTATAGTTGTATTTCCTAACTATGCCTCCTACTGTACGTAATAAGCTTTAAGATATTGAAACATTTGGAAGTAGTTGGTAACGATCAGGAGATTCAGAATAACTCCGTCCTCATAATAGATACTCGGCTACTTCCGACTACTGGTAATAATCAGGAGTTTCAGAATAACTCCCTCCTTTTCCTAGTGACGAAGCTCCTCCCGGCTACTGTTATTATTCAGGAGATTCAGAATAACTCCGTCCTTTTCCTAGTGATTGAGTTCATTCCAACTATTGGTAATAATCAGTAAATTTAGAATAACTCCGTCCTCTTCCTAGTGACTGAATTCCTTCCAACTACTGGTAATATTCAGGCTATTCAGAATAACTCCACCCTCCTCCAATATCCATATCTGAGCCAATGTTTTCCTAACAATGGGTGTTCGTGGGGCGCCAAGCCCAGATCGATTTGTCAATGGAGCTCAAAGCTTTTAAAGTTTAATCCTTTGTTTGTATTTAGTTTTTATTTTGTTAGAGGGTAAAATGGATGAAACTAATATTTCTCTTGACACATTAATGGAGGTTAGGGGGCGGGTGATTTAGTTATTTAGAAACCTTCCCAATTTCACAGAATGACAATTACTCGAATCTTGTTTCTGTTCTCATGTTATAAAGTATCAGACATTTAAACAGACTAATACAAGAATATAGTAATACTAGTGGATCGTTGCAGTGATGGCTGCAGATTATTGCACTAAAATGTTTTCTAAACATTTATTGGGAAAATATTTATATAATAAATCTTCACCCGAGTTAAAAGTTTACTTGTCGGCTATCTCATCAACTTCACATAGATATATAAATATCTGTGTTTAATTTGAATCGAAACGAATACTTTCCCTCTTCCCGCCACGATGAGAACTTTAAAGCGACACTTGTCCCCAGTCTCCATTTATTTGTTTAGTTAAATCACTCAAGTAAGAATTGAGCCGTTATTATTTTTAATAAAAATAAAAATATTTCCTTTACCAATACAAATTAATTATACTAAATCATGGTTTCCATGGTGATGTAAAAAAAACCAATGATTGCACAGATGAACCACTGCATTCACAGAATGAAAAGATGGAGAATTCGCTAGGAAAGTTGGGTTTTAGCTTAAGGCTACTATTTTTGCCGGCATACTGGACCCCTAAACTTTAAAATGAGAGGTATTTTGTCAAAATCTGTTAATCCATTTCTTCGTAATTTCTATTACCGAAAATGAGCTCATCATATTATATTATAAGAGGAGGGTTAATAATAGTAGTGTCTGCTATCAATGATGTAATATGAGGATGAAAAGGGTATGTAAATAACGTGTAACTCTGCAGGCACTCGCTTGGATAGAGTGTTAAAACTAAAACCACCACTCTGTGTAAATGTAGGGTGTAGGTGTCACATGAGTGACATAACAGTAATTTTAACTATATAAATGGAAAATTAAATAGTTATTTTTATCGACCAACCAAGTGATGAGTATTGTTTCATTAAATTTACAACTTATTTCAAATAACCCTCAATGGTGTTCGAATGGTATAAGACGTCACTCTCACAATAGAGTGACTTGCTTATAGCAGGAAGATCCCTTTTAGAACTATTCCAGTTGATTGTACAGATGGTAGTTTTTCCTAAATGGCTTTCTAATCCTTCTCCCCCTATAAGTTATGCATCCCTCATTGTTAACACTTACGCACAATAAACATATATTCGTATAGCCCTAATGGATAGAGTCAAGCTTAAAAAATATTTATATTTAGGTTCATATTAGGCTGGATTGTTGATTGTTAAAAGTTGTTTCCCTAGGTTATTTTAGTCTGAAAGTGTTTTTACAAGCACCGCATCTTACTACCCGTTCGGGTTATACACACGTGTACTAATTTTACTAATATGTTATGAATGTGAAAGGCTTAGTTTTAAGAGGAACTGTGCCCGCATTTGCGTGGAGGCACAGTGAGAAACCATTTAGGAAAATTTTCCCCCAGTACACCAGATTGGAATCCAAGCCACGATCCTCCCATCGTGCATCGTGGGAAATCCAGTCCAACACTAGAGTTAAGCGTTAAGCCATGCAACATCAGCTATCCCATTTCCGTGGCCAGGGCCGTAATCCGTCATTTATTTTAGGATTGGTGCTACCTGCAATGGCTCTCGGGGAGATCTCCAATCAGAATAATGCAATGATTTAGCTTTCACATTGAAACTCTATATGGGCAATTTAATAATATTGTATATGATTAGGATTGACTATTGATCTAGACATTGAGGAGGAATTAAAAAAGGCATTTCTTACACTCCACATACCCATCCAAACTATACGCATTTAACTACAATAATGTGGTGGTCATGAGTAAGGTGTGATTTAGAGGCAATGTATGTGCATTAGCGTTTAGAGAAAGGGCTAAACTATTTAAGGAAAACCACCTGATTACACCCTAGAACCACCTGAGCACACCCGAATGGGGTTTTAACCTTGGTCACCTCGAAAATGGCTTGACAGAAATGATATTTCCCCGAACATCAATCCCTAACCCCGAGTTTCTGAAGACTAAACACACTGGCCAAGTATTAGAGCGAAAAGAGAGCGAGGGGATTCAAATAAGAAACAATATCTTCACATTATTTCTTCCCGAGTGGTGGTGGGTGTCTAGAAGNGTCGGGGTGCTTTCAGCGGGAATGGAAAACATCTGGGACACTTAGAACGTTCATTAGACCCACAGCTCTGAACTGGTTAGTTAATAGCAAGTGATGCTATTTATTGGACCCTTGTTAAAACTAACTAATTAACAGGTATTATGGAGAAAGATAACGCTTGTGCAACTAATTGTTTATGAAAAGAGAAGCTTGAGATATTGAAATGATTTATAGTTTACGGATATGGCCGTATCACGTATCATATTCGTAAATTTTAATACAATAATCAAAACCGTGATGCTTGTCTTAACGCATCAATGCTCTACCACTGAGTAATCTAGGATAGTCCCGTCTTATCACACATGTGCAAGGCAGAATCTGTGATGGATGTGTGGAAATCATCGGCTACTATGAGCTATCATTTAAACCACAGACACCGGTAGTTCGGGTGTGGCTTTATTTTGCCGTTAATACAATAGCTATTTCAGTAATCTAAAACCATTTTGACCTTCCAATTGTTTACTCGTGTAGTACAGTTAATTGTATAAGTGTTAGTTGTCTCCATGTTATTCGGTTTCGTGTATAATAATTGGTCAATTTGTCACTATACTAACGCCAGAATAGAGCTGACCCCATTTTCCTCTGCTGCTGTTGTATAATGACAGCTCATATTAACCGATAATTTCTACACATCTATCACAAACTCTGCCTTAAAATATGAGTGAAGACATGGAACGAATTCTGGATAGCTCACTGGTAGAGCATTAATGCGCTGAGCCAATGCTCCCGTGTTCTTTTCCATTGTTAAAGTGTATTTTTTCAAATTTATGAATATAATATGGATAAATTTAAAAGTACCATTAAATTATACTTATTTTTCGTGCTACGCTTCTTACCAACCATGGAGGCTATCCTTATGACTAAATTAATGTGTTAGAGATTATTAAAGTAGACTTTAGAGGAAATGTACTTGATTTTGCATGAGGAAACCATTTAGAAAAATATATCCTCAGTGCACCTGTCTAGAATTCAAACCCCGACCTCCCTGTCACCGACAAACCAGACAAGATGTGACTACCTAATCCGTCTACCCACCTATGTGGGTCTATCTATGTCAAATGAGTATTGTACCTTGTGCATTAAATCCTAACCCAGAAGGTTTGAAAAGGACTGGATGAATATAAGGTCACGGGAATGTTTTCCTTGTAAGTTTGTATTGGCAGCACTGCCCGAGCCCTCTTCCCCTCACCTCCCCCAGAAGTACAGGCTCCGTGGCCGATATATCCAATCTGACGTAAAGTGGTTCGTTCGAGGCGAGATGTTACTTTCGGCGAACTCGACGTGGTTTGTTTGGATTGGTTTGGAGATGAGCGGAGCGTGTGTGGACACTTGGAGATGACAGACGGGCACATAGGGTGTGACTGACATCTTATGAACTTGCTCGTGGGTGAAGGCTTTACCGTGTCTTAGACGTTAGGGCAATTATATATAAAACGATAAATATTCTTGATTTAAATCCCAATTAGAAACAGGTGTACTGAGGTGTTTTTATTTAGTTATTTCTCACTCTTCCTCCGTGCAAATGTGGGTACATTTTCCTTAAATTATACCTTGCTCATCCCTACCGCACCAGTGTTATTAAATGCATATACCCCGGATGGGTAGTAAGACGTGGAACAGCCAAGCAAACGATGATATGGTTTCCACGTAATTAGGACGCCCTCTCATGTTCAAGAAATTAACCTGCAAAGTTTAAGGTGCGGCAGAAGGGAGTGCAAATATTTTTCAGATTTTATAAAATATACATTTTGTTGGCAAAAATAAATAGAATATTTCTCCAGTAGCAATGTAGAGTTTATTTTTCTGCACATGCTAATATCAACAGATCTTGAATACCTGTCAAGGGTGTCCTGGAATGTTATCAAAACTTATTCTCTTTATTTAAAATGTTTTGACAACATTCCAGGACACCCTTGACAGGTATTCAAGATATGTTAATATTTGCATGTGCAGAAAACTAAACTCTACATTGCTACTGGAGAAATATTTGATTTATTTTGGTCAAAAAAATGTGATGCTTTAAAAAGTGTAAAATTAATCGCGCTCCCTTCTGCCGCATCTTAACGGAAGGGCTGCAAGGGCTTCCTGTGTTCAATGTCACAGTTCAACATATTACCTCTGGCGTTGATCGATGTGTCCAGGCTCTATGTGTTCGATGTATTACCTCTGGCGGTGATCGAGTTGTCTAGGCTCTATGTGTTCAATGTCACAGTTCAACATATTACCTCTGGCGGGGATTGAGGTGACTAGGATCTATGTGTCCAATGTCACAGTTCAACATATTACCTCTGGCGTTGATCGAGGTGTCC
Source organism: Timema shepardi (assembly GCA_902151425.1). Lineage (NCBI taxonomy): Eukaryota > Metazoa > Arthropoda > Insecta > Phasmatodea > Timematidae > Timema > Timema shepardi. Next base: position 335,844 of record CABFVX010000111.1, read on the forward strand.
AGGTTCCGTGTGTTCAATATACTACCTCTGGCGTTGATCGAGGTGTCCAGGTTCCATGTGTTCAATTTCACAGTTCAACATATTACCTCTGGCGTTGATCGAGGTGTCTAGGCTCCATGTGCTTAATATATTACATCTGGCGGTGATCGAGTTGTCTAGGCTCTATGTGTTCAATTTAACAGTTAAACATATTACCTTTGGCGTTGATCGAGGTGTCCAGGTTCCATGTGTTCAATATACTACCTCTGGCGGTGATCGAGTTGTCTAGGCTCTATGTGTTCAATGTCACAGTTCAACATATTACCTTTGGCGTTGATCGAGGTGTCCAGGCTCTATGTTTCAATGTATTACCTCTGGCGGTGATCGAGTTGTGTAGGCTCTATGTGCTCAATGTCACAGTTCAACATATAACCTCTGGCGTTGATCGAGGTGTCCAGGCTCTATGTGTTCAATGTCGCAGTTCAACATATTACCTCTGGCGTTGATTCAGGTGTCCAGGCTCTATGTGTTCAATGTCGCTGTTCAACATACTACCTCTGGTGGTGATCGAGGTGTCCAGGCTCTATGTGTTCAATGTCACAGTTCAACATATTACCTCTGGCGTTGATCGAGGTGTCCAGGCTCTATGTGTTCAATGTCACAGTTCAACATATTACCTCTGGCGTTGATCGAAGTGTCCAGGCTCCATGTGTTCAATATACTACCTCTGGCTGTGATCGAGTTGTCTAGGCTCTATGTGTTCAATGTCACAGTTCAACATATTACCTCTGGCGGTGATCAAGGTGTCCAGGCTCTATGTGTTCAATGTCACAGTTCAACATATTACCTCTGGCGGTGATCGAGGGGACTAGGATCTATGTGTTCAATGTCACAGTTCAAGTTATTACCTCTGGCGGTGATCGAGGGGACTAGGATATATGTGTTCAATGTCACAGTTCAACATATTACCTCTGGTGGTGATCGAGTTGTCCAGGCTCTATGTGTTCAATGTCACAGTTCAACATATTACCTCTGGCGTTGATCGAGGTGTCCAGGCTCCATGTGTTCAATCTATTACCTCTGGCGGTGATCGAGTTGCCTAGGCTTTATGTGTTCAATGTCGCAGTTCAACATATTACCTCTGGCGTTGATCGAGGTGTCCAGGCTCTATGTGTTCAATGTCGCAGTTCAACATATTACCTCTGGCGTTGATCGAGGTGTCCAGGCTCTATGTGTTCAATGTCGCAGTTCAATATATTACCTCTGGCGGTGATCGAGGTGTCCAGGCTCTATGTGTTCAATGTCGCAGTTCAATATATTACCTCTGGCGTTGATCGAGGTGTCTAAGAATTTGACTGATCTTGGTGTGTAAGTAGGTATCCAAATCCCGGTGTTGTGTATGAAGAGAAATATGGGGGCTACCACATTTGATAACTATTAGGACTAGCCGATCTTATCTTCATCCTAATGCGGTTGTACCTTCTCTAAATCATTATTCACTAGACTTGTTCGTTTTTTATCAAGTCACTCTGTAATTAATAATCATGTTTTCATCCTGATTGAGCATTTAAAGCTTAATCTCTTTTAATGTTTGAGTGAGCTTTATTATTATTATTATTATTATTATTATTATTATTATTATTATTATTATTATCATAACTAGTGAACATCGATGGTTTTGGGGTAAAGTGCTCACCTTAGTACCCGATGATCTTGGGTTCAATCCAAGCCTTGTTCAAGGGATTTTTCTTGAGCGATGAAAATATGTAGCACAACTTTCTTTGGAGAGGAAGTAAGGCCGTTGGTCCCATGTTAATTTTGGTATATAATAGAACCCTGAAAGTTATGTGGAAATACTTTATCCGGCAAAATTGGTAGACCCTTTCGCTCTCACGCATAGAAACTCTCGTGTGCTGATATAATCAGTCGGTTCAGAAAGTTCACGTTAAATACCTAAAATAAATATAAAAAATGAATTTGGTTGAAAAGTGACACCTGTACACGGGAATCGAACCCGAGACCCTTGGCTTAGCTCGCCGATGCTCCACCACAGAGCTAGGATTCGTCGCGTGATCAGAACAATTTTTTACTCTTATATTACGGGACGAGTCTAAAATGGACGTGTGGATCCATCGGCTACTTTTGAACCTCTCATTGAACCACAGCCACCGGTGGCTCATGGCCGGTTTTTATGTCCCAGAATTACAGTACTAGATCGATAGGTTGTAATATATTAATGTATATACAGTAAATTCCCGATTATCCATGCTTTGGTTACCTATGTTTCAATAAAAGGAGAAACTCAGCTGTAAGCGTGATACTATTAACGGAGCTTAACACGTTTTCTTCCCAACCACAAGTTCTCTCATTCGTAACACGATTATTTCACAAAACAGATGTAGGAGGAAATACCATACAAGCTGTACTGTATTTTTATCCCTATCCATGTAAAACTGTTTTATATACAATGCTATCCATTTTATAAATACAAAAGTTGTATATTCGATTAACCGGGGGTTTCAAATTTTGTGTGCACAATCTCTGGTAACGATTAACTGTATACATATAAGGCGTAAATAGAAGTAAATACGAATGTGTTCGCAGGTGAGTGGACATAATACATTGAAATTAGTTTAAAAATATAACATAGACACGGGAATAGACTTGTGCCTCAAATTACGAAGATAGAGGAACTACCCTGAGTGCGGGATGAATCATAAATAGCTCAGTGGCAAAGCATTGGTGCGTTGTGTAAAAGGTCCCGGCTATTATTTCCGTGTACGGGTCTCATTTATCAACTAATTTAAATTAATTCAATTATGTCCACCTCTCTACCGACACATCCGAAATAACTTAGATTTCCACCTTATAAGTATGAATAAATTACACTAGGGATATTTAACGTGCACCTTCTCTACCAACTGGCTGTATCAGTCCACAGCCTACAAACCAACTTAACTCTGGGACAGGAACAACCTTCGGTACCTCGACTGTTAATTCATTACTGTGCAAGGTGAAACTCTAATTTCCCCTATGGTAATGTTTATGTTCATACTGGGAATCTAACCAGGGACCCCTATCTCATCAAGTCATTATACAGACCGATGTTTTGTTAGAAATGTTGCAATATAAATGTCACAAGGCAGTGAAGGTGCAATGTTGTAAATGTGTCCCGTCGTGAGGGTACCATGTTTCACACTTGAAGTGGGTTGAAGCAACCTCTCGCTACATGGAGTGTTCGGTGTTGAGAAACTTGCATCGAGCATGCGCAGATACAACACAGACAATAAATCACTATACAAACATCTTGGTTAGACGACGTATGGAGGCCTTAGGTTGGAGTAAATGAAATATGTAGCACACACAAGGACGGAGGTTTTATGGGTTTCGCTTCGCGTCATTCTTCCCGTTGGGGCTGTACTTATTTCATCACACTAATGGACTGGGTGTGATGAAAGTGGAACTTAGAATAAATGTACCCACATTTAAGTGGGGGAGAGTGATAAACCATTGACAAAACTACCCTCAAAACACCTGACCTCCTAATCCCTAGCAAACCATAGCTTATGAGCCTGACATCTAATCGGCGTGCCCACTGGCGCGGGAAGGAACATTGTGAAACGATGAATATGGGAGACGATAAATTACTAACTACATTTTAAAAATATGTAAAAATTCGTTCTGATTCAACATTTTCTCTTGTTCGCACTGAGAATGCGTTTATGAAATACTATCCACATCAGTGGGCTTGCGGACTAAAGCGTAAACCTAGTATGACCTTTTTCCCAGTAATGAGGTAGTTATAAATTCATCCAGATGTATTTATGTTTTTCCCCCCTCATTCGTTTCCCTCTCTTCCTTTATGCAAATGAGAGTACATTTTCTCAAATGTTATCTTTCTCCTTCCTACTCCATTAGAGTGTATATTCATGTAGGCCGGAAGGAAAATAAGAGGTATTTTACGTTTTAAAATTATTTGTGGTTTTTCAGTTTCTTAACGCAAGACACAAGCTATTAGAGGCTGGTCCTACCTACTTTATTAGTGAGCTCCGAATAGAATGAAAGCTACATGCTTTCTCATCATCTGAAGGCTAATAAAGTCCAACCTGCCGAGATTCAAACCAACATATGTATTAAAAGGATGACTCGCTTCAGTGGTCAAATGTTCCAAGGCATCGCTCTCACAATAGACGGGACTAGCGATAATGGGAAGGTCAGGGTTCGAACTAGGGTCTGGTGTAGTGACGGTGCTTTTTCTTAAATATTTTCCCACTTTCCTTCCACGAATATTCTAGTACTACCTTTCCTTTAATTTCTACCTTCCTCATTCCTACTACTTTAGCGTAATTAATATAGTATGTGCATGTAAACCGAATGGTTTGGGGTTAGTGATCCTCGATAAAAAAATTAGAAGGGGGTTAGTAACTTAAGGCGTCATATCACCTTCAGAAATTGAGGCCTCTAGATTAATTCAGTCAGTATGTTTAACCGGCCGTTTGTATTACCATTCCTCCTTCCTCCTTATATTATGCAGGTAGATAGGATCGCCTTTAAATAATTACTAAAACATGAGCGAATCTAATACTTGACATTTCACTAGTATTTCCCTGTTTACAAACCACTTGAATATTAAATTTGCTTATATGTTTATTTTATTCTTCGGCCAAAGTTCACAGATTGCAGAATCACAACCATCACATGAAGATTCACTGCCACAGCAGATATATTCACTGTCATCACATAAAGATCCACTGCCACAGCAGATATATTCACTGTAATCACATGAAGATTCACTGCCACAGATATATTCACAGTCATCACATACAAATTCACTACCATCACACACAAATTAACTGCCGTCATACACAGATTAAAATTAATGTCATCACATAAATATTAACTGCTATCACACACAGAGATTAATTGCCATCACACACAGATTAACTGCCATATCACAACGTTTAAAAGTCATCACATGTAGATTCATTGTAATATCGCGAAGATTTGAAATTATCTAGTGAGGAGTAAGAACTCTTCCATTAAATATCAATTTTCACATCAATATCTCAATATCATCATCTACAGCTTCATTATTTAGTAAGCAATGCTTAACCTATTTTCAGGATAAGGTTGGTATCACTAATAACAAATTAACAACGATTCATTAGTTTATCGTACATTTAATCATTCCAAGTAGTATTTAATCTACTTTGGTTTAATTTCCTTTGTTTGATAAGAAAATATGCCATTCTAGAACTGAGTTTATAAAAGCACTAGCTTCATCATTGTTAAATAAAGTAGTAGCATTTAATATGGTATTATTAAATAGCTTTAATATTTTCTGTGAAGTTGTTTAAGCTAGATCGCAATAATTAACACTACACACAACTTAAAAGATATTTAACTAAAATTGTGTGGTTTCTTATAAAAACTACGTATATTTTACTAATGATTAATTTAAGAATGTTTTATTGATTTGTAAATTAGTATATAGTTTCTCGGTAATAAAATTAAAATGATATCCTATGCACTGTGGATACAAGCATTGTGGGTGGTTTATCAAACATTTATAGGCTAATAATTTCTAACTACAAATGGTTTTATACTCAAAAGAGAGAACCAATCGTCTATCAGTGAGCATTTTTGAATGCTAATGGGCTTAAGGAGGCATTACCAAGCAAAGTAATATTTAGCTACTCATATTATAAGCATAAATCCTACTTATATAAGTATTAAAGAAAGTAGTGATTTATCTGTGAACAATGGCTATTATTTTGTTTAAGTTGAAGGAGAATGTTTACGTGTCTGCAAACATTCTTCATGTAAACTCTAAACATGGAGGCAAGATGATAAGAAACGTTGTTAGAAAAAAGTATGATGTTTTTATTCTAGGTGGCCAGCGTGGTAAGCATAGTAATCGCCACAAGATATACACTACTGTTAAAGAAGGTATTCAAAAACAAATTAATAAAGGAACTAGAATACCATTATTAAATAAAACAGAAAACACGTGAGTTAATTTGTGGTGACAAAACGTTAAATGAGTTTCATAGGAACTATGTTGTTGAGTGTTAAGACCAAGGATTACTTTATAGAAACTATACGAGTAGTGTGTATAAAACTATTTTTATTAATGGAATTGACTTAAGTTTTTTTACGCTTAAAAAGTACCAATATTCTCTTTGTGAAGCATGGAAAAATACTTCAAACATAAATAATATTAAAGAAAATTATGAAAATCACAAAGAACCATGTGAGCTCAGTATACAAATAAAAAAGGAAGACTTGGCGCTTAATAAAGATTTAAATAAAATGTGCTATCGCTTGCTTTGACCTGCTATTCTACTTACAACAATTGGATACATTTATCTGTTTTACTACAAGCGTAAGCTTTCAACTTAGAATCTTAAAATTAATGATACTGGAGAATATACTGGGCATTGTTACATTTGACACGAAGGTACAGTATTGCCAAACGTGGTCCCAATGAAATTGGTTCTTCCTTTAACCTTTTCTTAAAACAAAATGGTTTGGGAAAGCCCATTGTTTTCCATTCTGATAAAACTTATTGTTGCACTGTACATGTATACTATAATGCTATAACGTATTGCAAATATTACAAATACATTCTGAATAGCCAGTATTACAGAGTACAAGCTCGAAAACATTCATTCTCTCAATTATAAACCAAACAAAAGTATATTAAAAGTCACACTCATTTATATTCCTGGCCAAAGCTATCCAATTATCAAAAAATCTGAAAACACTTTTAAAATTACTAAAATAGATACTGAAAACATTTAAAACTTAAAATATATTTATAGCGAACCTGGAAACTATTTCAATATTAATTGAAATGATACTAAAGTAACATGGAAAGACATTAAAAATTAAGTGTTGAAAACTAAAATCCGTATTTATTCAAATACAAAACAAACTACAGCTCGTTTTAAAACTATGCTATAAATATTCGAAGAAAAAAGTAAGAAGAATTTCAGGAAACCCAGACATCACTCCTGTTTACACCAATCCTGCAGGAATTAGAGCATTGAAGAAAAGGGATCTCATTTCTTTCTATGAGAGAAACATCATTAAAAGTCAATACCACGACTTTTATAAAATCTTAAAAGCGTTGGCCGTCAAATTGATCAAGTTAACACTGAAGAAGATAATTGCGTAATAGAGTAATTTCAACGAAATACAAAAATAAATCTAGACTTTATATAAAAATGTGATTAGAGTTAATTATTATTGTTTCCAATTACATTTTTATAAATTTATTTTAAATAAAAAATTGTTATTTCATAATGTATTATTAATATTATAGTCTGAAATAAATTAATATTGTAAACTGTGTGCGTATATTTCATAATTATTGAAAAAACTATATACTCCAAAATCTTTGACATTTAAAAGGAAAAAATAGTCAATAATGATATAGTAAAATAGGGCCACAAGTCAAAAAAAAAGAAGCTAAATGTAATTTTATAAAAGTTGATAAACGATAAATTAGTTTAGTTACTAGAAGTTATTTTAACATTCAAAGCTCATTATCTAGGGCTCAGTTTTTTGCACTAGCGGCCATCTTCTTGCCAGCGTGAGAAAGTTGACTCGGCCAGAATAGGTACCTCGTTCCAATACCATAACATAACGAGACAGGACAATCAGGGGAAAGATTGGTAGGTTTTATAAATAATTCTCAATATTGTATCACTTTTATTGCACACAAATTATTATTAAATTTCTTTTAAATGTTCTCAAAATTGTGAACAGTGGTTTATTGAAAATAGATAGAAGGAATCATTATAAATTAATGCTGTACTAAGTACACGTTATGCCTATATCTTGGTTCAGAGCTGTTAAAATTACTCAGTTTTAAAAATCTTGTACAATCCCGAAATCACTTTTATTTTTATACGTAAATCGATTTCAATATGTTTTGTTTGTTGTGTCGCATCTATGTATGGTGCAAATATTTTTAGTTTATTAAGTGATTACTTGTGCAAAGTTTTGACCACTACATTTTATATTCAACATATTTAAAACCTATGGCCAGTCTTGGGGGGAGGGGGGGGGAATAGCACTGTGTTTTACTACCCGTTCAGGTTATCCGCTTATGTACTAATTACGCTTGGGGTTTTAGGGGTTAAGAAGGTTATATCAAGAGAAAGTGTACCTTCATTGGCATGGAGGGAGAGTGGAAAACTATTTTAGAAAACCTCCATAAGTACACCTAACCAAGATTCAAACCTCAATCTCCCGGTCATCAGAGGTCTAGTCTACTGCGAGAGTAATGCGTTAGACCATGCGGCCACCGAAGTGAGTCTTGGCGAATCACTATAGGCCGCAGGAATTAAATATGCGTAAGTTAATTATGTCGGGCAAGGAACTATCCACACATGTGAGCACGCAGTTTAAACGTCAGGATCGTCTAGTCTGGATTGCCGGTGATGGGAGGTTCAGAGTTTAAATTCCGTCCAGGTGTTCTGAAGGTGTTTTTAATAATCTTTCCATTCAAAAAGGGGTAAACTTCATCTAAGTTATACCTTCCTCATTCCTGGCCTACAAGCGTTGCCAATAGTGCAAATGTCTATTGAATTAAGGATTCCAAGTTCGATACCCGGCACGTATGAAAACATTATTAATGGTGAATTGAGGGCTCTAATTTTTACATCAATGAATTTATAGCTGGGGGACTGAGTGTTGTTTATTTTATAGAATTAATTTGAATTGTAAGTCGTTTTCTAATCTAATCATATGACTCATAGATTGCACGTTAAACACACAAAACAATAAATCCAGATTATATATACCCTTGATTTTGTATTTATGAAATGGCGAAACAAAATTTGCATGTGTTAAATATGCAGTTTAGGAGTGATATGTGAAAACATAACTTGATTTAAATAAGACTGAATCTATTTTTATAAAATGTTGATATTTTATAATATACCTAAGTAAAACATTTTAATGGAGATTTTATGTTTTTAATCTACTAATAAATTCAAACTATATACATAGCCCATCCTTCGCGCTAATTTAATTGCACCAAAATCACCTGAGAGTGTTCTCTATATTTTTTTAAAGTCGATCCCTAAATGGTTAATAAAAGGGATACCAGAAACCAAACCTCAAGGTGTTCTCGCAGGTGTCCATGTGTGTAAGTTTGGTCAATATTAGTCTAGTGGTTCAGAAATTATTTAGAGGGACAAATTTTCCCGCACACAGAAGGACACGATGATCCTATTAGTCCTTCTTACCGTTACATAAGAACAAGTCTAAAGATATAAATGTTCAGAGCGATGAACCCAGTTAACCTAGTTCTGTGCTAGAGAAAGTTAGTAGGAAGGAACGGTCTGTTCTCGGCTTCTAGAAATGTTGGCGACCTTGGGAAAATAAGACCAACAAGCATTCTTTCATTCAGGACCTGTCTTTTAAAGCCAGTATATAGCTTACACGAACTAAAATGAAGACAGGATGAGAAGGGTGAATATTAAGGAAGTACAACTATATTCATCTGGAGAGAGGATAGAAAACCTCCAATGATAAAATATATTTCAGTGTTCATTATTAATGCTCCTCGGAGCTGAATACTGTATAGACTATTAAGATATGTTGTAGGTTTGGAACACATTTACCTCCAAGCAGGCATGTCCAACCCGAGGCCCATCAACTCAAATTTAAATACTTAAAATTGCAGAAATAAACACTAAATTAAGCTCTTGTAGATGACGTAAATGCTCGTTTATTTCCAATGAAGTTTTCTAAACTATAAGTACATCATATATGTCACTTGTGTTATTTATGTTTGGATGTATTTGTTAAAAACCAATAATTATTCATTCCCATTCAGAACTTCTGCAGCCCTCATTCATGGAACGGTTGGACATGCCTGTTCTAAAGAGATGCTGGAGATACATTGGCCTATTCAACAGATGTGTGTTTGTGATTCAATGCCCCATATATATATATATATATATATAAAGGTAATACAAACAATCGGGTCATTGTATTACCTTTTGACAAACAAATATTATATCCCTGTAACGGTGAACTCTAGAACTCTATTGGCTAGACTAATATTGACCTCGAGAACACAGTCATTAGGTAAATTTATTATGTGAGATAAGATATACATTATAAGTTTAGGCCTAGGTCTGTTTAAAGCTATATATATATATATATATTTATATTAAAATGTTGGTAAAGTTTGGACCAATTAGAACTATATTTATACGGTGTTGCCTCAATATTAATGTGTTAGAGTCAAGCATCAGGAATAAAGGCACACTTAGATAAGTAGCCAGACGCTCTATGTTGCTTTAATAGCGTCTAACATACTAAAGATTGTTTATTTTTACACATTGGGAATCATCTGAACCTAAAATGGTGGTATGAAGAGACTTTTCAAGGGAAATATTCCAGATTATGAAGTGGGGCTCAGAGCTACTAAGAGGGTCTGATGCACATTTGATAGTTTTAGGAAATATTAATTCAAAGATTATTTTCAAGGTACAGTAAAAGTAGGCAATTTTTAGCAGCATGAAATAATGTTTGTAGAAAAAATTGTATATTTAGTATGTTTACGCTACTGAAGCTAATAATTTGATACCAGTTAGATTTACTTTGTTTACAATATATAATACTTTTTTTAACGCGTCTTTCTTCCCGTTCATGTTATCGTGCTTATGTACTATTTAAGCTAGGGAGTTATAGATGAGGAAGGTTAAAAATTCAAAGCAAGCGTATCAGAATTTTCGTGGAGGGATAGTGGAAAATCACTTATGGAAAACCACCTTTAGTAGACTCGACCGGGATTTGAACTCCGATATCCGCATCATCATCGGCCCAGTCTATTGTGAGAATGACACCTTAGAGCAATGATATTCAACATTTTTGGTTCTCGTACTACCATATATAATTTATCTTCAACTTTATACTCCCCCTTTCCCCCTCCCCAAAAAAAACTTATTGCTGCGAAATGAAAGTTACACACATTATATAATGTATATCTTAAATTAATAAAATACATACAAAATAATGTATTAAGTGAATAAATTTTATATATATATATTCGTATAGCTTTTTTTTAATCTAAGAAACTTATAATATGAAGATATATTCACGTACCCCTGACCCGCCTCAGTGTCGTAGTTAGTCAACGCACTAGTTTCGTGTTGAGTTAGACTGCCTATGATGGGTAGATCGAGTTTAGATTTTCTTTCGGGTAAATTGAAGGGGAGGGGGTGTTCCTAAATGGCTTTACACTCTCCTTCCACGCAAATGAAGGATTACTTTATCTCTATTAAACCTTCCCAATCTCTAACCCATAAGCGCAATTAGTACTCGAAAGCGCATAACCTTAACGGGTAGTAAGACGCGGTGCTAAGTGTTCACGTACCCAAGGTTCAAGATCAGTCCCTTAGACCATTTGACCACCGAGGCGGGTCATTGTAACATTGTAACGATTCGTAATATTGAAGTAGGGTTAAATTAATTAAAAACAAAATGAAAAAGAATAAATAATGTGTAAATTTATTTACATAGCTTACTTTGTCTATGCAACATTAAATAAATATTTTGTTGTTATTATTATAAAATAATAACAATATTATCTAAATTTAGAACTTTAGTAGATCTAGGGGTGTACCGATGTGGATACGAATGAATCGTCATAGGGTGATTATTAGTGGATCAGCAACTAATCGTAATCGGAGATTATTATGCCAAATAATTGTTCTTTTTAAGTAAAATTTAAAGCAAAATATTCTAAGAAATATTGATCAAAATCGCAACAGCAAAAAAACACTTATTTACACACTGCATCTGGGTTGTGGGCTATGCAAAGATTACATAAACAGAAAAAGAAAAATATAAGTTAATATCGTTGATAAAACTAACGATCTAGTTCCAACTTTCGTCAGCTATACAAAGATTAATCGCAAGTTATGCGACGAGTAGTCAAAAGTTAGATTATCAGAGCGTTAACTGTTGATTTGTAAATGAAATATTTGTGTACTAATTACATTAACTGTTATTTTTTCTTGGGCGTATTTCCTAATAGTTATTAATAAATACTTGAATGTCGGAACTAATCGGTGTAAATAATCATAGCACGAACAATTATTTTAAATAATTGGTAAACGGTATCGATAATCGGTTTTATTGATTCGGTAAACCTCTAGCTAGATATAGTTGAAAATATGCAGATAGAGTAGTTAGATGTGGTGCACGGAATAAGCTATGAAAGACCCACACAAACACAGTCGTCACACTAGTACTTTTTATATTACTTAATAGTCTAAAAAACAATAACTGGCCCGAAGTTGTTGCAAGAGAGAAACAGAGCGAACGATAAGCCTCACTAGTCTGTGTGCGTGCCTCCACTCAAGCTAAAATTGCGTTTGTTTTGATTATAGTAGGCTAAGTTACCATGTCTTCCTTGAGAACAAGAAGGTTCTAAATCAAGGAATTGTGAATCCTTAAGGTCAGTCTGCGGGGATTTCTACCACCAGTCTAGAGGATCCTGGTTCATTTCCAGAGCTGTACATGGGCCTATCCTACTGTCCTTTAGTAAATATATAGACGTTAATAGGTCTAATGACTTGGAATGGGTAATGTGCAGAGGAAGTTAAAAGCAGGATAGCTATGGGGAAGGAGTCCTATGGGAGGGTGAGGGGATTACTGACAGCGGAAAGAATTCCGATTGAGTTAAGAAAGAGGTTTGCAAAGTGTTTTGTGTGGAGTTTGGTGACGTATTTGAGACGTGGACAATCAGAAAGAGGGAACAAAGATAATTGGAGTGTTTTAAAATGTGGTCGTGAATAAGAGTGGAGAAGATTAAATGGATGGACAGGGTGAGGAATTTGGAAGTGTTGAGGAGGGTAGGAGAAGAAATGAGCCTGATAAGGATGATAAAGAAGAGAAAAAGTATTGTTTAGTCCCACTACGTAGGGTTTATTTAATGAAGAGGATCATGGAGGGGGAAAAGAGTTAGAGGAAGAAGAAAGTTTGGAATGACAGCAGATACCAGGAAAGGAAGAAGCTACAAAAATAAGGAAAGAAGATGCTCAGGACCTAAGAAAAGGAAAACCTATCTCAGAACAGATTCAGAGAAGAATCAGAAAAAGGTATAATATGTCCTCATTTGGAACATTGTTTATAAATCTAAAGAAATTGTATTTAATATTTGAGAGAAACCTAAATATAAAATTCCTTTGATATAATATATTATTTTCCTTAGAAATTATCAATCAGGGGATGCGTAATGGTGAGAACGTGAGCAAAGGCGTCAAACCCATCTGCCTTGGTTTGCTATGGAATGGACGTTAACTGCTTCAGTGGCCGCATGTTCTGATCTCCCACTCATTATTATTATTATTATTAGCACCGCGTCTTACTACCCGTTCGGGTTATACGCACTTACGCTAATGTGTAATGGTAGGGTGATTGTGAGATGAAATTGAGGACCTACAGTTTAACGTGGAATCCGAACCACGGTGGAGACCTGGCATTCCCCACATTCACAAGATATCTTGTCAGAGGTGAAGGAAGGGTTTGGTAATCAGATAAATCTTTGCCGGGACCGAGAGTTGAACCCCGGCCGCCAGCATAGAAGTCTGACACCTTACCCCTAGACCGCCAGGTCACCTCTCCCACTCGTGTTAGACAACATTTCCGATGACAGGGACATCAGGATTCAAATTCCCGGTCGGGTGTAATGAGGGTGTTTTTTCCAAAATAGTTTTCCACTTCCCTCCACGCAAATGTGGGTACACTTATTCTACATTCAACCTTTCTCATCCCTACCCCGTTATAGTAATTGTAATATCTTCGTATAAATTGAACAGGTAGTAGGAAGTGGTGCTAAGAAAAGATATGAATATTAAAGCTTAAATCCCGATCGGGCATAATGAGTTGTTTTTTCCTAAATGGTTTACCCCTCATCCTCCCCGCAAATGTGGGTACATTTATCCTTATTTTACTTTCATTATCCATACTTCCTTAGCGTATGCGGTTATCTGAGGTGGGTTGTAAGACGCGGTTCACCAAAAAATAAAACTATGCTAGACAACAGTGGCAGATTGCCATTGATGTTTAGGGTATTTTCTTTCTTTCTCTCAGTTGTTGGTGTTGACTGTACCTGGTGACATAATTCCAGTACCGCAGCTTCCCGGTAATCTTATGAAACAGCTGTGGAGACTACTTAGTTTCACAAGGCTTATTTATCTGAGGTTTGTTATTAATAATAATAATAATAATAATAATATCTAGCACCGCGTCTTACTACCCGTTCGGGTTATACGCTTTAAGCACTAATTACTCTAATGTATTAGGAATTTGGGAGGTTTAATTAGAGGAAGTGAACCCGCATTTGCGTGGAGGGATAGTGGAAAACCATTTAGGAAAAACCACCCCTAGTTCAGCCAACCGAGATTCGAACCTCGATCTCCCCGTCCTCGGAGGTCGAGCTCAACACGATAAGCGCGTTAGCCAACTACGCCACCGAGGCGGGTCTGAGGTTTATTCATAACTAACAGATATAGGATGCATTGTCTTAGTTAGAGTTTAGCTTTTTTACACTTCATCTCACTAACCGAGATATACACATTTAATTAGACTAATGGGACAAGGATGAGAAAGTTAATCTAGAAAAAATGTGCCCGAATTTGTGCTAGGGACGAGTGGAAAGCTATTCAGTAAAACCCACCCTTGGTATACTCTGCCGGGATTCAAACCATGACCTCATCGTCACCAACAAACCAGACTATATCCATTTGACGTTAAATTAATTAATGTTAATTAATGTTTAATATAATTCTTGTATTAAATTTTAAACATAGATTTTGGCAGCACTAGGCCACATGCGTTAGCAAGATCTTGTGTAGAAGGGAAGCTAATTACGTTAATTTTGTATTTCTTTCAACAAACATTTAGCTAGTACTCAATATTTAATCTACTAAACTAAGAACGCAATAGTAGATTGATATTCCCGATTGCTTTTACGAGATCTGTCTAAAATCTTAACCCAAATATAATTGTTTATTGATAACTTTAATCTCTAATAAGTTCCCCAACATTAACTTTATGAGAAGTAAAACCATATTGCATCGATACAATCTGCAGCGCAGCCAGTCTGTAACTCACCTGAATAGAATTAGAAAGTACTACTATAGCTACTAAATTAACTTGGCAAATGTTCTATGTTAGTTTTGTGAGTTAAAGGGTTTGATAAGGTTAAACACGTTTTGTAGGTTTCGTAAAGAACCAATGCCATGATAATCACGGTTAGTTTGAAGGTTCGAAGGGAAGGAAATGGTCATTATCTGGATGTTCAGGTACCTTAGACATCAAATTAGACCTAAGAAACCAGAAATAGAATATATTTTCAATAATTACTAAAGCCATTTTTAACTTACACCACGTTTTATCACTCATCCATGCTTATGCATTTCAATTAATTTGTTGGGGTAGGTACGAGGAAGGTTGCATTTAGAGGAAATGTATCCCGCACTTGCGTGGATGGAAATTGGGGAAAACATTAGTACTTACGGTTGGTATTCGAGCCCTGTCTTCCCTGTAATTGGTAACTATGACTGGATGAGCCTGTCTTTTAGTCCATGTGCCCAGCTATGCGGGGGCAAATAATAAAACTCTATGGGGTGAGCCCGCAAATTGTGTAAGCTATACCAACCGAGCGGCTGCTGCCGTTACCAATGATAATGCCAACCTTTGTGGATGGATGGTGTCATGTTGTCAGCACAACGATCCTTCCAACCATTAATTTCAGTTTTCTAAACCGGAGTTACTACGTCTTTGTTCAAGTAACTCCTCATTTGTCCTCACGACGCTGCGTTTGACGCCGTTCCAGACACACACAGATAAATTTTGGAAGTTCTGGGGATTTAACCAGGAACTATGACCATTAGAACACCAAAGTGGGGGCAAATAACAGAATTTAAATGTTTATATGGGATATATAAATAATTTAATATGCTATAGGTTGTACTAATTTGTTTTTCATATTGTATCGGACTATCTCATGCGAATTTAAATTTGTCTGAACATGCTAGCTAGGGTGCGGAACCTATGGTGCTATACTGCCAAAGGGGCGTGGTAATATAAAAAGAGTAAGTCTAGTTCTCCAACAACAACAACCTCCATCCAAATATTTCAACATCCTTGCTCATAAAAAGAAAAGGTAAAAGTGAATGGTCATCAGGCAAACTCTACTCTTTAAAAAAAACTCGATACCCGGAGTGTCTTGCCTCACAGCCTCTGAAATATCAAATAGCTGTAACTAAACTTTCTACCGACTTCATGTTATTTCTCGCTCTTCCCTGCTTCAGCTATGAGGGGAAGTGGTTAGTTGAGCCTTACGTCAACCTTCTCTGAAGTAACATCACACAGTTCTTGTGGCTTGGACTCCTTTGCCAAAGTTGAGGTGAAGTGTAGTGGTCCCCCCTTCTCCAATCCCCCGCTCCAACATGCGTTCGACCCAACAGAGCTAGACAATAGACAGGGTTTTCTAGCCAGACACTCCACTCGCCACGACTACGAGAGAGCTATGCTGCTCCTAAAATTACTTTTCCTAGTGATACAATGTGGGGTGATTGCGGGTGATGACGATAACTCTAGTGGTACCGAAAAGTTTACAAGGAGCAGGAAGAACGTTTTGTTAGGATCTTTACCATATGACGGGGTTTGGGACAGTGGTGGGTACATTGAAGAGGGCGCCAGTGTGTTGGGGTTGCCGAGTTTCCTGGAGCAAGTGTTGAGTGACATTGAAAATGTGAGGTGCAGAAACGACACCTTCCTGTTCTTACAGGAGCTACAAAACCTTTCAACATGGGCCGTTCAAAGTTAGTAACAGCTACTACTTGTAATATGATCTAAAATACTGGTCTCTTTCTGAATGCATTAATCTACTAACATTATAGCTTTGGCGATCAGGACGCTTGTCTCTCTCAGGAGCTTGGAGTTCAATCTTAACTGCCTGTGCTGTGATAATATTCAACGTCCTGACGCTTTGGCTAGATAGATTTTCACCAATTATCTGTATTAGCAGTGAAGGCCATAAATGTCCGTTTCAATAATATACATATAGAATCATTCATCATAAAATATATATATAATCATTCATCAACTTAGTTCAGTCAGTAGTGTGTCTGGTCCCAGGCTCGATTTCTGACAGAGTTGAAAAATTTATAATTGGTGAGATATGGGTTTCCCATTTCATAGTAATAAATTAACTGGTGGAGGCTGGATGTTGTGTCTGTTCTAGATTCAAGTTAATTTTTATAAGTCACGTGTTGATGTGATTAGTCGGTTCAAAAAGTACACATGAAATAGCTGAAATTAAATTAAAAATGTTTAAAATCCAAACTTATGCTTGATAATTCATTTTTCTCATAAAGTTAAAACATCCGCTGGTGGGCTAAATGTCGGGTTTATCTAGTATTGTTTGCTGGTGATGGGAAGTTAGGGGTTCAAATCATGGTTGAGTGCGTTGAGGGTGAATTTTTCCAAAATGGTTTTACACTTTCCATACAATAGAACGCGAGTACATTTCCTCTAGATTTTAGCTTCCTCATCCCTACCTCAATAACGTGTATAAACGTGTACATCCTTTACGGGTAGTAAGACACGATAGAAAAATTGACTTAATAGTAAAATATTTCAGGTTTTCTTTGTAACATTGTAGATTTTACATCAGTTTATATAAAATGTCCTGAATAGATAAACAAAATTAATTTGTGCTTGAAGCAAACAATGCAGTTTTGTTTTATATTAACTAATTAGTTTTCATTGGGACCAAAGTTTAGTGTAGAATGCAAGCAAGCCCTCCACTTAGGCTGATGTCCCTAGAATAGCCCACCCACATTCTTGCCCGTCCAGAGTGGTTAGAGAGGGCAACTACGGGTATAAAGGGCACTGATTCCATCCCAAAAGCTAAATTAAGCTAGTCTGTCTGAACCATAGCACATAGCTCTTATTAAATCTTCTTGAAGATAGTGCTGTGCACCGCGTCTTATCTCTCTTTCAGGCTATTATTGCATTACATCAGTGACCTGCTTTAGTGGCCGCATGTTCTAGGCGTCACTCTTGCAATAGACTAGACTGCCGATGACAGAGAGATTCCGGTTAGGTTTACTGAGGGGGATTTTTCCTAAATGGTTTTCTACTCTCCCTCCACAAAAATATGGGTACACTTCCTCTAAATTCAACCTTCCTCGTCCCTAACACATTCAAGTAATTAGTACATAGGCGTATCACCGGAACAGGTATTAATACATGGTGCTAAAAAGATATTAGCTACGAGAATGATAGGAGTTAGAGGATATGTAGCCACATTTGCGTGGAGGGAGAGTGGAATTTTTTTAAACCACTTTAATTCTACCCGGGCAGGATCCAAACATTCTCACTACCAGCCGACTAGACTACACCAACGCCTTGGTCTGTGTGCCCACCAATGTGGGCTAGAACCAGCGCTGGATATACAGTTTTGTATCGATGTGTATTTTAATAAGTAGGTCTGCGTTTAATACTAGTGTGGGTTTGTTTCCTACTGCGTCTTGTACGCACTTGGGATATACACACTACACATACAGTAGGATAGGGATAAGGAAGATAAAATTTTAAAGCTAAGACACCCGCCTTAACTGGTAGGGGAAGAGGAAAACCATTTATGAAAAAACAGCACTAATACGCCCGATCACGATTTTAACCCCAATATCCCCAGCACCGGCAATCCTAACTAGCACGAGAGTGACGCGTTAGACAACACGATCACCGATGTGGATGATATTAGTGTTATTGACAGCTTAATCTAAGGGATAAGAACGAAGAAGGTATCTTAGATGAAGTGTAATCACATAAACCTTGAGATAGGATGGTAAAATCACTGTGATGAAACACAGGTAGAATTATGTTCTTTCTATCGATGGCAAACCAGACTATATGAGCTTGACGTTTAGTCTGTGTGCCTACTGAAGTGGGTTCTCCCTGTCAACGGTGATCTTGTACAATGATTGACGCCTTAGACCATATGACCAGAGAGGTTAGCTATGTTGATGTTCTATGCCAAGTTAGTTTGTAAGTCATGTGGATTAATAAACCCATGTCCTCAAGATCTCCAGGTAGGGCCTACCCAATAATAGCTGCCAGCTCACCTAGTCTCCTTGACACATTAACAGATTTGGAAAGTAAAATAAACTGTTTTGTTTGTACAAATCTTCATCACCCAGTCGAGAATACAATCAAGTACTCGCTGACACGTCTTCAAATAAATGGTAGTCACCGCTCCTTTTATTTGCAGAGATGTAGAGTTGGTAAAGTTTATGGGAAGACCTTGGTTCCATTTCAAGCACTAGGGGCTTTGGTTCAATCCTGAGCGATAGGGACCCTGATTCAATACTAGGTGCTGGGGGCCCTGGTTCATTCCTAGGTGATAGGAGCCTTGATTCAATCCTGAGTGATAGGGACCCTGGTTCAATACTAGGGTGTAGGGATCCTGGTTTATCTTAAGTACAAGGGACATTGGTTTAATCCCAGGTGCTAGACTCCTGGTTTAATCCTAGGTTTTATGGACCCTGGTTTATTCCTGGATTCTAAGGACACGGATTAGGTCCTAGGTGCTAGGGTCCCTGTTTACATTACAGGTATTAGGGCTGTATGGATATTTAAGAGTGTTAGTATATTAGTTAATGTTAGTTTCCAAACCAGTTACACTATAATAATTACCAGTTCTTCTGTCTAGCCAAAGAAATATCAGAAGACATAGGAAGCTTAAATCTTGCAGGAAAGTAGCCACAAACCCAAAAGGGTGCAGGAATACATGGTGACCAAAATTCAACATGGAGGCCCCCAAACTGAAGGAATTAAAAAAAAAAATCAACGTTGAAAAATTCTCGAACCCCAGAAGACCTAAGAATCTGAAATATTTCAGGCAGGTTGTCTAGCTCAAGAGAATGCAAAAATACTTGGTGACCGAAAATTCTAATGGGAGCTCCCAAAATTGTGGGATTTACAAAAACCAAAGTCGAAAAAATCTCGAAGCTCAATAAATCTAATAAGCTGACATAAGGCCCTTAACACCCCACCCCCCCCCCCACCCCCCCAAAAAGCATGCAGAAATATTTGGTGACAGAAAATTCCCAAACGGCCTTACAGAATAGGGAGGGGAGTTTCCAAAAAATATCAAAATACTCTCAAAGTCCAGTAGAACTAAGAAGCTGAATTTTTCAGGTGGGTAGTCCTAAGCCAAAAAAAAAATGTAAAAGTACTTGGTGGACGAACATTTCCATTGTGGCCCCCAAAATGGTAGGTTTTCTAAAAAAAACAATTGTAAAAATTATTGAAGCCCAGAAGAGTAAGGAAGCTGAAATTTTGCAGGCAAGTAGCCCCTAACCAAAATGTGCAGGAATACTTGGTGACAAAAATTCCAAAGGGGGAATTTCCAAAAAGACAAAGTCGAAAAAATATCGGTTCTCAGAAGACCTAAGAAACTGAATTTTTGCGGATATGTAGCCCCTAGCTCAAAAGGGTGCAGGAATATTTGGTGATAGAAAATTCTCAAGGGACCCTAAAAAGGTGGGAAAGGTTCCCAGAAAAATAAAGTCCAAAAACTCTAGAAGCCCAGTATACCTAAGAAGCTAATATATTTCAGGTAGGTAGCCCTAGCTCAAAAGGGTTCAGGAATACGTGGTTGCCAAAGATTCTCATAGGAGCCCCAAAATGATTTTTTTTTTCAAAATAACAAATCATAATTATCTCAAAGGCCAGAAGGTCTAGGAAACTTAAATTTTGCAGGCAGATAGTCCCTAGCCAAAAAGGGTGCAGGCATACTTGGTGACCAAAAATTTTTACGGGGGTCCCCAAAAAAAGAAAAGTATGTTGTTTATAAAGAAATCATAAATTGAGGAACAGATTCACACTTTTATTGAAGTAAATATTTGATCCAATACAGAGTCTTTAATTGAACTGGACCTCCCAGATTTTGAAGGTTACCAAATTTATTCCCATTATCAGTCATTGTTCAAAAAGGCCAATGGGATTTGGGATACATTACGACCAGAAATGAAGCCGTTGATTTTTAAACGGATATTATGCTTGTGTATTTATAAAAGTCTAAAATTAAAAAGTAGCAATAGTAATAATAATAATAATTGCAACATTGGAATAACAAAGTTACAATTAATAGTTTCAAATAAATGTATCAAATATATTCCACAAACACTTATCTTTTTTACTTCAGCTAAAGTGCCCTTAGATTGTATCTTTCTGTGTTCATATTTATCTTGCATCATGATATTATGTATATAATTTAATCATAAAAATTGGTATAAATAAGCATAATAGCTATGGTGTCACCTGCTTTGATTGTCACATGGTTTACCTTTAAGGCGTCACTCTTTAAATATGCCAGATTGCTGAAGACAAAGGGTTAGAATTCATGTTGGATATTCTGGGGATAGTTTCTCTTAAAGGTTTTTCCACCTTCCTTTCACGCGAATGGTGATACATTTCTTCTAAATTATACCATATGCGTTTTTACAACATTAGCGTAAATAACACGCATGTGTATAGCCCGAACTGGTAATATGAGGCGGGGGGGGGGGGNGGGGGGGGGGGGGGGAGGGAGAGGGTAATAATTAAGTTGAAGCATTAGTGCACAAACTGACCAATAGAAGGGAGACTGATAATATACTTTGTTCGTGAATACGAGCGTATTTAACATACAGTATGTGACTTCAAAACTGTCGATATTTGTTTTCTTAATAGCATTATCTATGCTTTGTATGCGTTAGATTTGTATTTCCTAGCACCGCGTTTTACTACCTGTTCAGGTTATACGCCTATGTACTAATTACACTAATTGGCTAGGGACTAGGAATGATTAATTTTGAGGCAGCACACCCACACGGGAGAGTGGAAAACCATTTAGGAAAACCACCCTCGGTGCAACCGACCGGGATCGAACCTGAATATCCCTGTATTTGGCAGTCTAGTCCAACACGAGACTACCACGTTAGACCACGCGGCCGCCGAAGTGGGTTTGTTAGATAACTAAGGGTATAGGGAAAAAGGGGGGAAAATCCTATTTTAACTAAAATTGAATTAGTGCTGCCATCTGTTAGACAATCAAGAGACCGTTTTAATGCCTTTTAGGTTATGTCTAGAAGATGTCTTTGTCATATTTAAATTAATTTAAGAAAAGTATTTGTTGAGGTCCTAATGAGGTTTTAGATAAAAAAATAGATGTCCTGGAAAATGCGTGTAGTTTTAGTTTCACCCTTCTAACCGTGTTGCTTCAAACAAGAGAAAGTGGGCATTTCAAAACACGAGTTGAGGGTCATATGCGCCTTTTTTTTAGTATAAATTTATTCTATCAAATAACCACTACCTGCTTCAGTGGCCGCATGATCTAAGGCATCATTCTCGTGCTAGACTAGACTGCCGATGACAGTGAGATCGGGATTCAAAACCAGGTTGGGTCTACTGAAGATGGTATTTTTCCAAAAATGGTTTTCTACACTTTCTCTCTCTTTCTTTCACCAAGTAAATGCGGGTACACTTCCTCTAAATTCTACCTTCCTCATCACTAGCTCAGTAGCGTAGTTAGTACATATACGTAAAACCTGAACAGGTAGTAAGGTGCGGTGCTAAATAATAATAATAATAATAATAATAGTACTAACTAACCGCCCCTCAGCATCTCACCACCCCTTGTTGAAATAATCTTTCTAATGCCCTTCTATAAACTCTCTACCCTAATTTCCCTTAAACAACTTCCCGCCTACAGCAGCTGATCGCCCAACTCTCTACCTTCTAGCAACTCACCGCCTCTTAGCAACTCCCTCCCCCTCCCCTCCCCCCCATTAGGAACTCACCAATCCCTATCACAGGGGTATTCAACCTTTTTATGTCCAAGGGCCAAGGCTTACGTCTCTTGTTGGCTCACGGGTCTCAATACTGTACCGACAATATTCGGGTTGAAGACATATTAAAATATTTGTATCAGCTCATTCTTGTACACATATTTGTAATATGTTTCTTCACGTAAAAAGAGAAAATCATTTATAAAATAACATAAAATAAGTAAATAAAAGATATATTTATTTTATTAGTAGATTATATAAAATATATATTTGTATGTGTATTTTTTTTCTAAATAACGTTATGATGTTCATGATCCAGTGGGCCGCAAAAAGTGTCAACGTGAGCCGCGTGTTGAAGACCCTTGCAACAACTCACCTGCTCTTATAAACTCCTCATTTCCTAAAAAAACTTCCCTTCCTTTCACTCAAGTAATCACCATCTGCTAGAAACCCACCACCACCACCTGTCAGATAGCCACCCCTAATGATCACCCCACACTAGAGACTCAGGAACCCTAGCAATAACTACCCCTTAGTAGCCCACCATATCATCGCCCACCACCAAGCAACTTACCACGCCTTAGTAGCCCACCATCTCTAGGAACTTCATCGCCCACCACCAAGCAACTTACCACGCCTTAGTAGCCCACCATCTCTAGGAACTTCATCGCCCGCCACCAAGCAACTTACCACGCCTTAGTAGCCCACCATCTCTAGGAACTTCATCGCCCACCACCAAGCAACCTACCACACCTTAGTAGCCCACCATCTCTAGGAACTTCATCGCCCACCACCAAGCAACTTACCACGCCTTAGTAGCCCACCTTCTCTAGGAACTTCATCGCCCACCACCAAGCAACTTACCACGCCTTAGTAGCCCACCACCAAGCAACTTACCACACCTTAGTAGCTCACCAATCTCTAGAAATTCCCCTTCTCTTAAAAACTAAGGCCTCCCCCCCTAAAAACTCCTTCCTCAGGAGAAACACATTGGCCCATAGTAGACCCCCCCTCCCAACCCGCTATTGCAACTCATCTCTTCTAGTAATCACCAACCTCAAACAACTCGCCCCCCACTGGTTGTAACAATTCAGTTCCTGATCGTCAATATAATGACGTCACTGTACGCATCTATGTCCAAATCCAGAACGGAAATAAGCAACCAGTGACCTAATACTGCAGAACCAACAAATTATATAATGACTGAAAATTGTCCGTAACAAGCATACGATGTCTAGAAACCATACCTAAGTGGCCTTGACCACATTCGGATTACTGTCCAGTATATTCTAATGAACAGTTGAACAACTTTCCTTGATGTCCTGCTGAGGACGGGGAGATCCAGGTTCGAATCTCGGTCGGGTGAACTGGGGTTGGTTTTTCCTAAATGGTTTTCCACTCTCCCTCCACGCAAATGCTGGTTCACTTCCTCTAATTTAACCTTCCCAATTCCTAATCAATTTATAGTAATTAGTACTTAAAGCGTATAACCCGAACGGGTAGTAAGACGCGGTGCTAAATATTATTATTAAATCCTTGATGTCGGAAAAACGTGGCAGACTCCTCCATTTGACTGCATGGACAGGGAGTCCAACTAAAGGTCTTGAAAAACCTAATCCAAGCCCGAGGAATGATGGCCTTCTTTTAATGTAGTAGTGCTATTGTCCCAGTGTTACACGACATCCAAGTTGCCCTGGGGTCTAGTTGTTGTGTTGTTCTAGTAGAGTGTGCTATTGTCCCCAGTTTTACACAAAGTACAAGCGACCCTGGAATCTTATTATTATTATTATTATTCAAAACAACTTTAAAAACTCGAATAATAATTGCTTGAATGTGATTGCGTGGAATGTCAGATCTCTAAAAAAGAATTGGAGTGAAATTTATTTTTTGTTAAATATGGTAGCTAATTTTTTTGATATTATCATACTTACTGAAACGTGGATAACAAACGAACAAGTAAATCTTTATAACATAGAAGGGTATAACTCTTATAATTATTGTAGGGAGAAACCCCCAGGTGGTGGAGTAATGTTATTTGTAAAGAACGCACACGGCTTCCATTTAAACCCAAAAAATACAAAACACTTTGAAAGCATTCAAGGGACATTGATTACAAATTAAAATAAAAAATATAATATAATAGCTTTATATAAACCACCAGTTAGTAATAAGTGTGACTTTATACAAGAACTTGATGAAAATTTGACCACTATCCTACAAAAGAAAACCTCATTGTAACAGGTGACACAAACATTAACATAAAAGACAACTATATCCCAGTCCATACTAGATATTAAACTCAGAAAAAGGCCTAATAAATGTAATTAATAAGTGTAATAATAAGTAAGAAGTTTCTAAAAACAATTTAGTTAGATCAGTTATTTACCACTTATTTATACGTATATCAAAAGATCATTATGCTGTAATACCAGGCATAATTAGTATAAAAATGTCAGATAAATACCCTACAGCGATGAAAATAATGTATAAAAATACACCAAATAAATGCTTACTGTCTCCCGCGAACAAAAACTTAAAATAAATAGAAAGTTTGCGTTAGTCAAACTAAAAGAAGTGTACTGGGGGAACCTGACTACGGACTTGCATGACTTGAACACAAAATATGACAAAATAATTTTGACTTTTAAGGAATTATATAATACAACAAATTGGCCAATTTCAGAACAAAATACAACCAACGCAATTTGGATCAATGCCTACCTTTTAGGAAAGATTAAAATCAGAGATAAACTCTATCGTCATGGAAGTCAAATCCAACCAATATAATTTATGAGCAAGAATATAAAAAAAGATAGGAAAAAGGTAAAAAGAGCTATAAACAAAGCCAAAATTGAACAACATAGGAAACTATACAGGGACTTAAAAGGTAACATGAAATACACGTGGCGTGAAGTAAAACAAGTGATAGGTAAACGTAGCAAAAATAACCTAGATGAAAGGCTTACGCACACATTTAAAAATACAGAGAACTTGAAAACTGTGTGTAACAATTTTGCATTTTCTTTTGACAATAGAATAATTGAGATATTCCATAATTGCGATATAAAACTACTTACACAAATGGAAGACACAATAGCCAACACTTCATTGTTCATATCTAAAACTACCTGTACAGAAATTAATAAAATTATCTCTTCATTAAAACAAAACAAATCACCAGGCTATCATAGCATTACAATGATGGAAATATGAAAAATAGGACCTAATTTAGTTCCGGCACTAGTAGACATAATAAATACCTCAATTGAAACTGGCACATTTCCCAACCAAATGAAATGCTCTCTTATTAGACCCATTTACAAAGGTGGGAGCCATTTAGACTACGGTAATTACAGACCCATAACAATTCTACCAACATTTGAGAAGATATTAGAAGGATACATGGCTAACAAATTGACAGACTATTTAAATAAATTCAATATAATAAACCCAAGGCAATATGGATTTCAAAAACACAAAAGTGCTAAAAACCTTCTTGAACATTTTTCTAATAAAATTAACGAAGCCTTTTAACAACAATAAGCATGTTTTGGCCCTATTTATTGACTTCAAAAAAGCGTTTGACACGCTTGATATTGATATATTATTAAGATCATTAAAAATTATTGGAATTGATGGACCGTACTTAAGATGGTTTAGGGACTATCTCACTAACAGACTTTTCTATGTACAAATTAGCGGTCAAAAAAGTGAGACCAAAGTGACAAACATGGGAGTACCACAAGGATTAATATTAGGACCTATCCTATATCTAATTTACGTCAATACTATCACAAGACAAGTAAAGCATGGACACATCTACCTATACGCAGACGACACCACAACTGCAACAAGACTACAACGAGATACAAATATGGACTCATGATCATCGTCTAATAATAAATGCAAAGAAAACTAAAGTTATACATATTGCTCCTCCTAAAATGCACCATACAAAAGTCAATATTACACATCACAGCTATAATTGTTTGCACAACTGGACACAAACATGTGACTGTATCGAAAAACTGTACGTAACAGACAGTCATACTTACCTTGGACTAATAATTGACAAACACATACAAAAACTTGAGAACAAACTAAAAGGATGGACATATGTTTTTTATCATCTTAGAATGTACTTGGATATCAAAACTTTAGTAATAATATATAAATCATTAGTTCAATCAATAATATCTTATGGCATATCCATCTGGGGAGGAACGACAGAATGTTACACAATCAAAATTTCGCGTTTACAAGAAAAGGTCTTGAAAATTATATTTGGTACCAAAAATGCTAACAGACATACATTCAACATAAAATTCTACTTCTTAACCAATTATATGAGTACAGCCTCTTTATAAGATATTACCATTTCGATAAATACAAGCAAATAAAAAACCATTCCATGAACATCCGCTCAATTTCTAACAAAGAAGTGTATACAATCGGCAAATACTCTAATTATTATGGTTAACAAGAACTGAGATGTACCATCCCCAAATTGTTTAATTTGCTACCACCAACACTCCGAGAAATCCCTGAAATAAATATTGCGAAAAATAAAATTAAATACTGGATACTTCAAGGCATGCTTCAAACAACTATGTAAATATTTTTGAGAGGAAATGTTATAATATGTGTAAATCTTTTTGTTTTTTTTAACTATTTTAATATTATAATTTTTACTATTTCTTAAATATTTATTTAACTACAAGACCTGAAGATGTACCTTTAGGTAATTTCGGATTGTATCAAAAAGGCAATTATGTAATTTTTCTTTTAAACCTTGAATAAAAAATGATTGATTGATTGATTTATTTATTATTATTATTATTATCATTATCACCACGTCTTACTATCAATTCGGGTTGTATGCACTTATGCTAATGTGTAATGATAGGGTGATTGTGAGATGAAATGGAGGACCTACAGTTTAACGTGGGATCTGAACCACGGTGGATGCCTGGCATTCCACACATTCACAAGTGGTTATTAATATACGTCTTGTCAGAGGTGAAGGAAGGGTTTGTCAATCAGATAAATCTGTGCCGGGACCGAGGATTGAACCCCGGACACCCAGCACAGAAGGCCTGACAACTTATCCCTTGACCACCTGGTCACCCGGTTGTTGTGTTTTTCTAGCAGAGTGTCTTATTGTCCCCAGTGCTGGATGCAACGTCCAAGATGCCCAGTGGTCTCCTGTTCGGGAACATCAAGGACCTGGGAAACTACGACGAGTGCCTGGCTGTGAGAGCCTTCTCCGAGGAAGAGAACCGTGAGGACTTCAGAGGACAGTACTGCCTAGTCAAGCTGGAAGTTTACTCGTCCCAGGACTCGCTGAACGCACACAAGATTGACCAGTTCCTGCAGACCATGACTGGAGGCAGGAAGTTCCTGGAGGATACTGATAGAAAGGTCAGTCTTGCGGGAGTTAGAATCACCAGGTTACGAGGGAAATCAGTATTACGGGAGGCATAACCACCAGGCGTACAAGGGAGACCAGTCTTGCAGGATGTAGAGCCACCAGGCGCACAGGAATGTAAATATAGCTTGAGAAGGACCAGAAAATACTATCTATTTAGGGGAAATATGGGACCAAGTGGAAAGGCTATTTTAATTTCGGGTGATTTGTTTCAAGATATATTGTCACGAACAAGGTTGAAAAGCGTAGCGGTGGTAAAGCGGTTCATATAGCTGTTTGCACTAGGTCACTATTGATGAGGATTGGGAGAGGGTTTCAATTATTATTATTATTATTATTATTATTATTATTATTATTATTATTATTATTATTATTATTATTAGCACCACGTCTTACTACCCATTCGGGTTGTACGCACTTACGCTAATGTGTAATGGTAGGGTGATTGTGAGATGAAATGAAGGACCTACAGTTTAACGTGGAATCCGAACCACGGTGGAGGCCTGGCATTCCCCACATTCACAAGATGTCTTGTCAGAGGTGAAGGAAGGGTTTGGTAATCAGATAAATCTTTGCCGGGACCGGGGATTGAACCCCGGCCGCCAGCACAGAAATCTGACACCTTACCCCTAGACCACCAGGTCACCTAAGAGAGAGTTTCAAATCCCAACCAACCGTACTAAGTTTTTTAAAGGCTGATTCCTACTTTCCCTTTGACAAAGGCTTCTACATGTACCTAATGTCTACCTTCTTCCTTCATGTTGAAAGCTCGGGCATATTCTAAGACAAGGAGCACAGTAAAAAAATACATGTAGCATAATAATGACCTCTTTCTAATTCCGGCTTTAGAAGTGGGTAGTTTAACTATCTTCTGGCTATATTCATTCTCCTCATTGTTCTATCTTCTAGAGAGTGTTGGCACCAGTACACTGGAATACACCGGGTTTGTTTGGGTTGTTTGTATCGTAGGGGCTGGCCTACTTCCCGTCATTCGCCAAGTTCGAATGGTCGGTGTGCCTGCCATCGACTTGCTCCGCCGATGACCTCCAATGGACCTTGAACAACGTGTTAAGAAACGTGGACCACCTTTTAGGGCTCCACGTGTCGGCCAAGGCCAACAACAACCACTGCTACGTTGCCTCCTCACTCAGATTACAGACACGCGACTTCGTTATCGGGTGAGTTGGAATCTTTTTCAGGCCCGGAGGTTTTACACTTGGTATTACAAAAAAATAAACCTGTATTTTTAACTTTACAAATGTCTTCAAGGTTATTTTTTTAGAGTCCAGTATAGTCTTGTGAACTATACATCCCATTCATTACTTTATCTTCCTTGTATTTGAAATATAAAGCTCATTTAAACCTTGCTTTTCCTTCTGAGTGATTTGTAGAGGCCATTCAATGTTTGTCATCTCTTGTAAGTTATTTTAGAGGACATTGAATACACATCCTACTCTGCAAGTGAACTTTGAAACTCATTCAATGCTTACCCTCTAGTGACCCGTCAATACTTTCCCTCCCTTGTAACTGAGATATATGGCTAATTTAATGATCTCACTCTCGTGTAAGTGAACTATAAAGCCCATTCAATACTTGACCTTTCTGAGTTAGAGCGACCATTCAACACGTGTCCTTCCTTGTGAGCTGAGTGACAACTAAACCCTGGTATTCCCTTGTAAGTGAACGATAAGACCAATTAAATATTTTATCTTCCTCGTAAGTTAGCTATAAAGCCTATTGAATTGTTTACTTCCTTTTTAAGTGTGATATAAATACCATTCAATTCGTGTCCTCCCTTATAATTGAGTTATAGTGACCATTCAATACTCGTCATCTCGTGATATATATAAATACCATTTAATGCTTTCCTTCTCTTTTAAATGAATTATAAGGCCCATTCATGCTTGCCCTCTTTTATAAGCAAGCTATAGAGCCAATTTTAAGAGTTGTCCTCTCTTTTAATCGATAGTTGTTTCTCAGTGCTACTACTATCTAGTTTGACCATCGTTGTTACAGAGCAGTAGCCATCCTGTTCTTCCTGTTCCTGGGGCTGGCGAGTGCATACGAACTTTTCTCCAAATGGAAGCAAAAGAATGAAATGTTCACGAAGGAAGGTTGGTTTAAATTTTGTTTCGTTCAAATGGATCAAGCCCACTAGATTTTTTCAATAAATATAACCGCTCTGCATGACTCATTTATAAATAATATAATTTTGCTACCCCCCTACCTCCACCCTTTGGTCTGACGTGTCAGAATGGCTTAGTGGGATGGGTCGGCATCGAAGGCTCCTTTTTATCGGGTTTATTGAGATATATTAATTACTAAACGAGTGTATAAATGTGGTGTAAATTTTAAAATCAATTCAAAGAGTTTATCAAAAGGTCCTCGTTCTATCAATGTAATTATTCAATAGTTCTGCACCCTAGCCTATATTCGATGTAATAACTCTAACTGATGTAGAATACATAGCCGCCCGGTGTTGCGTGGTTATTATCTATCTCAGACTTTCAAGATGGTTTGGAGCGTCATCCTCCGTACTGAATAGGGACTCAAGATGTAAGATATTCTACCCACACGTTGCTGTAGCCTGGTGGCTGAATATGTAAAGCATTTCGAAGTAGCAAATGACATCTTTTCAGCCCCCATCTCCTGAAAATATCTAAAAACTCACTGTTGTATACCAAAAAGGAGGGGGGATTTCAGCTAAGTTACCTACTGGTTTTTCCAATACTCTATGTTATGCTAATTGGCAAAACAATATATACTTCGGAAAACATGACGTGGTACGCATGCGTAACTGCCGATTCAGAACAATTTATAGTGTGAGTTAGCTTACGTCATCCTTGCATGCTCTAGATTACCTAAGGCTGCAATCTATGACAATAGTGCTGATTAATTTTAAAACCAGTTTATTTTAATATTAATAATTACATTTTAACAATAATGGTTTCGATACCTACCAAATACCCTGAGAGAATTTTCTTTAAGACGTAATTTTTGCTCACAAGCAGCCCTTAGCTGTGTTCTGAACATTGTTTACAAATGCACTTAGCACCAGTAGACCTGATAGTACCTGGTACGTCCCTCCAAATTGTTGATACCTCACCTGGTTTCGTACATTATGAAGACTAATTTTATCGCTATCCGATATTCCAAATAAAAACTGAGATCTTCTGTGTAGCTGCCTGAAACACAAAGTGTGCCCACAGTATTTATTAACCCTGTTCCTGAATTCTACAGGAAGTTACAGCAAACTTCTGATAGCCTTCTCCATCCCAAACAACGTCAAGAAGCTGCTAAGTCTGGAGGCACCCCCAGGCACCATCACATGTATTGACGGGATACGATTCCTGACCATCCTCTGGGTCATCTTCACCCACAAGATCTTCTGCTTAACCTTGGAACCCTGGACGAACAAAGTCTTCCTCATGGATGTGAGTCAAGTTTATAGTTAATTCATCACTCTTCATTACACATTAAGAGAGTTTATCATCCGACACAGTTAGTAGCGCGTTTTCTTATTGGGCCAAGGTGCCTCGTGTTCAATTCCCAGCATGGTCGGAAAATATTATTGGAGAAATCAGGGTTTTCCCTTTTACAGGGATGAATTAATGTCGTGGGGACTGGATGGGGTGATTGTTCCAGGAAAAGGGTACTTTATTTAACACGTTTATTGAGCATCTCTATCGGTCCAGAAGTGTGCTCTAAATATTCAAAACTAAATCTATATTAATAAAATTAAGCACTTTTCTGCCATGATAGTTGTGTGCTATCCACCGCACGCAGATATATGACATTTAAAAATGAGTAGCACACATGCACAATATGTACACCTAAAGTTTTAAAATTTCAATTGATTTTTTAATTAATCAAAAACCAGAAAATTAAGAAATATTAACGGCATTAAATAGATTTAGTAATACATTTTATAGAGCTGTGCAATACAGGCTATGATGGAACCTGTGCACGAACATGTGCACCTGGAAAACTTAATTATAAAAAAATTGAGTGGATCTACTTTTGTATCGTGTTTACCCCTTTTACCCTTTGTTTTTGCACTATTTTCTCCCTTTTTACCCCTTTTGCCTTTTTGTCACTTTTTCACCTCTTTACTTTTCCGCCTTTTCAACCCTGTTTATACTATAGCCGTTTTTTGCCTGTTTGGAATCTCTTAACCCTTTTTTTTGTCACTTTTACCTCTTTAATCTTTTTTACCCTTTTTAATTTTTATTGGGTTAACTTTTGCCCTTTTTACAATTTTTGTCCTTTTTCCTCTTTTGCCACTTTACCCTTTCTATCTTTTTTGCACTTTTTTGCCTTTTGAATCTTTTCTCCCTTTTACGCTTTATACTCCTTTACCCTTATTTACAATGTTTACCCATTTTACACTACTATCCTTTTTTTTACTTTTTTACAATGTTTCACCTTTTAAAACCTATTTTTTCTTTTTATCCCTTTTAAACTTTTTACACTTTTAATTTTTATTAGATTAGCAAAAGAATTTAGCATGAAGTACGCTTTTGGTCATTTTTACCCTTTTTATTCTTTTTTTTAAATTATTAGATCTACTATTCAACCTTTTTATTCTATTTGCACTTTTTACACCTTTTTATCCTAGAATATCTTTTTCGGGCAAAGCAGAGTACTTCATGCTAGCTTAAAATAAATTAAAGAATGCTTGCCCTAATATAGTCGTGGTACTCATTTTTGAAGGTTCTATCAAATATAAATGTGTGGATATGGATAGGTTAAAACTTGTGGTAGGGAGATAGTTTAATTTAGAACACAAAATAAATCTATTTTAAATAACTAAATCAGCCCCACAGCCATAGCGTAAAGAAGATAGACTATTAAAAAGTTAAAGTTATATCTAATACACAAAGAGTAATTATATGATTTTAAATGTATAGTAAATTATATTTCCAAACGGTATCAACTTTTCTATATTCTTACTTTACCATCCACTCATTGACACATAATTGTATTATTTAATAACATGTATAAATTCTTTCAGAGGGAGTTAGAGTGTTAATGGTGTCGGTATGGTTCAATTATTGGCACACAGTGGCGGTGTAACTTTTTTTTATGTAGAGTGGGGGTGGGTTGGGGGTGACACACTTAGGATAAAATAAAAGATTTTGGGGGGGACTACTCTCCCCCAAGCTAAATGGGATTATGGAGCCCTGACCTTGAAAATGTTTGAAAATTGGAATCCCCTTGAAGCTATTTTAAGTAGTCATCGCCCTAAAAATTAAAAAAAAAATCCTTTAAAATATATTTAGTACGTTTCTCCCCTAGACATTGTTTAAAATTGGAATACCCTTAGAAGATATTTATAGTAGTCCTCACGAGAATTTTTGTTTAATTAGATGATTTAGAAACTTTTAATTTGTTTTCAATCATATTATATTCGAAAATATCAAAGGATAGTGAAATAAATTAAGGAGTCAAATTTATTTTAAGAGTATACATTTTTTACAAGGAGGCAATGTCTCCCCATACTCTCCGGCTCCACCACTACTGTTGTTACACATCCAATTCACTTCCTCCACTACTTTTAAAAATGAAGGACCCTTGTTCTCGACATAATTATACTCACTTGCATCTAAAAGAAATCATGCCGCTGGTTTTTATCTATAACAAGAGTGTTTTTGTCTAATGTTACTTGACACCTTTTGCCAGGTTTTAAAACTTGATATTCATCAATAGTTCCTTCAATTAAATTTAAAATGTTGAAAAAAGACACCGGTACACGGTAATGGGACCCTAGGCCTTTGATTTAGCACATTCCATGCTCGAGATTACACTATAGTATTATATATATCTTATAAGCTACTCAGACGAAAGGCAAATTTAAAATCGGCTTTTAGCTGTGTAAATTCCACTTTACAGCCAGATCTCATCGACCAAAAAAGTATAATTCACAGTTATATTTGCTTATTTTATAGAAAATCTTATTTTTTGTTCATTCCAGCCCCTTCTCGTTAATCCGTGGTTGTACACCACTAATCATTTCACGACAGTAATAATTATTCTGCTCCTTCCCAAATGTTTCCAGCAATTAACAACATTACAACAGATAAGAAATGTATACCATATAAAATATTTCTGTTAGAACATTTGACCAATGCTGTCACCACATTGGCATGAAAATACTCGTAATATTTCAAAGTCGCTTCGTTACTATAAGACTTTTACAAAATAATTATTTTCGTCAACGATCCACCTTTTCTATACTACATCCTTGGCTTGAAGAATCGTTTAAAAATATATTTTTTAAATACTAGACTAATTAAATTGATAAAATATCACTATGTTTACCTTGCAGCAGTGAAATTGTCTTCAAATGTCAAAATTTAGAGCTTCACAACCCAAACTCTTATGGACACATCTAGTTTAACATTAATTGCCAAATTGACTAGAGCTGTTACCTATCGGCTTTTGCTGTTGAGTCATGACTCATGATGAACCCACCATATCGTTCACAAAAGTCACTTATGCTGACCTCCAGAAATGAGCTGATACTTTGAAACGTTTGAGTAATTTTCAAAGACACCTAAAAGTTAAATAACTATTCATAGAAGTCAAAGATCTATAAAAGGCCCGTGCAATTTGAATACACATGATGCCATTTTACAGCATTTTTCTCGGTAACTTTGCTCCTAAGCAGTTTGAAAAATAGTGAATTCATAATTTAAAATATGGATATGTAATTCAAGTGTATATTAACAGCAAAAAGAAAGTAAAAAAATAATTGTGTTTTTACATTTAAAATACACATGAAGTAAAAATGTTTTGTATAAGAACTTATATAAAAGCACCATATCTGCGCTCTAGTCCTGCAAAAAACCAAAGTCGCTAGATATGTCTACTTCAAAATTAAATTAATTTGTTTAACTAAGTAAAATGGTTAGTTAGGGAAACAATTATATCGATAATAGCTATAGCACCCATGTCACTGGTTGTATGGTCTTAGGCACTACTCCCGCAATAGACTAGCCTACCGATGACGGGGAGATTGAGGCTCAAATCTTGGTCGGGTATACTCAGGGTGGTGTTTCCAAAATGGTTTTCCACTCTTCCTCCACCCAAATGCTGGTATACTTCCTCTAAATTCAATATTCTTCATCCCTAACACATTAGCGTAATTAATACATAATCGTATAACTTGAACGAGTAGTAAAACGTGGCGCAGAAGAATAATAGGCAAGATGTTCATGTGCCATTCCCCCTACCCCATAAAGTTAAGGTTGTTTTTGTTCATATTACAACAGTTTGATAATTTACTTATCACTTCACCTAAACTTAGAACGTTCCTTTTTTTAGCTTGTGTACATTTTTCCATCCCTCTTCATAGATTTTGTTTCGTATGTTTCCTTATTCTACTAAAGAAACTACCTCACATCATATTAGGGGTTTTATCAAACCTGTGATTTTATTTACAAAACGTCATTATGGACCACGAATTTATTTTTTATTTTTTTGCTGTGAAAACGATTTATTTATTTTATTGGGTTATATTTTTCATCTAACTGCTTTACACCCTATTCCCATCAGCCACGATGTTTTTTGAATAAAATAGACCAAGTAACACTGATCACAAAATACTAGGTTAACACAATTAATGTTGTATGTACGGTTACTAAGTAACTTTAAATTGATTTCCGAATTAAAGTGTTTATTTTAACTACATAATTACTCAAAATAAATTATATACAAGGGAAAAAATATTCATTATTCTGTAATTTTGTTTATACCATAGAATTGGTGCACATCTTAATTAAATATTTTTAAGATACAATTTTAATTTATGTCAATATTTCATTCATATTGTTTCACTGGCTCTATAATGATTTTGTATAAAGCTTTGTTCTGTGAGGTTTATGCGCAAGAATGATAATTCCATGTCATGATTATATTAATCACTGATGAATATATAGTTATTATTAAAATTGTATATTATTACCAAATGTCAACAGACAATCACAAGTAAAGTTTTCTATTTATAGCTTTTCCTATCAAAATTTATAATTCTAATGGATTAATTAAATTATAATTGTTGAGTTTCTAAAACATTCTAAATATAAAGGCAATTTATTTCGGTTAGTAATAATCAATCCATATTAACATGTGTACAAACTATTTACTTATTATGCGATGTTAATATTAAATAACCACAAATATTGTAAATATTACTGTTTTAATAATTACTTAAAATATTATGAAATTAAAATTATGGATTGCTAAATAGAATGTTCATCAACTATTTATTAAAATATTCCACCATGCTAAATTGAGGTGTTTAAGGGGGGAAGTGTAGGAAACGTGAGTTAAAAACAGTGTTTTTACAGTTATTATAGCAAAACTTATTTAGGCCAAAATAAATAAAATATTGTTCAAGTAGAAACATATAGTTTAGTTTTCTTCACATGGTGATATCAACAGTTGTTAATTATCTGTCAAGAGCATAGCGGTACTAGATGACAAACCT
This sequence comes from Timema shepardi, assembly GCA_902151425.1. NCBI lineage: Eukaryota > Metazoa > Arthropoda > Insecta > Phasmatodea > Timematidae > Timema > Timema shepardi. Next base: position 372,622 of record CABFVX010000111.1, read on the forward strand.
TTTAAATGAAAAGAAAGGTTGGTTTGCATTAAATTTCAGGACACCCTTGAGAGATATTCAAAAACAGTTGATATCATCATTTGAAGAAAATTAAACTCTGTATTTCTACTGGAACGAATTATTTTGATATAAAAACCACAAAAACGCTGACTTTTTCTCGCACTCCTAACACTCTCGCCTGAAGGTAAACTAGAATACTTATACACTAGTTATTTAAGCAGGACAGTTAATAATTTAAGATGTATTATTTTAAGAGAGTCCATTTTAAAGAAACATTATTTTCAAAACTTTATTTATTTGCTCTAAAAATAGCTCACATTATAATGTATGTCATGAACACATTTGCATTATTTGTATTTTTAAATCTTTATTGCCAATTTTACCGAACATAGAAACCAGAATCTGCGTGAGGGAAGCCGCATTTTGTGTTGATATGACGCTTTGCAATGCAAAATAGAAACCACTTATTGTCAACATATTTTGTTCTAGTGTGGATAAATACAATGTAAAGAGAATAGAAGGTAGCAGCAGATGGAGAAATACATCTGAATAGCTAAGCTGGTGACGTAACTCAGTACACAAACCAGAGAATTACACACACAGAGCTTTTGAAAGACAAACTAAGTTGTAACATCGTTAATCTAGTTAATTAAAAGAATATGCATGTATGGCTGTCTTTGTACTCAACTATAGCTGCTGTATACTGGGTGACGTAAGTAGTGACATAATCAAATGCCTCCAAGTGGCGCTAACTTTCTATTTTCTTTAGATTGGATGATCACTCTTTAAGTTATTATTTATGTGGGTGTTTTTTAAACTAATTCTTTGACGCTGCGACTCAACTCAACACAGATTAACACAATATTATCTTTCTATATGTTTAAATATTGTGTTGTTACAAATCGCTTCAACAAAGTCGATGTTATTGTAAACCTGAATTTAGTTACATAGAGCATGTGCGCTGATTATATTCGGTTGGCAATGAACATCACAAACAGATAATTGCGCAGGGAGGACAAAGTTGAACTATTTTCGACTCGTTCCTGACAGGCCAAGAGCATGGCGCTGAAATATTGTGATTTTTTTAGAGATCATCACGTAACCATGTTTAAGTTCCCCTTTATTTTTTTATTTTTTTATTTAGTTTTGCGTGTGAATCCGCAGTAAGACAGCAGGTAGCGCAAATTGTGTTGGTCTCAGCGGTCTATGTGTCTTTATTTGAATAGTAACCATACATGTTTCCTCTTGCCGCAGTGTGTCCTGCAATGTTTGATCCCCTTGATCTGACATGGATGTTCATGTTTTCTTTTAATCTCTCAAGTCCGTGAAAGAGTTGTTGAAGATGCCACTGTTGAACAGCATGCTGGACGTAGACACCTTCTTCCTTATTGGAGGAGTGGTACGAAGCTACAACCTGCTGCGGGAACTGGACGCTCATAGGTTCAACTACTTCATCTCTTTCTTCCAGAGGTACCTAAGGTGAGTACTATCACAGCCAGTGAACAGGGATGGAGTATCCTGCGCAGCGTAATTCATATAGCTTAATGAAGTAAACCGCCCATGTACATTTTCATGTGAGTCCTATATTTAGAGATGGATTAATAATATTTGACCCGTCATTTACATAATATTCACCTTAACTCAATAACATAATGGTATATTGAGCTCTACGCGACAAAAGAATGTTATTAAATTGTTGACAAATTCTACTTCTTTATTTGATGGTTCATTCTCCACAAGAAATGTTTAATTTTCTAACTAGTGTTCAAGTTCTATCAGTAAATTAAACAAATATTATAAATCAAGTATCACAAGCATGCCTGTAAAATATTCTACTAACAGACCAGACAAACCGGAAAGGGTTGTTTTCTTATTATAAGAAAATGTACTAAGTAAAGGGAAGAAATGTATTCTTATTATAAGAGAGAGTATCAAGTAGAGTGAAGGAATGTACTTTTATTAGAAGCGAGTGTACCAAGTAAAGGCAAGAGATGCACTCTTATTAAAACAAAGTGTACTAAGTAAACGATCCCTTAAGGAAAACATTCTTCTGTATGAATAGCGTGAATTTCTCAATAATGACCCGTATTGTGCTGCTATAACTGAGCCATTCTCTGGAAATGAGCGCCCTTATTCAGAGTCATGAATACAGAAAACCTTCCTTCCAATAGCTCTGCTTTTAATGGATGGAGAGAAGAATAGGCTTCCATTCACCTCCGAGCCACTAACAATTGGTGGTACATTACGTAATACTTAAAGAAGTATAGTTTCAGATGACTATCAAAATTACTCTACCGAAAACCTATTTGGTTTCAAGTGGTTTAAAATAATATTTGTCAAGACATCGGCCTCTCAAATAAATAAACGTAGAAGAATAGCTCACCATACAAATATAAATATCTTCATATATTGTCGTTTGCACTCACACACAGATTATTCAAGATATTTCATATATCTTAGAAGTTTTACATTTACTACCTTGATGGGGCCACCTTCTACAACAATAGTTTTCAAACTGTGGTTCACACACCACTGGTGCTCCACACAAGGAGCCACAAAAAATTAATGGTATGATACATTTGTATTTGCTTTTTACCTAAATCTGTAATCTGTCAGGATGTGCTATGGCTGAGGATAGGGGGAGATGATTGTGTATACCTGTGTGGGTTCATTATTGATGAAGACTTGATTTTTAAGGTTTTTATTATTGCTTCTATCTTTAGTACAAAATTTGATGTTGATAGTGATATATAGAGGAAATAACCTGAAGAATGTTCGGAAGCTTGAGACAAAACGAGGTGTTGCTAGGAATAATCAATGGTCTGTGTGATTCCTAGGTGGTCCCTTAAACCCCGGCACCCTGGGTTCGAGCGATAGCCCTCTACCACAAATTACTGATGAACCGGCGTCCTAGCCCGCGTAGTCCCGAATCGATAATAGTGACCCCTAGACTGCTATGTTGATTAGTCAGCCCCGATGGCTGGACACACTACTTTTTATCCTGCCCTCTGTCCTGGTTTCTACCTAAGGAATGCCGACAATGTTTATGTAGTCAGCTACACTATTATATTTGTTTACAGGCTGATCACAACAAACTGCAACACTCGTTTTGTCATTCATAATTCATAACACACAAGAGTATACATAATTTCTGTTCAGCGTAGGAATTGTTTCTTGAAAGGCCTTTTTCCCTACCAGAAGAATATTATATAGTAGGATATTGGTAGGAAAAAAGACCTTTCAGAGAGTAATTCCTACCGTGAATGGAGTATACGCGCCTTCTAATTTAAGCCGTGCAGTTACATTATTATAGTTTGAGACTAAATTTCCCAAAATAATTAATCAGTAAATTAATTTATTATTCTATTAAGTAAACACTTTGTAGATATCCATGATAAATGAAATGAATTGTTATATCAATTTTCTAATATTACTCAAAATTAACCTATTATTTATTCAAGGGTCTCAATCAAAATCAAAATAACACCCATGGACAGACTCTTAAAACGTAGATTCATGATTTATAAGTATACATTTTTCACAGTGACAATTTTTTTTTCTCTCTTTATTAAAAAGTTAAAATTGAAATATATCATAATATTTAGAGGCTAAATACTCATATATATCAAAAATGACAGATAATAATGACTTGTCAGTATATATAGTATAGTTTATAGCTGTCAGCTCTTTTTGTGAAAAGGAAACTGTAAAATGTGTATATTAAACAAAGTTATACATACATTATACTGTTTGTACTGCTTGATAATCACTTTCATTAGAAAATATCCTGCGTCGATAAGTAACAGGTAGGTAATATATTTAGGTAGGTGGTCCGCGTGTGCGTCAAACACTTACTATTATTATTATTTTTATTATTATTACTAGCACCGCGTCTTACTACCCGTTCGGGCTATACGCACTTACGCTAATGTGATTGTGAGATGAAATGGAGGACCTACAGCTTAACGTGGAACCCGAACCACGGTGGAGGCCTGGCATTCCCCAAATTCACAAGTTGTGATTAATACACGTCTTTTCAGAGGTGAAGGAAGGGTTTGGTATTCAGATAAATCTGTGGCGAGACCGAGGATTGAACCCCGGACCCCAGCACAGAAGTCCCACACCTTACCCCTAAACCACCAGGTCACCCAACACTTATTAAGTAGTCCACTGAGAAGAAATTGAGACACACTGTTCTAGAGGGGGGAAAGGCATTGAATATTTTCAATTGTCTCGGGATACTATTTAATTAGTGAGTTCTTATTTCAATATATAGTCTACTCCATAATGAAGTTAAAAGATGCTTAAAAAATGTCTACACCATAAATAGACTTATATTTTGAACCGAATAAAATAGAAATAATATTTTCAATGTAAAACTATTTTATTTCCAACGACGATCTTCGCAGATTGATGAAAATATGCGATTAAGGTTAAGGTAATTGGAAACTAGGTCCAGCCTTTCTCAAACCAATACATTTTGTTGTTATATACACACACCAAAAAATGCTAAGTTATGAAAAGATTATTTTTGTGGTTTTAAAGCAACACATTTTTTCTTGAAATTTTTTAGGAACGTCATCATAAAAGGAATAATACATCCTACAGTCATGTTTTGCTTGGATAGGATTTGTTAATTAATTCCAACCACCACTCGCTATTGAAAAATATTTATTTATTTATATCTAGCACCGTGTCTTACTACCCGTTCGGGTTATACGCTTTAAGTACTAATTACTCTGATGGATTAAGAATTGAGAAGGTTGAATTAGAGGAAGTGAACCCGCATTTGCGTGGAAGGAGAGTGGAAAACTATTTAGGAAAAAAAAACAGTTCACCCGACCGAGATTCGAACCTCGATCTCCCCGTCCTCAGCAGTCGAGCTCAACACGACAAGCGCATTAACCAACTACGCCACCGAGGCGGGTACTACGCCACCGAGGCTATTGAAAAAATTAAATTACACACGGTACAATTCACTACAATATTTTATTCTAGAGGAGTGGCTCCCAACATTTTTCAGATGACTCTTCACTTGGTAGATCATCAGATTTCTTTCACCTCCTATATTTTGAGATGCATATAAAATAATCTTAAAAAGTTTTTGTTTTCTAGTCACGTCTTTATTTTAAACAAAACTCAATTTAACACTGGGAGTACGATGGTAGTGTGATGGCTGGAACTGTTTAGTTTTCATCATTTTTTGAATATTGGGTTTGATGTTTCACAGAGCACACTGCAAATCGCTTTCTACTTCAAGTTTACAACAATGTTTAGTTTTTTATGAGAGTCGAGGTTAAAAATTCAATAGTGTTTCACGTAGCCGCAATGGTAGCTGAGGGAGATGGTATAAAGGAGAATTGTTTTGTGGTGAATCAAAGTCTTGCAGGCTTGAAAATAAACAAGTGTCTTACTTTTGGCTAATCGCCTGATAGAAAAATCACAACTGTAAGCAGTGTAGCCACTCCCGAAAGAAAGAATTATCTTACTTTGGAAAAGAGATTGTAATAAAAAAATAGCTTCAATTCTTAACTGATTTTAAAGTTTATTTCTTAAAGGCTCCATGCTCTCACACCCCCAGCTCTGGAAGTGCTTCATGCCACTCATCCTCCTCCCCGTGGGGCGCGCACCCCAGGTTGGTAACCACTGTTCTATAGCCAAGGGGTGGGGGGATGTCTGAATGAGTGAGAAATATTCATCGCTGGCTATGATGATGTGCTTCCCCTACAAATTTTACATTTAAACTATTTAGCAACTGATCTCGCATTTCATTTATTCCATATAAATTTAAAATTACAATAATTTATTCTACCAATCGGGGGAGGGGGGAGGAACTAGTCTGAGACATAGCTCATCTTAGAGACTGTCCTCTGACGTCGGTGACAAAGGGCCGCCTTATCTTAGCTGCCATTCTCAAAATAAACACTAGTGTGAGGATGATAAAAACAAAACTAGTTAATTAATATATAATATAGTGGGTCGTATGCAGTATTGTAATTTAAATTATTAAAAGCGAATCAATATTAACATAGAAATATGTTGCTTTCTCGAAACGAGCATGTAACCTAGCTGATAATTTTCAAAAAACCACTACATTTGTACTTTTTTTTAATCACGTCACATATTTACACGAATTGGTTAAATATTACGAACGTAAATTTTATAGATGTAATTGAATTAGTGTGAAGGTAAAGTGGAAAACCATTTTGTAAAAAACACCCACAGTACAATTAGCCGGGATTCGAACCCCAAATTCTCTGTAACTGGCAATCCAGTTTATTGAGAATGTGATGCCATATACCATGCAACCACCGATGTGAATCAGTATTTTCTTAACTATAATGTTAAATATCTTGTTTCTAATATATTTCACTTCCTGGAAGCTCTTGTGAAAGTTCTGCTTGTACTTGCGCTGATAGAGCGGTGTAGCGAATTGATGTTGTTATTATGGTTGTTATACGAGGCACTTAAAAAAAATTCACCTCTTTGTTGAAGACCTCCTCCTGTTTCTGCTCTCCTGTTCCTCCCAGGAGAACAAATTGACGAAGAGTGCTTCTAATTATAACGACAAAAACCTCAACTTAGGCATCATCTTTCCCATCAATCCCTCTTCTTATTTACGAGTCCTCATCCCTTATTATTCCTTCTGATGGAAAGTAGCCCCACCTCCACTCCCCTGCCCCTCCCTTAGCCAATCAATTACTGTACCATTAATCAACATAGTGGATCCGCCATCTTATTTACATTACAAATATACTTGGCGTCGTTTCTGAGTGAATTCAGATGCGTCGCGTTAGGTTGAGAAAAAATAATCACTGCGTTGTTTGCATATTGCTTTCTACCCTTCACCATTCTGTCTCTGGTAGATTCCTCTTTACATCCCACTGCACTAATTGAACAATGCTAAGCTCCTTATATATTGACGACATAAAAAAGGAATCTTCTGAGGTTGAAAAACAAACAAATTCTTAATCCTTGAAAATGCCAAGAAAAAAACCTAAGCTGTATATAAGTTTACTGACTACTCTTAACCGTTTCTCATAAGCATTAAAACTAAATAATGTGCATTTAAATAAAGCTCTTCAATGATTAATGTAAAAATGCCCTGTATTTTTATAAGTAGTAGAAAACGACTCCTTGTAATGTAAGCCTACATTAAACTTTTCCCAGGTTTAACCATGAATAGGGTCAAAATAATCTGTTTGTGTTCAGTGGGAGAAATGGTCGGCCTGTTGAACACAATTAGCAGCATAAAATGATCGTTTGATTCACTGTGCTCTTGTGTTTTCAGACTGACCCCTGCGTACGCTGCTATGATAGCTGTTTTCGCCACAGTATATGTGTACTTGGGTTCGGGTCCCGGATGGCACAATGGCGTGGAGCATCAGTCCGAGATGTGTAGAGAGAACTGGTTGTGGAACATCCTCTATGTCAATAATTATGTCGACAGTAACAGGAAGGTGAGTTTGGAGATAACTGGTTGTGAACATCCTATATATCAACAACTACGTTTACAGTAATAAGAAGTTTAGTGTGGAGATAGCTGGTCGTCAACATCCTATATATCAACAACAACGTTTACAGTAATAAGAAAGTTTAGTGTGGAGATAGCTGGTCGTCAACATCCTATATATCAACAACAACGTTTACAGTAATAAGGTTAGTGTGGAGATAGCTGGTCGTCAACATCCTATATATCAACAGCAACGTTTACAGTAATAAGGTTAGTGTGGAGATAGCTGGTTGTGAACATCCTACATGCAAAAACTACGTCTACAGTAAAAGCAAGTTGATAACTGGTTGTGTAATATCATATAGCTGGCAATTAGATAAATAAAAGAACACAAATATCCCATTTAAGGCGTGTTCTATATAGTATGTTAGACGTAGCTTCCATTTCTATAAGTTGAAGTCCGTGATTCTTGTCTCCAGTGTATGCTTCAAACGTGGTACTTGTCAGCCGACATGCATCTATTCCTCTTCGCCCCCTTGCTCGTCTACCCTCTGTGGAAGTGGCCTAAACTTGGCAAGGTGGTCATGGTCACCGCCATCAGTGTCTCTGTGACAATACCTCTCGCCACCATCTACATCTACAACTATCCAGGAGTGCACTATTCTTCTTTACAGTGAGTTGTAGCAGTCACAAGGGTTGTCCAGTGTGTGTGTATATGTGTCTGCTGTCACAGGAGAGTGAGAATTATAATATATAAACAGTCATTAGGGTTGTCCAGTGTGTGTATATGTGTATGTTGTCACAGGAGAGTGAGAATTATATATAAACAGTCACAAGGGTTGTCCAGTGTGTGTATATGTGTATGCTGTCACAGGAGAGTGAGAATTATATATAAACAGTCACAAGGGTTGTCCAGTGTGTGTATATGTGTATGCTGTCAGAGGAGAGTGAGAATGATATATAAACAGTCACAAGGGTTGTCCAGTGTGTGTGTGTGTATGTGTATGTTGTCACAGGAGAGTGAGAATGATATATAAACAGTCACAAGGGTTGTCCAGTGTGTGTATATGTGTATGTTGTCACAGGAGAGTGAGAATGATATATAAACAGTCGCAAGGGTTGTCCAGTGTGTGTATATGTGTATGTTGTCACAGGAGAGTGATAATGATATATAAACAGTCACAAGGGTTGTCCAGTGTGTGTGTGTGTGTATGTGTATGTTGTCACAGGAGAGTGAGAATGATATATAAACAGTCACAAGGGTTGTCCAGTGTGTGTGTGTATGTGTATGTTGTCACAGGAGAGTGAGAATGATATATAAACAGTCACAAGGGTTGTCCAGTGTGTGTGTGTGTGTGTATGTTGTCACAGGAGAGTGAGAATGATATATAAACAGTCATTAGGGTTGTCCAGTGTGTGTGTATATGTGTATGCTGTCACAGAGGAATGAGCATCCTATTGGAGCAGACCACATAGTTGACAAGTGTAATGTTTAGTGAAATATTGCCAACTTTCAGCGATGACTTGCTGAGCGATTACGCCCAGTACATTTACTACCCAACACATCAACGCATGTCGCCATATTTCGTGGGGCTAGCTCTGGGCTACATCCTCCACGGGTACAGAAACACCAAGAAGTGCACAATCCCAAAAGTAAGCAGATGTTTACCAATGGGTGGGTAATATTTCATTTACTGGCCCGTATTCCTATCTTCCAATTTTCTAATGATTTCAATCATTTATATAAAAGTAGAGTTTGTTTGTAAGGAATATGTAGAAGAATGTTTACAAAGTAACTATCTTACCTTAATTGTTAATGGTAGGCTAACTCACTATAGCAGGCACGTGAAATGCAAAAAAACTCAAATTTATATGTGCATGAAACTAAAATGCAGTGGCCAATGCTCTGCACTAACAGTTTTTTTCCCCTTCCTATCTCAACAACAAGCTAAAATATTGATACTAATTGCCATCGTGATATGTCAATTATTCGCATTTTGTTCGTGATAGGATTTTAACTGATTTGTTTTTATAGTATTGAGAAACTTGAATTTTTTAGTTTAAGGTTGGTTTTAACATATTTTTTATATGAATGTTTCTAGTAAACAAATGTTCTGTTACAAATATGATCTTTTAATTTAAAAGATAAGATAAAATAATTATCAACTAATATAATAAAATTGATGTGATTCCCTGGCGATCTTAGCAAGTCTTGGGAAATCAGTTTATGATATCTTATAATAATATAACGCGTACACGTTTCAAAACTGCGCATTTAGTAAGTGTCCATATAATTTACCTACATCAAAGAGAATCTTCTATTTTACAATTGTTAAAATTAATGTTAAGTTAATTTGGCTCAATTAAAAAATACTTTATAATCTAGATTTTTGTTGCTGTGCTTACACCAAGCTTATTAACAGCTTTGTTTAGTGGGTAGGGAGGATAAAGGTATCTAAAGAAAATGCACCCCTATTAAAATAGAAATATGATGGGTGAAATCACTACCCCATGCATCCAGATGTAATTCAAACATCGACCCTTCCATACCAGCAATCCAGTATATTGTGAAAGTTAAACCTGAGACTGTGTGACCCCCGGTGTGAAAAACGACTGTAATATCGTAATGAAAAATTAAATTTCCGCTCCAACTGTCTGAATGTACATCTCCACGTGATATGTTCTCAGTGGGTGTCCATCTTCTTCTGGGGCCTCTCCCTGACCACTCTGGCCGCTGTCATCTTCGGGCCATACGAGATGATACAGTTCGACCACCAGTATGACGTCATAGAGTCCAGCATCTACGGAGGAGTCCACAGGTTCGCGTGGGCCATCGCCGTGGGCTGGATCGTGCTCGCCTGCAGCAGCGGCCACGGAGGTTAGTCCCATGTAACTTGGATACCCTCTCCCTTGGAAACTCTTTGCCTTGAGAGCTCTCTCCTTTGGGAGAACCCTCTCACTTGGAAACCCTTTCACCCATGGAAAGGTTCGGCCAAGTATGTGTTGGAGTTAGAGTCCAACGGTTTGGAGGGTGAGTGTTGTGCTATTTGATTTGAACTGTTATAATGTAGCTTGTTACAGCTAATATCGACGTTCAAGATATCCAAGTGTGTACAAGTTAGATGTAGGCAAGGGTTGTGGATAAAACTACAAATATAATTACAAACAACTTATTGTTATTGTATTATTTTATAAATGTAGTTCAAAACCAACAAGCAGAAAATCAACAAATACTATTTATTTTTCCTGGAAGCGTGAGTAGAAACCTATGGTGGGATAGATATTGTGTTTATTCTAATCCACTGCTCTCCATCTGGTATATCCACATTTAATCAAACTAAAAGTATATGGCTTATTAAGATAAAATTTAGAGTTAAATTTAATCGCATTTTTGTGGTTGAATGGGAAGAAACATTTAGAAGAAAACACCCATTTTCATCCAGGCCGGATTTGACCCCGATCTCCCCATCACCAACATATCATACTGGACAGGATTGACGTTTATCTCGTGGGTTGTAAATGTTAGACAAAAGAAATCAACTTCAACCTGTTTATGTTAATCTGACAGTATTATCAGAAATATTTCCCTCATACGTTAGGGTACGTAGTTAATGTATAAGAAAACTAATTTTATGGGTCCCATTTTAATGATTGTGTTATAAATAAACTGGTGCTGTAGTTATTTTAACTATTAAATAATACAATATTCTTGGATGTGGAGGGCACAGATGCTGGCTGAGACCCCATGGATGAGGTTTACTCTTTAATAGTGAGCACTTGAGTGTAAATTGTGAGGGTTTTATCTTGGTACTTGCACAGAGAGGAAAACATTATTCAGATCACGGACCGGACTAAGCCGCCTCGTGTTATCGAATTGTAGTGTCATGTCTTCCCTCTATTCTAGGTCTTATCAACAAGGGTCTGTCTGCCAGACTCTTCAGACCCCTCAGCAGACTCTCCTACTGTATCTTCCTGACCCACCTTGGAGTCCTGCACTACGGAGTGTCCAGGATAAAGTCTGCCAGATACATGGACGATTACAACATTGTGAGTGGGAACATATTCTTTGATTGTTAGATAATAACTACTTAGCCCAATGTCATGATGTTGCTGTCCTTGTAGGTAATTAAGACTCTTGTATCGTAAGCATCTGGGACCTCCTAAATATGATTAACTCGCATATTTTTGGTAAATATATTTTTGAAGTGCTAAACAGATATTAGGACAAGGAAAATATGTGGGACATTTAGTGGTGACAAGTCTATAGTGTGTAGGTCAGTATTTGGCAGGTTGGGTGGTGGCAGATCAGGATATAGATGAGCCACTAGCAGCTCTGGAGGAGGTAGGTTAGAATGTAGAAGGTCATCAGGTGAAAGTACAATAGATGATAAGTTATCAGCTGGTAGGTCAATATTTGGCAGGTTAGGAGGTGAAAGGTAGACAGTTGTAAGATAAGAATAATTGAATAGAAGGTTGACGGGGTGTCAGATCATGTAAATTTATGTCAGTAGTGAAAATCTATATTTTAAGGGCTATGGGTATGTCCTGATCAACTCTCCAACCACGTTCACTGATTCAGTTAAGTCACTTAAATAACGGTGTGTTTATAAAGTACGTGCAACGTACAGTACATCCAATAAAGGGTTGAAACAACGTGGCCATTTTAAAAATAGATCAACTTTGTTTGTTCTAGGTCCATGACTTCGCAGGAGATGTCACGGTCACTGTCGTACTCTCGGTGATTTTGTACGTGACGTTCGAATCACCATTCCTAGCGGTCACCAAGATATTAACAGACAAGATAAACAAGATCAGGCAACAAGAAAACAATAACATGATCAAACCTGTGGTTTAAACAAGATCAGGAGACCACCAAACAATAACATGATCAAATTTGTGGTTTAAACAATATCAGGAGACCACCAAACAATAACATGATCAAACCTGTGGTTTAAACAAGATCAGGAGACCACCAAACAATAACATGATCAAACTTGTGGTTTAAACAAGATAAGGAAACAATAAAACAATAACATGATCAAACCTGTGGTTTAAACAAGATCAGGCAACAAGAAAACAATAACATGATCAAGCCTGTGGTTTAAACAAGATCAGGCAACAAGAAAACAATAACATGATCAAACCTGTGGTTTAAACCAGATCAGGCAACAGGAAAACAATAACATGATCAAACCTGTGGTTTAAACCAGATCAGGCAACAAGAAAACAATAACATGATCAAACCTGTGGTTTAAACCAGATCAGGCAACAAGAAAACAATAACATGATCAAACCTGTGGCTTAAGCAAGATAAGGAGACCACCAAACAATAACATGATCAAACCTGTGGTTTAAACAAGATCAGGAGATCACCAAACAATAACATGATCAAACTTGTGGTTTAAACAAGATCAGGAAACAATAAAACAATAACATGATCAAACCTGTGGTTTAAACAAGATCAGGCAACAAGAAAACAATAACATGATCAAACCTGTGGTTTAAACAAATATCAGGAGACTACCAAACAATAACATGATCAAACCTTTAAACAACGTTTTGTTTGTTTTTTTGTTTTTGTTTGTTTGTTTTTTGCCCCTGACCAATCTTGCTAACTTTATTATGTGACATCTATAAAAAAAAAGACTCAATTTATGCAAGTTGTGGGTCACGGGAATGTTTGATTGGGGTGTAGCCGTAGAGACACTGAGCTTCACGTGGTATGGATTGTTAGGGAAAACTTTTGAAGAGGCTGCCATTGCCAAGAAAAATATATGTAGAGGTAATCAGAGGCCTAGGAACCTTTATTATCGGGGGAGAGGGGTAAATGTGTGATATTGTTGCCGACATTATATTATGTTTGGCGAGTCTTAGTTAGAATAGGGTGTCCATGGATCCTTTTTATACATGTTTTTAAACAAGTGTTGCCTCTAAAAGCTATTTAGAATATGTTTTAGTGTATTTACATTATAAATTAATATTCAAGCTAGATATAAAATATTTCCCTATTTATTGGACTCTAAAACTGATTCTGAAATAGGTTCATTTTTTAATTATGTCCAAAGTATTTCAAGATAAAGTTATTTGGTTATAAAATTTAATAATAATAAGTATTTAAAACCATAACGGGTTGAACAGGGTTTGGATTTCTGACACTGACAAGAGAGATAGTGGTTAAATAGGCCTACCTCATAAGGGCCTTAGAGCTCCTTTTTTTCACCAATATAATATGCACAGCATATAATGTGCGCAAGCCTATTAACCACCCCGTCAATAGAAAAACTACCCCTGTAGATAATCTAATCAGAAAGTAGTTTGGGTAATAATTGAGATGTTTAGTCTCGCTTATTGGTATGTTATTGCAGGACGTGTTGTATACCCCTCTTCCCCATCCCCCAAATCCCCAATCATTAATCATGCATGATGACTGCGTGACTCACGGCGATCATTAGTCCCTCAAGTTGACCGTTTGACGGCCCCGCAGGGATCACACAGAATATGGAAACATTTCCGGGGCGGATATTGCGGCAACAGGAGGCAAAGCGACCTTTACCAGAATTGTGTGTCGTTAAAATTCTTGTTCGGTCACCACTGCGGCCAGCTGACCACCAATCACCATTAGCGACTTGATTATATAGTCTAATTAAAAGTGGGATGAACATCTAACCCGAATAAACTCAAATTACAAAGCGAATGTAACAAATGCATAAAATTTGCTCCAGGGCTGACAACATCGGGGGTTTAGCTGCGTATTCTCTGACTTTGTACGTTGTTAGTTGACTGTTGTGGATGAATTACAGGGCAAACACAAAACCCAAACCTCAGAACACTATTTCGTTTAAATAGAAAGATTAAATTTAAATGAAAAAGTTACTTTATTCATCAGCTACAAATGCACACATTATTAACATTTTTCTCTTTTTTTTATATATAAATTGTTTTATTTATTTTTTGTTGAATATAAATTTTAAAAATAAATGTATACGTGATTTGTATTTGTGCGTTTAACATAGGGATTACTACCACCTTAATCGGAGGGAGGATATAGATGTTAGTTAAAGGGAAATTCATCGTAGTTCACCTGGAAAGAGCGCAGAAACCACCCTCAGTGTACCGGGCCGAGATTTAAATCAAACGCCAACATTGTGGATCAGAGATGATTACAGCAGTTGAATTGATTTCATTAAATCATTCTTCTCTTTTAAAAGAAGCTGAGAAGAAAGATATTCCTATTTTACATTCAAATTAGTTTCTAGCTTGAAATACAAGTGCCATTAATATATTATATTAAGTTATATTTAGTTAATGCTGGAGCTGTACTGCAGTCAGTTTTTTTTATACAAATACGTGTAGTTTACGTTGGCTATAAATATAAAAGAGACTTTGCATTGGAAAGAAGATGTATTTTTCATAGGTCACTGTTCAAATTGTTTTCGAGACACAATTTAAGTTGAATGGACCAAAATGTGTGGCTATACTAGATACTTGATTTTTCATACAAAGTATGATTATTTCTCCACGATAACACAATAGCCAAAGTATAATTATTTAACTAATGACTCATTGGCTCTCTGATTCAATGTATCACTTTTATAGGAGCAAAGTTGTTGCAATTAGTAAGTATTTTTTTATCTATAGGTAATCAATGTGGAAAAGCTATTATATATATGCTTATCATTTAGATTTGATTCAAATATTCAATCATTTGTAAAGTTGCACTATTTTTACCAAACCAACTTACGTAAATAATATGACAGTATAGTTAAATAGATTTATAAAAAACTCTTTTTCCATTTTATAGTAGAACTAAATGGAAGAGTTATTGAGACAAAAGGTGGAAGTAGAGAGAATCTAATGAGAAGAGGACGGCAGGAGGAGTTATTCTGTAGGTGTTTAAGATACCTGTCATGGAGAGGAGAAGTGTCCTTGAAATGTAAGGAAGTGTCGTACAAGGCATACTTTGTACCCACTGTCACATATGCAGCAGAAACATGGACACTTAATTTAGGAGAGACTAGGAAAGTGAAAGCCATGAGAATGAAGTTTGTGAGGAGCATGTTAGCTGTCACGAGGAGAAACAAGATTGGGAATGAAGTTATCCATGAAAGAATGGGGGTACAGGGAGTATATGAGATAGTCGAGGAAGCAAGACTGAGATGGTATGGACATATAATGAGGATGGAGAAGGAGAGGATGCCAAATAAAATTATTGAAATTAAGTATGTAGGAAAAAGACCACAAGGGAGGGCAAGAAAGAGATTGGAGGAGAAGACAACTTAAAGTGTGCAAGTGAAAGGAGAATAATGAACGAAATTAAAGGAGGAAGAATGGTAGACAGAGAGAAGAAGATGGAGGCATTTTACTAAACTGACCCGGCCACAGGCTAGAAACAGTTGAAGATTAAAATGATGATGGTGATGATTATAATGAGTAATATATTGTTATGATGATGATAATAGTTAAGAAGGTATAAATATAATTTCTGGTTGTTATGACATTCATTAAACAACGTACTTTGTTATAGATTGAACTGAAAGCCGACTTTAATTTGAAAATGAAAATAGGCTTTTGTAGTAGTTTTGTGAGCTATGGTATGAAAAATTTAAGTCTATAAAACAATATTTTGCAATTGAGTTAATATTGATATATTATGACACAGTTTATATTATAATATTTCCTTAAGGGGTTATTACCAATGGGGCAATGAATAAAGTAACATTGGGAAATATTTTAAAAGGTAGTGTTTCAAAATGGCTGTTACCAAGATGATGTGTTAATAAGATTAATACATAAGAGTAAACTTACGATACAATAACTGATTACTAGTAATATTAAGAAAATAACTATCACGTGATGTAAATGAATACATATTTTGTAATATAATTAGTATCATTATGATACATGGAATCTAGAACGTTATGAAACCATTTATTTATATATATAGTACAAATTAATAATGTAATCCTTTTGTAATGCATCATGTGTTCAATAAAAATAAAGAACATTGTATAAATATTGTGTATAAAAACAATCATGTTGTATTATTGTTTTCGTACATTATTTTGTAAAAAATTTACCAAGGCGAATCCATTTTCAGTCTGTAGATATGAAGGAAACGTTTCTGTAGCTTAGTGAACAGGTGTAGCAAATGATAAACTGGATACACTGGTGCATACCAGATGTTGGGTACCTTGGTTCAGCAATGATTCACGTGAATCTGGCAGAGCACAGGTCCTAGTGGTCCTGGTACATCAATGATGCAAGTAACTCTGGGACGTCCCAGGTGCTAGTGGCTCTGGTACATCAATGATGCAAGTAACTTTGGGACGTCCCAGGTGCTAGTGGCGTTGGTACATCAATGATGCAAGTAACTCTGGGACGTCCCAGGTGCTAGTGGCGCTGGTACATCAATGATGCAAGTAACTCTGGGACGTACCCAAGTGTTAGTGACCCTGATATCTTCTAAGTGGTGACTGTTGAAAGAATCCTATCAGCTACTTCAAGCATTGTTTGTAAATGCTACAAAAACTATAATTACAACAAAGGAAGAGTGGGTGACTATTCAGCGGCTGTTAGTATTCGGTACAGGGACCCGAAAGAAGGTATCAGTGAAAGGAAGTACACAGAGTAATCTATTTACCGTCACCCACTTTACCTCATTTAATTACCGCGACTCCTCATTCTCCTCTCCAAGGAGGGGAACATGGCTGCCATTAATTAAGACACATAGTACGACTGTGCCAAGAAGGTTGAAAGGGAGGGGGGGCTATTTAAATGAGTAACGAGAGTCTCCCGCAAGGAACTCCCATGGGGGGCGGGTATAGCCCTTAGATTAGAAGCGCGAGTTCTACTCAAGAGCCAGGATTAGGAGGGTGAATGATTGTACGGAGAGTGAGTTGTTTAGAGCTTGCGGAAAGTCAATTCGCTATATTTTTTCCCATCGCGTCTCAGTACCCGTTCGGGCTATAAGCATATATTTATTACGCTAATTGAATAGAGATGAGGAAAGAAGAATATTTTAGGAGATGTACCCACATTTACGTGAAGGGAGAGTGGGAAACAGTTAGTGAGAAACCACCCTCAATACACCCGGCTGAGATTCGAACTCCGATATCCCCGACACCGGCAATCCAGTACAACTCGAGAGTGACTCGTTAGGTTAGATCACGCGACTGACGATGAATGTAGAGTATTTACTAGCTATTTAGATAAAGTAATTTAAGAAATAACGTATTTCCCCATCTGCAACAGTGGTCGCATAGTCTAAGACGTCACTCTAACAATATACTGAATTTACAGTGACGGGGCTATTGGGGAATATCCTGGAGGGGTGGTTTTCTCTAAATGGTTTCTCATTTCTACTTCACGTGAATTCAAGTATATTTTAACTCAATTATACCTACCCATCATATGCGGCTAGCCTGCAAAGGTAAGACGTGGTTTACAAAAAAAAAATTATCCCAGGCCTCCTTGTTTTGATATCCAGCAAATTAACTAATTAATAGAAGATAGCAATTATTACATCCCTGAAAAACAAAATTATAAATCGTTTTTTCTTTATAATTAATTGACACTACGTCCTATTATTCTCGTGCATGAGACACTACAGGTAATTTTCAATCAGGGGAAAGCTACTGCAAACACATCCAACATTTGTGATACCTTTTGTTTAGTTTTCTAACCCTATTATTATTAGCACCGCGTCTTACTACCCATTCGGGCTATACGCACTTACGCTAATGTGCAATGGTAGGGTGATTGTGACATGAAATGAAGGACCTACAGTTTAACGTGGAATCCGAACCATGGTGGAGACCTGGCATTCCTCACATTCACAAGATGTCTTGTCAGAAGGTGAAGGAAGGGTTTGGTAATCAGATAAATCTGTGCCGGGACCGAGGATTGACGTAATTAGTACTTAAAGCGTATAACCCGAACGGGTAGTAAGACGCGGTGCTGAGTAATAATAATAATAATAATAATAGAACTATTTGGATATGAACTTAATAGTTATTTCAAATTAGTAAGGGGTAAATAAGCGCATAAGACAGCATAATAATCACTTCGCTTCACGCACTTAACAATTAAATAGCAATATCGAGCGAGACATTTTGCAACTCTCTGTACGTCTGTAAATAATTTAGTAAAATTATAACACCTCAATTTGGTTATTGGCTATTTTAAGAGAGTACCTTTATTTAACAATGATTTAAGGTTTTTTAAGCGCGGGAAAACGCACATGACTGTCAAACTAACATAACTTAAAACATCAACACCTATTCTACTAGAATATTTTAATAGTGTAACGAAATGTTAAAACTCTACTATGTACACAGTATATGTACCACCACCTGGCATGGAAACAGGTTGTTTTATACCTTAGGATCCTGTCCACTTAGCCATGCAGAAAACAACCCTACCTGCACGGAGGAGGAGCGATAGCGAGAAACGCGTTTTGAAAATGTACCTAGTCAAACCCTTTGCAAATATTTGCGCTGATGACTTTAATAATTCCGTGGCATCCCATTACGCAATACTAGAATGTAGTGGGAGCTTTGCATAATGCATGAAGGGAGGATTATCCCCTTCTCGCTTTTAAATCCATTTCCCCTCCCTCCGTGTTTTAAGTCTCGGTATCTTCTGGTGTCTCATCCTTTGCTTGATGATAATTCACTTGCGGTTTCTTACGCGAGTTTTTATTTATTTGAATATTCATTAAAGGTTAATTTGTATTTATGTTTATTAGTATCAGTTCTCGAGTTATTGAATCTGAGAATTGTTTTAAAGGGGTGGTGAGATCTTGGAAGCGAGCAGCTCGTTAGTGTCACGATTGAGAGGGCCGGAGTTGGACATTGGACACTAACAGAGTCATTATTTGATCAATGAGATTTTCTATAACCACGTTGTGGTTTTCCATCCTCTCCCCAAAAATAAACTTGTGTGGTTTGCTAGAAAGTAATGGTTGTATCTACTTCCTTATCCTATCGCCTAGGGATGTATATCACTAATATACAGTATTGCCCCTCCTCAACCTGTCACCTAATATTAATCTCCTTGTGTTAAATGTTCCCGCCATTCCAGCTGGTTTCTGGCGCAGTACAAGCTTGTGAGTCACTTGAGGAACTAGAGAACAACTTTCTCCTCGCTGATGTAACACTTTTAACCTACAACTGAAGAAAGACCGGTTAAATGTTATAGCTTTAGTTAGTTTAGCTGAGAATGGAAGTGTCGATGTCACAGGTTGTAACAAGTCATTCATACTGGTTATTTATCAGTTAAATGTTATAGCTTTAGTTAGTTTAGCTGAGAATGAAAGTGTTGATGTCACAGATTGCAACAAGTCACTCATACTGGCTATCTAGCAGTTAAATAACTGTTTATATGTGTACACAATTAAATCCGTATTTATAACTGCCCGTCCCCGTGATTGAGTGGTTAAGAAGACCAACTGTTGGTCCAGGGACTGTGCTTGTATATCTGATGGTGACGCCTAAAATAATGTATGTTGCTACCCTGCTAAGATAATTAATTATGATATAAGGTGTCACTATCGCAATATACTTATCTGCTTACGATGGGAATGTCGGGTTTGGAATCCAGTTCGGGTGTTTGGGTTATGTGAAGATGCACTAATTACGCTAATGTTTGTGAGGGATGAGTAGGATTGGATTTAGAATAATAGTCCTCATATTTTTATGGAGATAAAGTGGAAATCAATTGTTTCAAACCACCCTTAGTTTACCTGACCGGGATTTAAACCCTGATCTCATTATTGGCAGTCTAGTATATTGCAAGAGTGACACCTTAGATCATTCAACTGCTGAAGTGGGTTTTCTTAAAATTGATATCCACTCTCTCTTCTCAAAAATATGAAAATATGGGTATACTTAGCCTCAATTCTACCTTCCTCAATTCTACCTTCATCATTTCTACCCCATTAGTTTGTAAATATGTGAATATCCCGAACGACGTTGTAGGCTACATAAAAAACAATCATACCACCGTTGAAGTAACATTTAGGAAGATTTAAAAGAATCGATTAATAGCAGTAAAACTCACAACAGTGGTCACGTGGTCTCAAATGTCAGGCTTGATGAAATCCTCCATTTCTTTCTATCCTGTACCAATCTCTTTATCTCGGCATACTTTATTACAATATACATCCTCATTTATCTGCTTCACACATTCTAATCCTTGTCTAATTCTGGAATTTTCCCCTCTCACGATATCTTCCTTTATGTATTTCATCCTTTCTCCAAACTACCCTCCCTTTTCATACCATATTTATTAAGCCTTAGGTGACCTGGTGGTCTAGGGGTAAGGTGTCAGACTTCTGTGCTGGTGGCCGGGGTTCAATCCTCGGTCCCGGCACATATTTATCTGATTACCAAACCCTTCCTTCATCTCTGACAAGACATCTTGTGAATGTGGGGAATGGTAGGCCTCCACCGTGGTTCGGATTCCACGTTAAACTGTAGGTCCTTCATTTCACTTCACAATCACTCTGCCATTACACATTAGCGTAAGTGCGTAAAACCTGAACAGGTAGTAAGACCCAGTGCTAATAATAATAATAATAATAATAATAATAATAATAAGCCTTAAATAAAGTTGGTGACTTGGTGTCAAACTACCTAATAAAATTATATGCGTGCCAATAGCTATGACACGCCAAAAAATAAATATTTTGGCTACCACATTATTGACATAAAATATCAAATGTGCTATGTGCAGATACATGAATTGGCCAAAGCTAATGTGAAAGTTGATAAAATAATGTTTTGAACTGTCAGTTGAGAGTTATCTTTTAATGAACCTACTACAAGTTAAGTTATTTTGTAAGCTCTAAGCTGATATAACTCTAAACATAGAAAGTGCACTTAAAATATTATACACAAAAACAGTTTGTGCTGGTTTTTGCTTCTTTGCTTTATAAAACGCGATTAGTTTGCTTCTTTTTTTGCTGGGTTATTTCCCACCTTGTAAGGATCAGACGAAAGAGGACGACGAAAAAATAAAATCTAGTAAATTTATATGAAATTGGGAGCGTAAAGTTTGAAGTACTTTTGTTTTTATTCTGCCTCTTCACTGCTCCAAATTAGAAACAAAAGTGAGTTTGTTGTTGAGAGCAGAAACAATATTTGTATATCGAGGAGGATATTGCGTAGAGAGACTGGTCCATAATTATTATCAAGATACAGGACGTCCTATGACGTCATAATGAGCAAGATATGAGATGTCCGCTGGCGTCATAATTAATACGATGCAAGACGTTTTATAACGTTCTAATTAATTATAATTAGGGACCGGATTTTGCATATTTGACCTTTCTTTTCCTTTATCGTAAGACATAGGCAGTTTATATATATATATATATATATGTGTTATTACGAATATAATACGTTAGTTTTATAATGCATATAATTGACTACCCCGTTGGTTTTTGCCTATTTGATGAATAAGGAAGGACCTTAACGCACCTATTTCGGCTTTGGCCTCTCTTTTTTTCATATGGTATAGATTTTCTGCTAAAGAGAGAGTTCAGTTTCTCAAAAATTTTAAGTTGCGGCGTACTTGTTTGGAGTAAGTTTGGAAATCAACATTTGTTAAACAGCTTCCAATGAGCTTAAATTGTGTGGAGGGCAGTGAGAGAAGAGGCAGACATCTGGGAAGAAACATCATGCCGTTGTAGGAGAAAAGTTTAACTTCTTAGGGAACTAACAAATTTGAAATCTTGTCCTTTACATCATGTGAAGTAGAACTTAGCTTTTTAAATTATATAAAAAAACATGCAATTTGAAAATATAGCCCATTTCTCTACTGAAAATGTAGAAAAATGTCTAGTACTCCCAACACCATGTGATCCGCTTTGATGGTCGATTGGACTAAGGTGTCGCTCCCACGGTATACTGGACTGCCGATTAGATCCGCGTTTGGATCTCAGTTCGGTGTACTTAAGAGTGTTTTCACTCAATAGGTTTTTCACTTTTCCCCAGAAAAATTCAGATACACTTCCTATAAATCCACTCTCAAAATCCTAACATATTAACGTAATTAATATAGATGTGTGCGACCCGAACGAGTATTGAGACGTGGTTCTAAAAAAAATGTATGTGAATTGATTGTAGATAATAAAATAGTAGCTAGTAAAATCCATTTTCCATGGCTTATTGTGTGCTTTTTTTTTACTTACGTGCCTATTCCGGAGCCCGAATCCTATATTTTAATTCCAATTTGCCTGCTTATTTTAAAAATGGTTGGTTCTTAAGAATCCATTCCCTAGTTATAATTAACAAGATGCAAGACGCAATCTGACGTCATAATTAATAAGATGCAGAATGTACTCTAATAAACAGATACAGGATGCCCTATGACGTCATAATGAGCTAGTTATAAAATATAATCTAACGTCTGGCTGACCAGTTCCTGCTAAAACAAGACTACAGTGGTAATATTGGTATTATTAACATTATTCGGCTAGGAATGAGTGTACATTAATAAAAAACGCTACCTATTACTGATTTTTCTCCCACTTTATCTCACTACTCTTTAGGGACATATGACACTTACATAGTAATGGCGATAGTATTCTAAAGAGGAGTAAAGTAATATATAGATCAAAAAAATACTCACAACTGTGAGGAGGGAGAGCTAGAAAGCATCCAAGAAAACCATCTTCAGTACAGCCAGCCGGTGTTTGAACCGTAACCTATCCGTCACTGGTAGATCAGACTAAATGAGCTGGACATTGATAATGCATGTCATCGGCGTAGGCATTATCAAATACAATAGAGTACAATACTGGACACTTGTTACATTCGCCATGTTAAACCTGGCAAAACAGGTTGTTTGTGATGAGCCTAGCAGCGTGACATGAAGCACTGCTGCCAATTACAAATTATCATTCATTTATATTAATTTAAATTAGTTGAAAATGACATATAGATATGGGAATTGAACCTAGGACGATTGACTTAGCACACCAATACCCTGCCACTGAGATATCCAGGATTCGTCCCGTGTTAAGAGTCATTCTTAACTCATAGTTAGCTTATGGCTGAGCCTGTCATGGACGTGCGGAATAACAGCAATATAAAATCATATATATTGCGCGTTTGGGCTACATCATCCTTAGTCCAAATTGTGGAAATATTAGCCAGTAGTAGAGTCCCGTTGCCCAGGGGACGCACGAATGTACTACTACTAATAATAATAGTAATATACCGGTATGTATATAATAATTAATATATATTTCAACCATACCTAGTTTAATTTGGGTGCATTACAATTGGGCCACGTATAAATTTTACGTAAACATTAAAGCTGGGCCACTAATACCGGTTATTAGATAAGGTTGCGCATAGACCTGTAAAGACATATACATCCAAACTATAGAAATCACTTCGTGAAGTGTCCCGGTGATTTAAAGATGGAAGGTTTGTTTATTTAGAGTTGAAGGGGCAAAAAATTGCTTGTCATAGAAAGTAACCATTTTTCATTTGGCTCGGGCTGCTACCGATGATAAAGTTCACTGGAGACGTGCAAACAAAAAGTGTTCAGTAAAGGTGTACACGGACAACATAGACAGTAATTTTATAATCGATAGTGATACCAATCATAATCACTAAGTGATGGAAAATATAAATTGACAAGCTATAAGCAATGGTGTAAAGCAAAGAGCTAAGGAAAATGTATGTTACATGCAGAAGATATTGCAACGCATGGTATTGCCTTGGTACGAAATATATATTTATAATAATATTTAGCACCGCGTCTTACTACCCGTTCGGGTTATACGCTTTAAGTACTAATTACGCTAATGGAATAGGAATTGGGAAGGGTGAATTAGAGGAAGTCAACCTGCATTTGCGTGGAGGGAGAGTGGAAAACCATTTAGTAAAAACCACCCCCAGTTCACCCGACCGAGATTCGAACCTCGATCTCCCCGTCCTCAGCAGTTGAGCTCAACAAGACCAGCGCGTTAGCCAACTACGCCACTGAGGCGGGTGGTACGAAATAACATTTACGTGGCCAGGGGCGATGCTGTTCGGAAATTGCCGATGAAACAAGAAGTCTTAAAGGCTGTTGAAGGTGAGTGACTTTTTGTGATAGTACAATATTGTTTTTCATTAAATAAAATTGAGGTGGTAGTTAGAATAAGGGTCTATACGTAAAAATTAAGTTTTGAGATGAAAGCGGGTTAGAGTTCAAAAGATAATATTGTAATCGTTAAAAAAATCCATCTCAAGAAAATGATGAATCTTTACATTTATGTGAGCCCCAACATAAAAAAGTGGGTTATTTATTCTATCTGTTCCCATGTCTGTCTGTATCAAGTTTATTTTCTGTGATCCTAACCCTAAAATTAAGGGTAGTTTACCAATAAGTGATGATTTGGAATACTAAGAGTTTTTTCGAAAATTGCTTTAACAATTGGGGTAAAAATATATTTCTAGGATTTGTTTTACATTACAAATAGCAAAGTATTGTTGTTTTTTGGGCAAAAATTCGTTTAAGGTTAGTTTAGTGAGGGGAAACTTTGGAAAATTCGAAATATTAAAAAAAACAGCACTAACGATTTCGTTTCAAATGGGTATCTTGGGAATTTTTGACCTAAAAATAACACTGTATACTTGTTTTTGGTGTAAAAATATTTAATAGATGGGATACTGAGGACTTAATTTTCAAAATTGATTAAAAAAATCAATAAAATTTTTGTTCAAAATTTGTATGTGTTCAGTCTCTGAACTGTATATATTTAATATTGTAAAATAGCCTCTGTGGAATAGTTTGTTTAATCTAGTTCATTTTGATTTAGTTCCCTATTTTTATTGGTTTGTATGTGTTCATTGTTCCTTGTTATTTAGTTCCCGCCGATTTTGAGTTTCCCTCCTTTTTTTGTGAGTGGAAAGGAGGGGGAAGGTAGGTCGTTGGTTGCTTTTGTGTGTTCAGTTCAGTGTGGGACTCTGTTCGCGTTGGGTGTCAGTTATGATGTCCACAACTTTTGCTTTGTAAATTCTTATTTATGTGTGATTCGGTGCTTCAGGCCCTAAAGGGACTTCTTTGCTCCAAAACCAATGCCAATCTTCGAGAATTGCCGAGGAATTAACGACCTTGTTCCCTATTCCTTCCTTTACCAACCCACAAGGTAAACCTCCATTTTCGCGGGACCTTATTTAGTAGATGTATGCACTTGTTACATTGTTATATACAGTCCACCTTTTATCGGTTTGGTTGTTGTTGTTTTTTATGCTAATAGTTTGTTGACTGGAAAGAACAGTATGTGTGGACTATTTTACATAATAAATAATAGTACATTGTTAGTTTTCAAATATAAATTAAGGTGGATTACTACTTATGATAAATTTTAGGAAGTTTGACTTTTTTGATATAGCATTTAAGAATTAAATCACTATGGATATCTGGGAATGATTTTCCATGATTATATAAGAATATATTTTCTATTTTTACAAATTTGAATAATTTGAAAGTAGTTTATAAATAACGAATGTTTGAAAATTTAATTTTTTTTTAATTACGTATACTTTTTTTTAATTGTTAGTAGAGAAATTTTCTCAATTTAACCTTGTTTTAAACTCTAAAAATGTTGTAATTGATTTTGAGCGTGTAATACATGAAGCTGTAATCATGCAATGGTCAGAGGCAAACATTGTCGGTTGTCGATTTGGTCTTGGCCAAGCATGGTACATTTAGTCTCTTGGTTTATCTAAAACAGCGGTTCACAAACTTTTTGAGTCGCGGAGCACTTCTCAGGAGAGAAATTCGTGACGGAGCACTATCGTTGCCCTTAGACCATGTTCATTTTTGGCTGTTTTTACGTAACTGCATTTTCAAGTAGCTAGACAATTTTTTTTCTCATATAACAAAAGCAAGAATTATTTTTCGAATTCAAAATAGCTTATATTTTGATCCAAACTTAATGTTTTCCATTGAAAGACATTAAAAATTAGAACTTTACGTTGTTTTTCCTCTAAACACTAATTTTGCATATACGTGTATTCGGTATAAAGGTGAAGATATTTTCACTTAGCACCTACATAGGTAGTAACCGAATGACAGCATTATTGGCTCTGGAAACGAATTTTTAAGCATTTGGACATGTTACGGTGGGGATGCGGGGGACGCAAGAAAAGGCGAGTGTTTTTGCACATTTTATAGCAATACTTTTTTTAGGATCAAATAAATTAAATATTGCTTCTATAGAATTATAGAGCTTAACTTTATTCACATGGCGAGATCAACATTTCTTGAATATCTGTCAAGGATGTCCTGGAA
>CABFVX010000111.1:404349-428960 GCA_902151425.1 Timema shepardi
GGTCTAGGGGTAAGGTGTCAGACTTCTATGCTGGCGGCCGGGGTTCAATCCTCGGTCCCGGCAAAGATTTATCTGATTACCAAACCCTTCCTTCACCTCTGACAAGACATCTTGTGAATGTGAGGAATGCCAGGCCTCCACCGTGGTTCGGATTCCACGTTAAACTGTAGGTCTTCCATTTCAGCTCACAATCACCCTACCATTACACATTAGCGTAAGTGCGTATAACCCGAACGGGTAGTAAGACGCGGTGCTAATAATAATAATAATAATAATAATAATAATAATAATAATAATAATAATAATCAAGTGCCAATTTGTAGAAGCAGTTTCTTACAAATGTTTACCGACAACAAACCTTTAAAGTGTTTGACATAGTTTAGAATTTATTGTGTATCAAATACGAATTTAATTAAAGCAAGTAAGTGAGTCCAAATATAAAAAGTGGTCTGTCTGTATCCGGGTGTTTTTTTTTTAGTGTGACCGTAGCCCATAGTCCTAAAATTAATGGTAGTTACTCTATACTTACTTAATTACTAAAGTTTGGACTATGTTTTACACGTCTATGCACAACCTTGTATCATAACAGGTATACGTGGCCCGACTGTAATGTTATTAAGTTTAATAGGTCTTTTATAATCCTTCTGGTCAACGAATGTTGTAATTGTAATGCTCCGTTTGGTTCTATTCTGGTTTCTCGGTGTATTTAAGTCAAGTTTACATAAGACCTCAGCCGTGGTCAGCATCGTGGTAGAATCAAGCTTTAGATTACCTCTAGGATGCAGCGTTCTCTAGGTACGATAATCTCTGAGTTTAAGAGTGGAGAGGTTTTGGGTGCTAATAGCGTCACTTATATTAACATTCAGGGTGGTTTGGGTTGTTGGGTCGCAGAACTGCAATCGTCAATGGTCAATCGGAAATTATTTCTCGCGCAGTGCAGCAGCAAATCCAACAAATGGACAATTAATATTTGTAATTGCAGCTCGCGGGCGTCAAACGATGGTTTTATCGCAGGGTCACCTCGATTGGACGTATACACTGCCGTGATGGTATCTACTACACTGATCACAGATGTACTTGTATGTGACCACATCAGTAATACCAAATACAGTAGAGCATGAGGGCCCCATTGAAAATTGAAAATAATGAGGGGACATCATTTCATAGAGTTCATTAGTGTCATCATCTTAAATAGAAAATAAGATCCTTACTATAATAAAAATAAAATTAAGACTATATAAAATGTTAAGACTTATCCTATATTTGTTTTACCAAAAATTTGAAACTTTATATTTGAATCAAATGTGTGCGTGTCTGCCTGCTGAGCTAAGGGTCCCGGGCTCGATTCTCGGTATGGCCAAAAATCTATCATTGATGAAAATATGAGTTTACCCTTTAAAATTAATAAATTAACGTTCAGGGACTGGATGTTGTGCTTGTCCTAGTCTTAAGTTAGATTATAAGGTATATGAAGGAAGCTACGACAGGCCTAGCAAGCCGGTAGTAGAAAATAAATATATGGCTTGAATCAAAAATTGACCTAGGCCAAAAGTTGGAAACAGTAATGGATGTAAAGAAAAATATTTGCATCAAATGTGTGAGTATCTGTAGATCTCTTGTTTAAACCACTTTCAAAATAGATGACATACGCATATCGGTAAATGTGATCACTGGGGTGTTTGTTCCTTTTCATGAGCGAAAACAAATTGGTGTGATGATAATGATTGCATACGGTGCACAAATTTAACCATTTATGTAAATCAATCTTTGATGAATAGTGAGTAAAATTTGGCAAACCAACTTCACTTCCTAGATTTCACCAAATAATGACCAATTTCCAAATGTCATAATTTCAAATGTTGTATTCTTACGTTTATAAAAAGATGGATTGGGCCACATTGTGTGTTTGGTTCAGCACAAGGTCTGCAGGCCTCAAGAATAATAAATTGAACCGCAAATTTGGCATGTCTGCAGTAGAAGGTAACATGTTATAATTAAATGGGCGATTTGAGTGTGACAAGTTGACTACAACGCCCCTGGTGGATTGAGTGAAACTCTTCGTGTGAAATACAGAAATGAAGATATGGGTTATTGGGTGATGTCGTAGAATGCAAAGGAGTATAAAAAATAAGACTAGGCAAACGATGAATGTAGCTGATAGATTACCTCAAATAAGGAAAGAAGCTGCTGATAGGACATCCTGGAGGATTCAATTTGAACAGGACAATGGAGCCGTTTAAAAATAGAACCTATTATAACATAAAGTGTCTGATGGTACTAGTTAGTGATACATTATGTAAATATAAAGTTATCGAACATTTTTAGAGACTTTTTTTTTTAACATTTCTGTATTTAGATGCAAGAGTTAAGAAATACCTGAAATCTCATAATCTTTATTTCGCTTTCTACAAAAGTAAATAATGGTACGGTGCACCTAACAGACTTTATCCCTCTTTTATCTTATAAAGAGCCATTTACTACTTCCAAAACAACCCTCTCTTGACATCTTATTCAACCAAGCACAAAATTTTACAATGTTTACTATTAAGACAGCCATGTTGGACGCCATGTTGAATATCTCCACTGTGGATATTAGATACATTATTAATAATCTATTTTAGATCCCTGACCTTAAAAACAGATTATTTGATTCCAATTTCTTTCACATGCACCAATCACAATGTGTTTTTATTATGTTTGCAACCATTTTGTCTGCCATCTTGTTTTAGGTCTTCAGAAAAATTTGAAGCTTATCACCATTGATATTCTTACCCTTCGCAATAAAAGGAAGAGATTGAGTCATCTCCCACCCACATTTGTATCATCATAGAGCCCACGGGATGACACTTGCCCTCAAACTATACTTGTATTTATCTTATTCTTTCCTTCTCACTTTTTCTGTTTCTCATAATCACTTTCGTTTGAACGCAATTAATTTTTCTTCCTAATCTTTGTTCTATCTTTCTTTCTCTGTCTCTCTTTTTATATATAGGCCTATACATATATATATATGTATATGTATATAAATCACCCGTCCTCAGAGTTCCTGACGGGATAAGTAAGAACATCAGCTGAACCTGACATAAAGACTGAGGACTGTTTTCATTGGTAAGAGGGATCTGTTGTTCTCGTGAAGGACTGGAGATTGCGAGCAGGGATTGTGGAACACCTCTTGCGTCACAGGACCCCCTCAGTAATGTGGGTATGTTCAGAAAATATCTGTCGGATAATAATCTCTAATGCCCTTGTTAAAACTATTTATTGGAATAAAATGAATCATAGTCAAAATATTTCTAGGGAACATCTAACTTGCCGGTATGGAATATAATTTCAATAAAGGTGTTTTTTTATTTTATTACGTTTAACACCGTGTCTAATAAGAGCGCCATCTACTTTATGGAAATTATCCTCAGATTTCGGTATTTCCTATGGGGATAGCAGCTCTGAAGCTTTAAAACCACTAAGACAATTCTCAACTATATTCACTAAGCCGGTATTCGAACCTTGTCCATCCGTGATCGGCAATTCAGTCTGTTGCTTACAAGTGTTTTATTATTGTAAGCTGTAATGCTGGCCATTGGTGACATATCCTGAATAAAAAGTAAGATGGACGTCAAGACCAGACCCCAGGTCGTTATTGTATCACACAGTGAAAGACATAAAGCTCAGTGTCCTGATGATAGATGTTCATTCCTGCAGGAATCTAGCCTGTGTGTTTAGTATCAGATAAGGTGTCGGGCCACGAGGGGAGAAGAGGAGGATGTTTAATACTAGATGAGTGGTTAAAACACCGGACTCTCAACCAAAATCCCGCAATGAGTCTGTTAATCTCTACTGCCTCTACTCATTACCCTCATCCTGAACTCTGAGAGTGTGTGGTGCAGAAAGAGGATCATCAAGGGGGTGAAAGGTGTAGAAGTGTCAGGAAGTAGCCCCTTCAGACGGTTCAGATATTTCCCCAGAGTTTTGTAGGACGGGGTTGGTTTCAGCCTGGTTCCCAATAATCTTGTGTTGGGGGCAGGGGGGGGGTAGGTGGTGGTTTTGTCTGACACGGGGTTGGTGAGGGTTTTTATCTTAGCCCCAGAATCAGGAAATGAAACCACCGAACTTGTCAAGAAGTTGTTGGTTGTTTTGGTAGACTAACCATCCACGAGGTCATGCAATGCCATCAAATAAGGGGTAGCTCAGGAGGTGGGTGGTGGTTTTAGGGGTAGAGTAGACTTGGAATGTGGAATAATTGCTACTCCACGCTTTATCCTGATAATAAATCCTGTAATAAACAGGGATGATAGATGCTGTGACTTTCATTGTTAATACTGTGTAAGTCGGAAAAAGTGCACAACTGGAGAGTGGGGGGTGGAGGAGGGAGGGGTAGCATTGCCTCCCTCCCTCAGGAATAAATTTGCCCTTTCTAAATGTATTTCAATCCCCCTTGTTGCCCTCGAATATGAATCCAAAATATCTCCTTGCATCAACATAGA
The DNA here is from genome assembly GCA_902151425.1 of Timema shepardi. Taxonomy (NCBI): domain Eukaryota; kingdom Metazoa; phylum Arthropoda; class Insecta; order Phasmatodea; family Timematidae; genus Timema; species Timema shepardi. The sequence continues at coordinate 408,831 of CABFVX010000111.1, forward strand.
ATATTTTAATTTAGACAATTTTGTCAGAACTCATATATTCAGTGGTTGCTCGTGTATAGGCACTGAATAACTGCAGCACCCCCTATTTCCACTTGATATTATCGATAAAATTTAATATAAGTCCTTTTTTCTTTAATTCTTTCTTTATTTTTGTAGTACAATATATATTCCTTAATCTTAATGTCAGTACTTCAGTAGCCATCTCCCAGTTTATGAAAAAAGATACAAAAATCTTTGTATGGAACTGTGCGCTTCACAGTGACAGCGACGTGGTGTTTGACTGTTGTGCGCATGCGCACATAGTAGTGGGGTGGGGAGGAAGGTGGTACTGCCAGGTATATACAGCACAGTTGCTCTCGCAGTGCCGGTTCTGGCGTGATGGTGGAAGGAAGTTTATTTTACTCAGCGTGTGTTGTGCTTAAAAACCGTGTACCATATTCTTGAATGTGATAATGTGTAGAAGAGTGTAGAATTATATTGTTATTCTTCCTCTAGCTATTCTATTTGATTCAATTTTTTTCCGGTTCTTTTATTTAACAGAAAGACTAAGTGTGCTTGCAGACTTTAAATAGAGAAAAATTTCCTCAATCGTCATCCAGAGATCAAGGAGAAAATTATTGAACTTTTTGCACAAATTAAAACAAGAAGAATGGGTTTCATTTTTAAATGAATAGATCAAGCTTGAACTGTAACAATTTAAGTTAAAGTAAGTAAAAAAGTTTGGGTTTTTTTGTTAAGATTTTATGAAGTTCCTGAATAAACTCTATTTTTATACATGATTTTCCCCTTTACACAATTTTAAAACAAAGGCTAAAAATGCTCTGGAGCAGCACACCCACTAATTTTAGCTACGAGCCGCCACTGTGTCCTAAAGCTACAAGTAGGTGTTATTGCTTCCTATGTTATTTATTTTGACCAACAAGCAATAGCTGTCGACTGACACAGGATCAAATTAAAATTGTAATAGAAATATTAGAGGATGTTTGTTACTAGTACACCACTAATAACTGGTTTTAACGCCATCTGTCAAGAGTTTGTGTAGTTTCTTTAAGACTTTCAAACGAACTTTTAATCTGTATCTGACAAATGTAACCTCTCTTAAAAAGATATGTTTCAAAATGTCTTCCTTCTAGGTGTCTACCTCCTGTGTCCTTAAAATAATGTAAGTTACAAATAGCCCATTGTGTCAATAAGCCCCCGTTGCACAAACACACACAAAACTGTAAGGCATTTGGCTGTGTTTGGCATAAGAACAGACTGAACTCTAATTACGATGAGGAACGAACTTCAGTTAATTTATAGATGCATCCAATTCTTAAAAATTTGCCATGGAAGAATCATTTCAAAAAGCTTCTAGGTGCGTCCAACTGCCTGACTGGTGGGCTGGACACCCTCAAACAGCCCAAAACTCTGTTTTTTTAACTACGTCTTCCCCCCTTCACACAAATATATATATATTGCCGTGCATGGTTTTCAATTGGCAAAGGACCAGTTTTTCGATAAGTGTTGTTTAAACGAAGATTCAGGGCATGTCCTGTTTGTTTGCGAACGTTTTGAGCTTGATTGAATAAACCTGAAGTTATAGATCACTAAGGATGACGGAGGGCCCTAGTGACGAGCCAAAGGAATGTCATCATTTTTATTAAGTATGAAATGGAGATAGGGAGAAGTAACCCCCTTAATAGTTAAATCAGATATCTTTGATTTTTCATTTACGGGTTTTCTTTTGAAAAAAAAAATTTTTTTTACAGATTACGTTTAAAATTTATTTCATGAGAATTTTTCGATTGTTCCTGCCTGGTAAGTAGTATTTTTTCTTTTAGGATAATCCGTTGAACATGTCATTTGCTCATTATGGGTATTTTATATTTTACTTAAAAAAGTGTAGGTTATTGTAGAAATAACCAAGTCCACCCCCCTAAGAATTCTATACCCAAAGAGCTACTATTGATAATACACTCCTTTACCACCCCCAGTCTTGGAGGACACTGAGCGGTAGTAGCATTCACAGGTGGTCTCCTGTGCAATAAGATGGTCTTGCCATGTGTTTGATAGAGGATTGATGAAGGAGAAGGTGGTGTCCCCACTTCACCCTTCTACACCCTGTCCTTTTTACTTTTCATACCTTCCTCTATAATATTTTAAAAAAGCTTTAAAACACGGGGGTGACTGCCTCAAGATTTGGGAGGGTACTTCCACGAGGTCCTCACTGGGCAATAGAAGGTAAAGATAGTGGGTCGATCCCTATGGCTGATCCTCACCTCCTCCACGTGGTAAACACCCACTTTCTCATGCAGGTGAATCCATATGCTAGCTCGTTGAAGAGTCGCCCTTACTCCTCGGGTTGGTGGTAGCACTGCGAAATGTATCTGACTTATGTGTGGTGTAACGGATACATGCCCATTCGGGGGATGGAGGGAATCTTTTCTACCCGTGGTGTAAAGTCGACATGCTTTATTCCAGTGGTTCCCAAACCCTGGGTCGCGACCCTAATGAGGGTTGTAAGGATGTTCCTGAGGGTCCCAGTACTGCCAATAGCAAACCGTGTTGAAACAGAGGTTTGAAAGCCTCCTTTTCTCAGAATTTTGGACCCAGCTCAAGGACAAGCACATTTTGATTAGTTAAGTTTAAAAGGCTATTTTCCCCTCTTCTGACAATATAGTCTACCTCTGTGAACAAGGATTTTCAGATATTGTAACTATCAAGACCCTCAAAATAATTTGCATAGCTCTAAAAACTTGGAAAGCTCATCTTCAAAATTAAGCAGAATCATGGTTGTTGTCATTTAAAAATTAAGTTTTTTGTCACTAAATCTTTTTAAAGAAATTTATTAATTTGTGTAATTTTGTATTTGTAAGATTAAAACGTTACTGAAATTGATTTAATTAATCGATACTATTTATCAATATAAAATAAAAATTCAAAATAATTTTCCCCAAGAATGAGACAGCGTTATAGTGACATAGTATTTTTGGTCACTTACCAAGTATTTTAACAAAATCAGATTTTCATTAAAAATTGTGCTTTACATTTGTTTGATCATAAAGTTATTGAAATAATTCAATTTTCTTTAATTAAATCATTAATTAAAACAAATGAATTTAATAAACACTAAAATGAAATTAGTAGGCAATTATTGAAACTACATGTAATTAATTACACTTTGAATCGCCAGGCCGAAAAAATATTCTATTTAGGGTCGCGATCAAAAAAGTTTGGGAAGCGCTGAATTTGTAGTTGAATCTAAGAGGTTCTTCTGAATAGGATGACTACAGACAATCAGAATCGGTGGGCACATGGACTAAGGCGTCAAACTCGTCTGGTTTGCCGATGATGAAGAGCTTGAGGTTTAAATCCTAGCCAGATTTACTGAGGCGTTTATTTCCTAAATGGTTCAAGTAATAATACAATTCGACTCAGTTATGTTTTTAGTACAGTGTTTACGTAAAAATAATGTTTAGTAATTTTATTTTATTTATCTCCGACAGTCAGGTCCTGCCCCTTTTTAATGAAGTAGTTTGTCCTTTCTTGAATAAAAGTGGTGGTTATTCGTTCGAAACTGCTGGGGGTTTTTTTGTTTGTTTTTTTAGTTTTAGGGTTTGTTATTTTGTCAGTGCGTTTTAATACCAATTTGGGTTAAACGTCCATGTACTAATTACGCTTATGTGTAAGTGATGAGGCAAGTCAAATTTATAGAAAATATACCCGAATTTTCTTTTTGAAAGGGAGTGGGAAAAATATTCTCAGTTCACCCAGCCGAGATTCAAGTCCAGAACTCTCCGACATCAGCAGTCCAGTATAATGCGGGAGTGACACCTTAGACCAGGAGTCTTCAATTTATGGCTCACGGGCCACTTGTGGTACTTGGTATCTTTTTTGCGGCCCATTGGCTCATGAAAATTATAAAATTATTTCAAGAGAAAATGTATACATATAATCAACAAATAAAATAAAAAAAGTGTTTTATTTACATATTTTACGTTATTTTATAAACAATTTTTGCTTTTTACTTGAAGAAAGGTATTGTATTTTAATACAAATGTTCTTTGACCCGGCAAATGGTAGCTAAAGTTGACGAGACAAATTGTACTACCTCCTGCTATGAAAAATCTAAAAATGGTAAAAAAAAACAGAAACCATACTTCAAGAGAAAGCCTAATCCCTGGTGTGAGTATAAGTGTGTAAGAATGAGCCAATCCTAATATTGTTGGTAGAGTATTGCGGCCCGTGAGCCAAAAAGAGACAGAAACCTTAGCCCTTGGACATAAAAAGATTGAAGACCCCTGCCTTAGACTATTCTACCACTGAAGTGGTTCAATTTTGTATTCTTTAGCACATTAGTGCGTAATTAAACCAAATAAATTAAGGGCCCAAGGTTTAGAGATCCTTAAGTACAATAGTGCTGGTACTATAATATAAATATGACGAGATTTAAATAAATGTAAATCATAAAACTCTCTTTAATCGAGATATCTCATAAGGACTTCACATTTCTTCTCCCCCTTCTCACAGAAATTAGCTCCTCCCCCTCCCCCCCTCGTTCTGGCAATGAATTAGCGTGTCACTACGTGATAAACAAAAGAGCTTTCACCGGCAGTCGGGACAGCAGCACTTACCTTGCTACAGTTAACATGACACTCCTCTGAACAAAGAACTAAGCGGAGATGAAAGAAAAATGTTGGTGGCGAGAAAAATCTTCAAAATGACAAGTAAAAACAAAAGGAGTGCGGGAAACACGTTCGCACATTTTTAATCTTTTAAATTGCCTCACGCCTACAAGTTTTATGACTCACTTTTTGACTTTTTTTTAAAAAAAAATCCCTTATTGCGACAGTAGCGTGTTGGACATAATTATGAGTCCTCTTCTTTTCGTCTCTTGTGCTTACTATTTTATATAATATTTGAGGCATTTAACTTACACCTTCTAAACCAATTTATTATTTTAGAACACGACTTACCATATAACTTACTTCTATAAAATACAGATCACCCCGTTTTCCCGCTGTTAATACATTACTATGAAAGAGTAAACTTCAATTTTCCGAAAGATAATTGGTTTAGCTATGCCGGAAACCAAACTCACGACCCTTATCTCCTTCTGTATTCAAGTAACTAATCAATTGTCCCCGCGATGCTGAGTTGAGCCCACTCCAGACCCATCGCTCACACAAAATCAGTAAGCGCCAGGGATCGCTCCCAGGCCCTCTGGATTTGTAGCCAGGAACTCTGATCACTAGACCACAGAATCGGTCCATTTATTTTATTACATAGTAAAGAATCAAAAAATGTTGGTGTTGATTCTGCGAAGGTTGAAAGTTCAAAGCTTATGCCCTACGTTATTAACAGAGGAGGATAAAAGTTTCGTTTTCAAAGACCATAACGCAGTGCGCCCACATGCACTCAGCCCGTGGCCACATCACAGAGCTTTAGTTCTCGGCACTTTCCACTGGGCTGCATCACTCGCTAGCTAATTAACTTTCCCTCTAGTAATGATTTAGTTTTCACGTTTGCATTCGAGTAATATGCGAAGTGAGAAAAGGTGGTAAAGGAATCTATAAATTGGAAAGTACATTTTCAAGACAAATAAAAAGCAAGAAATATTCTGGGAGAGTTTAGACTAGAAGAGAATTGTCTAGACTAACATGAGACATGGAGGGTTTTAGGAGGATCTAAAAACTTAATATTTCTGAATCGATTTATCCTTTGGCCACCCCTAATCCAAGCTCACACCACTAAAGACATATACTGTATATTATCCTCCTTGAACGTGTCTTTATGTTTGGATAAAAGATTGTTTATGTAAATATTGAACCAACTTGGAAATATTAAAATACTTTTATATATTGTTATAAAATGTATTGAATCAAAATAACTATTGCTCACACTCTGGATAAATTCATATAAAAATATTTTAAATGATTGTAGTAAATAACTTAGTCACTATCATAAATATATAGCTCTTTGAGATTAACAAAATTATTTTTAATTGTTGTATTCAAAATAATTTGTCTCAGAAAATGAGTATTTAAACCAACTTAAGTATTAGTTTAGACTAGTTTATTTTATAGGAATGAGTACAAAATGGGCTGAATAACGTTATTTGAACAAAAATGTAATTTATTCACCAACAAATTTTCATCCCATCGTGAAATAACAAATCCCAGTTTGTGAATAGTAATATGAAAACTTTTATTTGCTGCTCACGTGCCAGTTTGAAGCTCAATTTGTTTATTTTGTAAAAAAAAAATGCATCTGAAGTGGTTAATAACAAACGAACAACGCTGAATACCAATACAATGTGTGCAAAACAAAGTAGTAGGCTGTTTTCTCTCTCGGTACAATATATAGTAGAACTCTGGTAGTGTGAACAGTAAATGACAGTCACAAACGTGAGTAAAATTACTTTCATATATCCATACCTCCAGTCATGGGAGATACATCTTTAACTTTTGATATATAACATAGATAACATTCATCAATAATTAGAATGCTATCATTGTTTAACCCCAAAAATAATGTTTGTATTTTTTTTAAACGGTTATTATTATTAATGTTATTATTATCATCATTATTATTATCATCATTATTTAGCACCACGTATTACTACTCGTTAGGGTTATACAGTTCTAAAACTTTGTTTCGTACCAGAATCCTACTTACTATACATAGCGATGTCAGATAAAAAATTGTTCCCCTATTTAAATGAAACTAATGCAATCGAGATATTCTGAATTTTAAAGTTTCCCTTCAGTTTGACATTAACACCTGAAACATTATCAGATTAGTTACAATAAAGCAAGAATTCTCACTCTCGACTGCAGTGCTTTGTGGTTGAATGTGTCACTTACGTCGGGTCTACGTACACTATTATGTTAAGGAGGGGTGGGATTGAATGCTAGATAAGTTAATTAAAAGTTTTATGACCTTTTTTATACTAAATTAATAAATTATTGCTCCAGTAGATACGTATATTTTTATTTTTCTACCGAAGGCTCTTAAATATCTGTCATTGGACTTTTTATCCTAATTTAAAAAGTGTATTCCAATAGATTGAAAAATGACACCTGGACACTGAAATCAAAGCTGGGCTTCGTGCACCAATTCTTTAACACTGATCTATCCAGGAATCATCCCGAGCTCAGGGTCATTCTTCACTCATATTTTAAGACAGAGTCTGTGATGGACATGTGTATATTCGGCTACTAAGCGCCGTCGTTGATACCACAGCCCCAGGCAGCTCGGTTGTGGATGTATGCAGATGCTGCCAATGATGCAAATACATTGTAAATTCCAGGCGAATTGGGGAAGAAAGTAAAGCTATACAATTAAATACATATTATGAAGGGGTAAATTGGGTGGATGAATGATTGTAATTACTAATATCAGCTGTCATTTGAGTTATATTCATGAATATGACTATGACTCAGTTACGGCTGATCTAAATAGTTAGAACCATTCATCCGCCAATTTCTGCTTTTATAACCATATATATTGTTTATGCTGTTAACATTCCTTTTTCTCAACTAATACAAAACCTACAGCAATGAATAAGGTATCAGTGGATAGGATTTTTTACCGACTTCTTACATAACATACTCAGTTTACGTTAAAACACATTGTTTGTTTAAAATGTAAGTTAAAAGAAAAATCTAAATTCAAGATGATTGCATTCTGACATCAAATATGTATACAAAAAGATATTGTAAATGGTAAGTACAGTAGCCCCATGGCTTCTTTGGTGCTGACTGACAGCTCACAGCTAACAGCTGACGGCTTTGTAAAGTTACCAGACCAAATAATGTATCCCTACGCCGAACCAAATGATCTGCAAAAACGTGTGTTTAGCAGCTGTCACTTCTGACAGTTAAAATTTAGGTATATACCCAAATGTTCTGTCAGAAGTCAGCTGTGAGCTGTCAGTCAGCACCAAAGAAGCCGTGGGCTTACTGTACGTTCACATTAATAAACTCTCTTTGCTATTTTGTGTATACACTTCACTGAGTATTTAATTTCAACAACCCAACAAAAGACTAGATCTTTTTTTTTGGGGGGGGGGGGAGCGAATATGCGAAAGTTTCGCAAGGGTTTACTGGTATATACTTAATTGTATAGCTTAGCTTTCTTCCATCCTTTCTAAAAAGTGGCTGTTAAAATGTCCCTATGCTCATGACAGATATGCAATAACTGTTGAGTTTATTATGTGTAGAACATTAGATTAAATTTTTTCTGATGCAATATTTGGTCTGTTTTTGTCAAAAAGGAAAATTGAAATAGAAAAAACTGCAAAAATGGTTATCTTAACTCGCGTTGCCTCCCTCCCCCCACCTCCCCCCCACCCCCAACTTTATATTTCAATATTAGAATCAAAACTTTAATGAATATGTCCCCTTCATTTAACCTTTTTATCTAAAAACGTTAATCTATATACACGCTCTCTATCAATTAAGAGTGTTATCAAACGATTCCCTAAGGTTTACTGTATAGTTGTCATTAATGAAAGAACCAAATAATATATTAATATTAATAAAACTGTTTTCTTTTGTTTGGTGGCTGTGATTATAACAAGGGTTACTATAGTACATGGAATAATAAATAAAAAAGTATGATATACGCACTTGTATCTTACTATATTACAACCGGCCTCCAAAATAAATACATGTTTTTTTTATAACTTGGAGAAAGAGCTATACAAAATATTAATATCAAAATAAAGCGTTTTTATTTTGTAAACAGCGCATGAACACAACCAACAAGATGGTTTGAATAGCGTCCTTAATCGCCCTTGCTTCGGTTGGTTTGCCCTCTTAACTTATGAAGAGAAGGCAGCCTTTCGGAAACCCAAGTTCGTAAAGGATTTTAATGTGAACTACAGATGTCACTTTAACAGAAAGATACATCCAAGTGGCTATTTTAATAAGTTGGTTTTTCAATCATGTAAAAACTGTTAAGGGAAATTGTAAACAAATTGTTTGCTGTGAAAGTTTTGACTGCCAAACGTAACAACAAAATATAATGGTCTTGCAGATCATATTATTGTAGCGTTTCTTAGCTGTCACTGCCCCCTTTGTTACCGGAGATAGAGTATTGGTTCTGGATAATTCAAGATCATTAATTGAATAATGTCCAGTCGAGTGATCTCCCAAGAGTTACAGCTCTAGGTTCTCCCTCAAGAGCTGGAGTCACGCCAATATTCATTACGCTCGATCCGCCGACAAGTTAGGCTTTAAGTTTCTTGGGGCTCAAGTTTACAGCAAGTTAGGCATAATTCAAACAAAATAAACCCTACACGGGAGCTGTACCTTACACTTGACCGCACAGTCCATGGGGCCCTTAGGGGCTTGGCTGTATGGTCATGGGTAGAAAATAATTTCATTTCAACAAACAAATGCATTTATTTTGTATGCTCAATGTCATACTACCCTTCCGGGTTATACTAATGGGGCATAGTGGAGGAAATTAGAATTTATAGGAAGTGCAGCTACATTTGCGCGAAAAAAAGGTTGGAAAATCTTTAGGGAAAATCACTTCAGAACCCCAGAACGAGATTAGAACCCCAACCTGCCCACCAACGGTAAGCCAGGGCTGACGAGATATACGCCCACCAACGCAGGTGGTGATAAATATTATTATTATTGATATTATTTCTTTAACCAGCATTTCAAATTTTCAAAAAATTTAAACTATTTTTTCAACGAATAAAACATCATCGTTAAGTCATTTGACCATAGAATAATGCATACAACAATAAAAGCGAATATAGAGCGTCTTTATTAAAGAGAAAGTATTATTATAATAAGGAATATTTTCGACATCACGATTATGATGAATCTTTGAGTTGTGTGTGCCCCGATCCCAAAAATTGTGTTTTACAGTTAGATATATCTGTCTTTATATGAAATGGTTTGATGAATTTTGTTCAAACTTGATATTTAGATATTACAGGGTCATGCCTCAGAATATTTTTTAATTGCGACCCTAACCCCCAAATTAAGAGTAGTTCACTGATAATATACTTTTTAGATTAAATGTTTTTCAAAAGGGGCTCTAACGATTTTGTTTAAAATGGATATCTAGGGAGTGTTTGACCTGACAAATAGCATTTAGTTATTTCAGCAACTAGCGCCGACTTGTTTTTGATTATACACGGCTAACAAGAGCTCTTGTTCGCTCCTTACACGAAATTGACCCAACAACGAGCGCTAGATTGTTACTACTTATACACAGTTTACAAAAGCTGCTGTTTCCTCTTGACACGAGGCTGGTTCTGAAACGAGCAGTTACTTGTTACTGTTCATACACAGCTTACTAAAGCTTATGTTTCCTCCTTAAACGAATTTGACCCTACAACGAGCGCTGACTTAGCACTAATCCTCATCATCACTATTTGAACTTTTTTACGACAGGTCCATACCCTTTGTCAGTGAACTTAGACCACCAATGCGTCCTGCCCTTTGCCTCCTCCTTCAGCTTCCAGAAATTTCTTCTTTCCTTTAAGTCATCCAATATTTGAACGCTCCTTATTCCTAAGCTTTTCTTTCCCCCAACCCTCTCTTCAATGACATCGTTCAGAAGACCATTATCTCCCCTCCCTAAGGATGTGCCCGATCCAGTTTGCTTTGTTCAGAATAATCACATCCAAAATAGTGATCTTCTCACCCACTCTTCTTAGGACTTTTTCATTTGTTTGCCTACCTAATCTTCTCAAGTCGTCTCCAGCACCACATTTCAAAGTTGTACAAGTATTTTTTTTACTCTTCCTAAGAGTTCAAGCTTCTTCTCCAAACAGCATGATGCTTCAAACCTAGTATTTCATCAGTTTCTTCCTCAGTTCCAAACTTAACTTGCTGTGGTCAGCAGTAACCTCTTCTTGTTGAAAGCTACCTTGGTCATGGCGATCCTCGACCTAATTTCTTTAGTGCAGACTTCACAAGTACTTGAACTGCAATATGTTGCTCTACTCTTGGTTTACAATTTTGATTTTCAGCAGCTCTTCATTTTTTTGAAATCACCATAACTTTTGACTTCTCAATGTTGATATTCATTCCATATCTTCTCCCTACTTCCACCAGCCGATCTATCATTTCCTGCAACACTTCTTTATTTTATTTTCAGCAATGTTAGATAATCTGCCTATTGTAATGTGATGATGACGCATTCTCCTATCCTGAAAGTGCCACGTCCCTCCAAAGCTTATCTGACCAGCCACTATCTATACAAGTTGAACATACTGGGTGACAAACAGCATCACTGCCTCACTCCTCTTCCTCTAACTACGTTGTTGGTCTCTCCATTATTCAGCATCACCTTCACTCGCTGTCCCAGGTACAGGTTTGCAATCAGCTTTCTGTCCCGCCAGTTAATGCCAATCTTCTGGAGTATTTCCATCAGTTTCTTCTATTTCAATATATCAAACGCCTTTTGCCAGTCAATGAAACCAATGTAGACTTCTTCCTTGACTTTCAGCACTCTTTCTTAAGTTATTCTCAGCATACCGATGGCATACCTGGTTTCTTTTCATTTTCTGAATCTAAATTGATATTTTGTCATCACACTTTCTATTTTCTGTACCAGTTGCTTGTTGAGTATTCTTGCCATGATCTTCCTCACATAAGAGAAAATTCTTACGGTCTTTTGGTCACTGAATGTCTTGGTTTGTTTCTTCTTATATAGAACCACCATGGCAGTCTTTGGAGCATTATCTCGTTTCGTATATCATATTTAAAAGTTGTGCAGGAACATTAATCCATTGTTTTCTAGTTCCCTCAAAAGGTCAGCTGGTATGTCGTCATCTCCGGCAGCTTTCCTTCTTCGCGTATCCTTTATGGTTCTTTCAACTTCAATCTTTAAAACGCTGGGTCATGTATCGTCTTCCTCTACTTCGTCTTTTGTTTCAATCTCCAGATTTCCTGGTTAGTTTTCTTTGCCATACAGTTTTTATCTTTGTCTTTCTCAAACAACAAGAACCTCTTTATAATCTATTACCATTTAAACTTTTTTTTCATATTTTTCGAACACCTTTGTTTTCTCCCGTCATAATTCCTTTGTTTTATGGTACATGCGGTCATACCTTTCTTTTCTTGGCAGTTTGATAATATAATCACATGTCTTATCTATAAATTATTTCCTTACTTTGTCTATTTCTCTTCTCTCTTTAACTCATTGTTTGATCTCATATATTCTTCTTTGTTGATATTTTTTCATTTCCTTCTTTCTTTCATTTTCTGAAGCATTTCTGTTGCTACCCAGAGCTTTCGTGTAGTCCTCTTAACTTTTCCAACATGTAATTTGGCACATTCAAAAAATATTCTTAACAGTATTCCATTCTCTTCCGCACATATACTCTTTTTGTCACCTCACTTAACTTTTGTTCTAATGAATTTCTCACAATGTCACTCTTTCTTCTTAATTTTTCCAAGTACCACCTAAGATTTCTCTTGCTCATCTTACCAATCCTCTTCAGTCTTGTTTCAATGAACGACACCAGCAGTTTATGGTCCGAATTTATGTCGGATCCTGGAAATGTCTTCACATCCTTCAATTCCATTCTTTAATCGCTGTTTGACAAGAATGTATAGTCTAGTTGGTACCTGCTAATGTATCCTCGGATCTTCCATGTGTTTAGTTTTGTCTTCCGTTTCCTGAACCAAGTGTTTGTCACCACCGGGTAATTCCGCTGACATAATTTGATGAGCATCTGCCCTCTGTTGTAACTCTTCTCTAGCCCATGTGACCCTATGATCTTCTGTTTCTGTCCATTTTCAGCAACACTGGTACAATCAGCCATTCTGATGGTTTTCATTTTCCCTCTTCCCTCATGTTGTATATTTTCTTTAATTGTATTGTATATTTATTCTACCTTGATAGAGTGGTCAGTTGTTGGCATGTACACTTGTACTATCAAAATATTCACTGGTTCAGAGTTTAATTACACAAATATTAAATATCACTATGACACAATACTTTACTAACACTTTTCCCCATTTCGTTTTTCATCATCCTCAATATTACCAATCCATTTTATGTACTCTGTCCCCCTGACTAAAACTTTGTGTAATTTCTACACACTATTTCACCTTAATCTTTACACCTGATTTCACCTATATGTACCCGCAATGTTCACATCACACCTTTCTATTTACATTTTCAAATTTCCTAGTTTCTCAGCCCTTCTCATCATCCTAACATTCCCTGTTCCTATTCTGAAAGGGAAAGTTTTATTTTATGATTGTTCTTTGTTGATTGCTTCCTCTCTCCGTCTGGAGATCCAAATGGGGAACTAGCTTACCTCAAGAATGTTTTACCCCAAGAAGAGCTATCATTTGTTTTGTTCCTTTGACAAAAGGGGTTTTCAGGAAAAGATAGTTTGGCAGTTTTCCTTTTTCCTATCCACGCCGCAGCTCCACGGCTTAACTACCACTCCATGACTACCACTCTATTACCAAGCACACACAGATAGAAAGAGTTGCTCCTTCCTCCTGACACGAAGTTGGTCCAGCAACGAAGGATAACTTGTAGTGTTCATCTTCATTTTGAAGCTCAACTACTTCATTCTGAAGCGACAAACGAGAATGCCTTGTCTCAAAACTCAGTGCGCGCAAGAAAATGTCTAGAAGGAAAGAAAGAGACTAGCAATTTCTCATTGAATATTTGATATTTCTACTTCAGTCCTTTAAATTATAAATAAAGCGAGTCACCTTTAAAATTCATTACAGCAAGAAAATATTGGTGTAAGGTCTCCATGGGCCTCACTCACTAATTAAATAAGTATTTCTCATTACTCAAATCTTGTTAACGGTAGATTTTTTCCACCGAATTTTACCACCAACCCAGACGATATGTGTTTTAATCCCATTTATGTAATAGAGATAAGGAAGGTATAATTTAGAGAAAATGTGCCCACACTTGCATGCAGGGAAAGTGTAGCCCCGTTTATGGAAGAAATTCCTAAGTAAGCTAGACGGAATTTAAACCCTGACCTCTCTTTTAACGGTTAGACAAATTAAATGAGGCTGACATTTAGTCCATATGCGCACAGATATTGGTTTAAAGAAGCTAAACTACGGAATAGCTACAGAACACACACTAAAATATATCAATTAATAAGAACAACATTTAAAACAAAAATAAATAGTTAACATAACAACAAGAAGTTGAACCCACGCCCTGGTGGGCATACAAACAAAGACGTATGTCTCGTCTTGTCTGGTTCTGCGATAGCAGGGAAATAGGGTATCAAGCCCCAGCCACGTTTTTGAGTTGGTTTACTTGATAAGATTTCAAACTCACCATGAGAACTTGGGTACATTTCCTCTTAAAGTCTAACTTTCTCGGTCGTATCCCTCCTAGTGTAAATTAGTGTAGCTATAACTCAGAAGTATAGTAAGACGCATGGAGAATACAAGCAGTCAAAATAAAATACAAATATTCTGTAATTAATTTTATAGTAAAATATAGGCATTTTTAACATTCAATTTTCAAAGACTCCCTATTTTGTAGAACAAGTCTAATTAATAAAACATAAAACTGTGCCTATTTCACGTTAGATCATAATGCAATCTATGACTAATTGAAAAATATATTCTGTTGCTAAGTACAACTAGATCTTAATTAAATACCTACTGAGAAAGAACGCTATTGCCGAACCACTAGACAAACATCTTGAATATTTTACTCTCGGATGTCTTGCGATGTTCCTAGCCCTTGTACAAAGGTTCATTCCCTTTTCAATTCTTAAAGAAGAAAGTCGAAAGAGAAAACAGCCACTAAATCTTTCAAAGCTTAATATGTTATTTACAACAACAAAAGCATCCCTCTTTACACTGGATAAATTGGTTATTTGCTCGAAACAATTGGTTTTTGGGGAGCGCAAAAATAGCATAATATCCGCGTTATCGAGCAATATGCGTAGCAAGAGATATAAAGATATTTCAAGAAGCAATATCTAGAACAGGCAATACGATATAGCAGGGAGATAGTGACATAATTCATGGTAATAAAATTAGGATGGGCAATAAGATATAGAAGGGAGATAATGACATAATTCAATGAGCAATATCTATAACAGGCAATACGATATAGCAGGGAGATGATGACATAATTCAAGGTGCTATAGCTAGAACAGGCAATACGATATAGCAGGAAGATGATGACATAATTCAAGGTGCTATAGCTAGAACAGGCAATACGATATAGCAGGGAGATAATGACATAATTTAAGGAGCAATATCTAGAACAAGCAATACGATATAGCAGTGAGATAATGACATAATTCAAGGTGCTATAGCTATAACAGGCAATACGATATAGCAGGGAGATGATGACATAATTCAAGGAGCAATAACTAGAACAGGCAATACGATATAGCAGGGAGATAATGACATAATTCAAGGTGCTATAGCTAGAACAGGCAATACGATATAGCAGGGAGATGATGACATATTTCAAGGTGCTATAGCTAGAACAGGCAATACGATATAGCAGGGAGATAATGACATAATTCAAGGATAATATAATTAGAATGGGCAATAAGATATAGAAGGGAGATAATGAGATATTTCAAGGTGCTACAGTTAGAACAGGCAATATGATGTAGAAAGGAGATAATTACATATTTCAAGGTATTTTATCTATGATCAAACAAACAACAGAACCCAAGCATGATTTTTAAGGCTAAAATAAGATTTACATAATGTTATTCAGAATTAATTTTAACCTTAAGATTAACATTTTAAAGAGTATTTCTAACTATTTTAGAATTTAAATATATCCATGGACGATGGATGATCAATCTACAAATGTATCACTGATAATATAGGCCACACCTTTATGGCCTTGTTTATTTAGCTCACCATATCTCACTACCCTTTAGGACTATATGTATACCGGATTAAATTAATTACACTAGTGGGATAGGAATTATAAAGTTAGAATATTAGAAAGTATAGGGAATGTACTTGCATTTGCGTGGAGGAAGAGTTGGAAAACGTAAAGGAAGCCCCATCCAATATACTACTTTCAGGGATTCGATCCTTGACCTCCTAGTTGCCGTATCGATGGTTTCTAGGTCTTTTTCCCACGTATGAATTCATTGGAAACTGTTTGTCTCTTTGACAAAAGAGTCTTTAATCATTTTTGTGGGTGAAATAATATGTAAGGGAATAATGTTTGATCTTCAAATCGAACCTGTTACTTGGAGCTCAAGGGTCCGTGATTTGATCCCGGACGACTGAAAGTAGTTGATTACGTTTATAAATGAATCAGTAGTAAGGTACGTGAGGCCCAAGTTAGGCTTACATAGGTTTGTTTCAGATGCTTCTTCAGATTATTTGCAGAAAAAAAAACACTTTATTTATATAAAATTATAAATGCAAACTTATAATTTTATGATGAGATTTTCTTTAACAAGACTGAGAAAATGTGTGGCTTTATTTTATTTCTGAAATTTACCAATAAAAGGATAATTCTATTTTAAGGAAAAAAGAATGAAAAATAGAAAGTAAATGTATATCTAGAGGCCATTATTTTTTATGTTTGAACTATTTTCCATATTTGCGTTCAAAAAGAAATGAAGTTACATGAGTGTATGAGAAAGATGTTTCGAGGGTAAGGAGAGAACTCCCCTTACCCTCTGACTTCACCAGTTGGGTAGATACGTATTATTGGTTTCAATTCTACCAGAAGATGTGCCGGAGCGTTTTTATTTGATAATATAGCACGAAATAACTTTTACTGAGGGTAAAGAATCAAGTTTGAGTTTTCTATGTTGCTTATAGTGTTTAGTGTATAAATGAAGCATTACATAAATTAATGTTAATACTGACCGAGTATATATTGAGTGAGTTATTTACTGAGTGAGTTATAAATAGAAAAAAAAAGAGCTATGGGTGGTTTTTAATTTTTGAAAATGCATCCCATTATCATATTCTTAAAAATATTCGACTGGCATGTGGATTAAATGTCAGGTTTGCTAGTTATGGGGTTCGAATCCCATCCAAGTGTATTGACGGTATTTTTACATAAATGAAGCCCACTCTCCCGACATGCAAATTCAAGAACATTTCCTCAAAATTATAGCTTACTCATCCCCACATCACTAATGTAATTACCCGCTTCAGGGATCGCATGGTGTAAGGTGCTACTCTTGAAATAGACAATGCAGCCGATGACAGGGAGATCGTGGTTCGATCCCGACTGGGTGTAGTGAAGGTGGTTTTTCCTAAATGGTTTCCCAATATCTCTCCATACAAATGTGTGTACACTACCTTTAAATTTAACCATCCTCATTTCTAACCCATTATCGTAATTAGTAAATAGCAAAATAATCCAAATGGGTAGTAAGACACGGTACTAAAAAAAATCTGGTATGATTAATTGCCTTATGTCCTAATGTAGCAAAATGTGGAGATAAAAATAAATAAAATAAAATAAATAAATATATATATATATATATATATAAATATAAAATAAAATAAATAAATATATATATATAGATTACACTTTTACCCCCAAGATTTAAATACCTTATTTCCTGAATTCTAAGTTATGTAGGATCCTATTAAGGAATTTACTAACATTACGGTGGGAGTGTAAGGAACGCAAGTTAAGGCGCGGTTGTTTTTTTTGCAGTTTATAGTAAAACTTTTTTTGGCCAAAATAAATAAAATATTGCTCCAGTGGAAACACAAGAGTTTAAATTTCTTAAAATGACCATATCAACATATATTGAATATATGTCAAGAGCATATTAGCATTAGATATTTTTTAAATGAATAGCAAAAGTTTTCATGAAATTCCATGACACCCTTGACAGATATTCAACACGTTGTTGAGGTCACCATGTGAAGAATAAAACAGCAATGTTAACAACCTTTCGCTGAACCACTTAACCTAAGCTTTGCTTTTTGAGACATGTTTTTATGCGATATTATACTCCTTGTTGGATTTTGTTTTATATTAGTTAAATAATATTATTCTTTAAAAATTATATTCTTATTTGGACCTATTCGGTTTTGTTAATTTTTAAATATATAATATGCATTGATATGATTGATAAGGCTCTAAGAATTCAGTGCTTATAGACTTTCTTTTCTTGTTTACGTTGGTTTTCCAGTGTGCCGTTGGCGAAATTCGGGCCTAGAGTAAGATATACATTTCTCTATTATTATTATTATTATTATTATTATTATTATTATTATTATTATTATTATTATTATTATTATTAGCACCGCGTCTTACTACCCTTTCGGGTTATACGCACTTACGCTAATGTGTAATGGTAGGGTGATTGTGAGATGAAAGGAAGGACCTACAGTTTAACGTGGAATCCGAACCACGGTGGAGGCCTGGCATTCCCCACATTCACAAGATGTCTTGTCAGAGGTGCAGGAAGGGTTTGGTAATCAGATAAATCTATCCCGGGACCGAGGATTGAACCCCGGACCCCCAACATAGAAGTCCGACACCTTACCCCTAGACCACCAGGTCACCCATTTCTCTATTATTCGGGTCTGGTCTTGAGGGGGTACATCTCAGTCCTTGGTGCAATTCGAGTTCGGTCAGTTATATGAACCAGGTATATTGGCGCTATTCGGGCGATCCCATTCAAAGAGCTATCTTAATCCTATCCCTGTAACTTTGTCTCGCTACGCCACTCACCGGATTGGCTCTCAGCGGGGGAAAGGGATGGGAATCAATAGCTCTTCTAAAACTCGCTCTATTTTGAACGTGTTTTTTCATCTGAGGATGTGCGGGAACTTTCAGCCTCACTATTGGCACACCTGAGGTCAGGGAGGTAAACATTGAATGATGATTGTGTTAAGATTGAACCAGAAAGTGGAATGAGCTCGATTTCAAATAAAATAATTAGTTGCTTGGAAAAGAGTACTGCAGGATCTGACTAATTTGACATGGGTTAGTTCGAAAAACCGGATAATTCGAACCCACCATGATTTCCCATGAAATTTGTATACAAGCCAACGATAAAAATAACATTTAATTCGAATTTTAGAAGGAAATGTTTGGATAATTCGAAGCCTATTCATTGTAAATTTCTTATTGTTTGTATTTATTTCAAACCAAGCCAACGATCTTTATTAAATGCTACCATATGGCAATAATGTCATATAAAGTTAAAGTTATTGACGCGTAGTAAAAATACAAAGGAGGGAGCGCTACTCCGGCGGCGAGAGTGGGTTTCCTAAAATAGGGGATGTGTTGGCTCGGCTTTCATTGCTTCTGTGTGACAATGTAATCATGTGATGCCCGGGCTTGAGTTAAGTCTGCCATTTTCGTATATTAAATTTTCCAAATTTTTATATTTTGTGTCTAAACCTGTATTTTTTTTTCATATACGTATAGCTCCACTACCTCCAGAAAAATGAAATTATAAATGTGGTGTTTCTTATAACTAACATTACCTTGCATGATTAACTAGGATAATATTGGTAAAATGGAGGATAACTAGGACTTTCTGGGAGGATGGAGAGTATTTAGGAATATCTGGGTGAAATGAAGGATAAGCAGTAATATCGTGGGAAAGTGGAGGATATCTAGAGTTATCTGGGGTAAATGGTTAAATAGGATATTAAGGGAAAATTAAAGATACTTGAGATTATCTTAGGGGAAATGGAGGATATCTAGGACTATCTGGTGGAAATGGAGGGAAAATAGATTCATATTATTGACATTAATAAGAGCTAGGACTATCATGGAGTCGTGTATGCCTACTAATAAACTATATGATATTTCACTTGATATAATTATTGTAGTTGTTAAAATCATGACCTAAGCCAACGTCATAACTTGTTTATAAGTCTCCCTCTCCTGACGTAGACTAGAGCCCTCGGCCGGGAAGATCAAAGCTAATTGTAAACAATATTAAGACCACTGTGTCCATTATCCGTGAACTGGTTATTAAAGATCACACTTCAACAATGACCAAAACCGTGTCTTACTACCTGTTCACAGGCTATATGAATATATTATAATTACCCTAATGGGTTGTGGATGAAGAAGGAAGCATTTTAAAAGTAAACTACCCGCGTTTGCAAGAAGGGAGAGTGGAGAACCATTTAGGTAAAACCACCCTCAGTAGAGCCAAGCGGGATTCGATCCCTGATCCCCCCCCCTCCC
>CABFVX010000111.1:429014-461817 GCA_902151425.1 Timema shepardi
CCAATCATTAAAATATCAGTCTAACACGAGAGTAGCGCGTTAGACCAATCGGCCACTGAAGCGGGGGAAGACCCACATCTTACTACACGTTTGAAGTTTCCACATACTTACTGAATTTTGCAAGGAATGAGGAAGGTGAATTCAGAGTAAATTTACCCACATTTGAACTAGGAGAGGTGAAAAACAATTTAGTAAAAACCATCTTAAATAAGTTCTAGCAGGATTCAAGCCACTTATTATTTTCCTGTCACCTACTTCGTGGCCACGTGGTCTAACGCGCTACTCTTGTAGTAAGCTAGACTGCCGATGAAATCGAGGTTTGAATCTCGGTCGGGTGTAATGAGGGGGGTCATCCCAAAATGGTTTTCCACTCTCCCTCCATGCAAATTCGGGTACATTTCCTTAAATATAACCTTCCTAATCCCAAAAGCCATTAGCCTAATTAGTATATAAGAGTGTAGCCCGAACGGGTAGTAGGACGCGTTTCTAAAAGGAAATTAAAAAAAAAACTATCCCCTGTCACAGGCAAACCAGTCTAATGTTAGAGTGCCGCACTACAGTACGCAACCAAAGATGTGGGTAAGTGGTTATTTATAGAAGTGATTTAAATGTAGTACTTTGACTTTTCGTGAAACAAGTATTAGTAAAAATACTTATAAGTGATGTCCACAGAGTTCACAAAATATGACTTTGTTTTGAGCTGACTTAATCCTTTAAAACAAGGGAGAGAGCTAACTATATGAAGAGAACATTTCACTGGTTTCGTTTCTATGACGTATATTTAAAAAGTAACCAACAAACAATTTGTTGTAGAATAGGTGGTGCTTTGAAACGTTACACTGTGTTTCTTCTATGGGTGGTGGAGATAATAGTTGAAGGGGGGAATGGACCAAGTAGGATGGACTAGTACTTTAAGCTAAGTTAAGGATGGAAAGTCAGTGAAGAAGTAAACGGGTGTTTTGACAGATGTATAATATTAGTTGCTAAAATAATATTTACTAAAGGTCATTTTACGGGTTTATTTGGGAAGTAAGGAGCAAACAGTCAATATTCTCACCCTATACAATGAATGCGGGTGTGTGGTGAAGGAATTAGGGCTAACAACACTACCGTTGAATGTTGGTGTGTGGCGAAGGAATCAGAGCTAACAACACTACCATTGAATGTCAGTGTGTGGTGAAGGAATCAGAGCTAACGACACCACCATTGAATGTTAGCGTGTGGCGAAGGAATCAGAGCTAACAACACCATCATTGAATGTTAGTGTGTGGTGAAGGAATCAGAGCTAACGACACCACCATTGAATGTTAGTGTGTGGCGAAGGAATCAGAGCTAACAACACTACCATTGAATGTCAGTGTGTGGTGAAGGAATCAGAGCTAACAACACCATCATTGAATGTTAGTGTGTGGTGAAGGAATCAGAGCTAACAACACCACCATTGAATGTTAGTGTGTGGTGAAGGAATCAGAGCTAACAACACCATCATTGAATGTCAGTGTGTGGTGAAGGAATCAGAGCTAACAACACCACCATTGAATGTTAGTGTGTGGTGAAGGAATCAGAGCTAACAACACTATCATTGAATGTCAGTGTGTGGTGAAGGAATCAGAGCTAACAACACCACCATTGAATGTTAGTGTGTGGTGAAGGAATCAGAGCTAACAACACTATCATTGAATGTCAGTGTGTGGTGAAGGAATCAGAGCTAACAACACCACCATTGAATGTTAGTGTGTGGTGAAGGAATCAGAGCTAACAACACTATCATTGAATGTCAGTGTGTGGTGAAGGAATCAGAGCTAACAACACCACCATTGAATGTTAGTGTGTGGTGAAGGAATCAGAGCTAACAACACTATCATTGAATGTCAGTGTGTGGTGAAGGAATCAGAGCTAACAACACCACCATTGAATGTTAGTGTGTGGTGAAGGAATCAGAGCTAACAACACTATCATTGAATGTCAGTGTGTGGTGAAGGAATCAGAGCTAACAACACCACCATTGAATGTTAGTGTGTGGTGAAGGAATCAGAGCTAACAACACTATCATTGAATGTCAGTGTGTGGTGAAGGAATCAGAGCTAACAACACCACCATTGAATGTTAGTGTGTGGTGGAGGAATCAGAGCTAACAACACCACCATTGAATGATAGTGTGTGGTGAAGGAATCAGAGCTAACAACACCATCATTGAATGTCAGTGTGTGGTGAAGGAATCAGAGCTAACAACACCACCATTGAATGTTAGTGTGTGGTGAAGGAATCAGAGCTAACAACACTATCATTGAATGTCAGTGTGTGGTGAAGGAATCAGAGCTAACAACACCACCATTGAATGTTAGTGTGTGGTGAAGGAATCAGAGCTAACAACACCACCATTGAATGTCAGTGTGTGGTGAAGGAATCAGAGCTAACAACACCACCATTGAATGTTAGTGTGTGGTGAAGGAATCAGAGCTAACAACACCACCATTGAATGTTAGTGTGTGGTGAAGGAATCAGAGCTAACAACACCACCATTGAATGATAGTGTGTGGTGAAGGAATCAGAGCTAACAACACCACCATTGAATGATAGTGTGTGGTGAAGGAATCAGAGCTAACAACACCACCATTGAATGTCAGTGTGTGGTGAAGGAATCAGAGCTAACAACACCACCATTGAATGTTAGTGTGTGGTGGAGGAATCAGAGCTAACAACACCACCATTGAATGTTAGTGTGTGGTGAATAAATCAGGACAACAACATTCCCACTTACACACTAAATGTTATTGGAAGCATAGATAGATAAGTAGCAACTCATTCAGTTCATATTGCGTGTGGAATACATCACGGGGCAGATGACGTGCGTCAGGTATCCAGGTAACCACAGTGCTAGCATTCCCGGGGACTTTAGTTGAGTTGCTATAGCAACCTGTTGCTCTCAGGGGTCCATCGCGACATGGACTAGACTGAAGCAAACATTCCTCCTTTTACCCGGCTCTAGCGGTACAGTTATTGTGTATGTCATCTAGACAAGGACTAGGACTCTCTATTCTCCATAACCTGGTCCATCTGAAAGTGGCCGACATTGTGGTTATGAGTAGGGCTCAAGCAATCTGTTCAAACTTCCCCTAGCCCCCATCCCACTACCACCACCAAAATATAAATGGACGATGTTCCTGTTTGATGAGAAAATATCTTCCCACTCGCCGATAATTGGTCCTCGGTAGCAACTATATATATAAATATCTTGTGTTTAACATTAAACTTTACTGCACAGCCACAAAACCAAATATTTAGGGAAGTTTCACGGAGAAAGTTGGTTATAAATAATATATGCGTAAAACCTTTCTTGGGATAGAGCTAGTTACAGCCTTGAGTATCTGAGAAAATAACCAGATCTTTTTCTAAACCATCTGGGCGATGAATATTTTCAAAGGCCCAGATATTCTCTCAGACAGGATCCCAAAATAAATGATATTAGGGCTACCCAAATACAACCGGGGTTTACACTATGGGTGACTTATATAGCTGTATCGGCATTAGATAAACATCCTACGATGTCTACTTGTTCTATAGTACGTCACTTTCTACGAGCATTAAGCGCGGTGAATGTATTTCCATCGACACAAAAAGTAATCTTAATAAGTTGGATGAAAACTTCGTTAAATGTGCCCTTCAGTTCTCTTTGAAAGTCTCTCCAGCGATAAAGGGGTCAGCCTATTTCACACATATGTATTACTTGTTGATATACACATATGCCTATAGGCTATAAATATATGCCAAGTAATTTAATTACATATATATGTATTCTTATGTATCTTAAAATGATCCATGAAGCTTGTCCTCAGGATATTTGTTGAGTAACATAATCAAATGTAAGGCTATAATTTGATCATGGGAATCTTATATGTACCTTTGGCTTTGAAAAACTATATTCTACCAGTGAGTTATCCTGGTTGGTCTTGCTTGTATGCTGGGAATCCCACAACTTGTGAAAAGTAGCCCTGAATTCTTACCAACCCAGACAGTTCAATGGTCGAGCATAATCAAGGGTCCTAAGCTCAATTCCCGTGACCATATTGTACATTTCCAATTGATTCAATTTAATTAAAGTAGGTTTACTTAAACGCGCCGACACAAAAAGAGTTTTCCATTAAACCTACGCAAGCGATATTGATTAAATTTCAGCAGTTTATGGATACATAAAACAACTAATGTTAAATAGCCCCAAAATAATGGTATAAAACCCCATCTATTTATTTTTTCAAACCAAATAATTACATTTTGATCTGATACTCGTAGTCTGTTCTGGCGACTATAATGCAGTGAGGGTAGCATTCCCTAAATGATTTCCCTCTCCCTTCGAGCAAATGAGAGTACATTTCCTCTGAATTCTATATCACTCGACCGTGCCTCGATAGTGTAAATATTGTTCGTTCACGGTAGGAGTTTACCTGGGAAAGGACTTTTTTCCCTACCAGAAATCTATTATATAGTAGGATATTGGTAAGAAAAAAGACCTTTCAGAGGTAAACTCCTCCCGTGAATGAAGTATATGTGGTCAGCCCTGGGGGTAGTAAGACGTGGTGTCAGTGGTTTACTTGCGGTTGCGGGAAAGTTTTTGCCCACTGTGTTTCAGTTAACCTGACGGCTATAGTCACTGTAAACACACCCATAACATGTTTTCTTTCTATCGTAAAAAATAAAAATAAGAACATAGGTGTAAACAAAAGTGAAGAGTGTTGCATTGGAACCCAAACAATGACTCCTTGATTTATGTTGAACAGACGTTTGGATGATTGGATTATTTTTACTTCGTTCCGCTGGGTTTTTTTAAGAACTCTTTTAAAATAGCCATACCGTGGAAAACAAGATGGTAACATGAATAACTATGTAGCATGTTTTTTATTATTACCTCATGGCTATTACCGACTTGATTTCAGGTATAGAGGTAGCGGAGAAGGTATTCTAGGGGAATTTCACCCGAATTAGAGTAAATAAATAATGGGGAAGTCATGTGTAAAACAGCCCCCAGTGCACTTATCCTAGGCAAGAATCACAGCCTTCTTATGCATAGAAAATCCCGTCTATTGCGAGCATGACGCCTTAGATCGTGCGACCATCAACACGGGTTGTGAAACATGTGCTCACATTTGAAGAGAATGTTTGCTGTGTATTTATACCAATCTTATTCTAGTTTGAGTAAGTACATCATCAGATCTGTAAGCTCTAACTAAACATACAGTCTGGAGTCCCTGTTCTAATCCAGGTTAGATCAAAATAATAACTGCTTGGGAATTAACTTAAACATGTTCTCAAACTTGAAATTTTTGAATGTATGGATTTATAAATCCATAACTTTTGTTGTTTTTTAATTTTTTTAGCACCACGTCTTACTTACTATCCGTTCAGGTTATACTCTTATGCACTAATTACGCTATAGCGTTTTAGGGATGAGGAAGGTTATATTTGTATAGGAAGCGTACTTACATTTGCGTGGAGGAAGAGCGGAAAACCATTTTGGAATAACCTACCTCAGTTCGCCCAACCAAGATTCGAACCTCAATCTCCCCATCATCGGCAGTCTAGTCTAACGCAAGAGTAGCGCGTTAGAGCACGCGACCACAGAAGCGGGGGATTTACGAATTAATCACCTGTTTAGGTTTAAGTTTAATTTTACACGTGAACACATGAAAAATTAAATAAGTAAACAAATATATCAAACACGTAAGTGAGTAATTTATAGGTTTCATGTGACTCTTTCATGAAAATAGCCTTGTTGGATCAATGGATAAAACAAAACCGACTTTAATGTGCATTTTTTGAAAACAATAATCTATACAAAATTAGGGATAGTCATTTTCATAAGATTTCCTAAAAATATATTTTATGACTACAATTAAGAACTTATTTTTGGACAGGCAACAACAAACCACACGCTTCGGTGGCCGCGTGGTCTAACGCGCTACTCCCAGAGTAGACTAGACTGCCGATGACCGGGAGATCAAGGTTCGAATCTCGATTGTGTGTACTGAGGGCGTTTTTCAAAACTGATGTTTCTCTCACCCTCCAAGCAAATGGGGGTATACTTCCTCTGAATATAGCCTTCCTAATCCCTAACAACCATTAGCATAATTAGTACATGAGCGTATAACCTAAACGAGTAGTAAGATGCAGTACTAAAAACAAACAAAAACAAATCCCATGACTGGGGCCGGTCCGCGGGCCACTGGTTGTGAAACACTGTAATAGACTATATAAGGCCGGTCCGTGGACCACTGGTTGTGAAGCACTGCAATAGATTATACAAGGCCGGTCCATGGACCACTGGTTGTGAAACACTGCGATAGACTATATAAGTCCGGTCCGTGGACCACTGGTTGTGAAACACTGTAATAGACTATACAACTGATTGATATCGTCAGACAGTCTATCACAACGTTCTTAAAAGTGTCCAAACTTGCGTCGTGTTCATGATATTTAAATGTAGTGTTAAAACTTTTATTTTAATTATAAATTTTAATATAAATGTTATTCTTGCGAATGTTCTTACTCGTTCTAATGTCAGTATTTGTAATAGCCGTAAAGTATTTATAAAAGTACATAATCTGAACCGATTTCAGAATTGACACAAACACTGTAAGAATTCACATGACCTGACTTGTGAATGTATTTAAAAATAAGCTCCAGTAATTCTTAAGGCTGTCAGAGAAAATTAATTAAGTCACATATTCAGAAAGCTGAATTCATTAACATTCAGTAACAGAAAACTAAAGATAATTAAAACTACAATAATTATTGCATAATTTACACGGGGAGAAGTTTTATTTATATTTCGTGTGACAGATTTTGTAAGATGAAAGTTTGGTGGACTTAGTTAGCTTTTAAAAAGTTTCTTTAGAGAAACCGGTTGAAAAGAAAGAAAAGACCGCACCAATACAAGTTCTTGACAGCCGAGATAATTTGACGACCTGTTTGTGAAAGGAAGACTTACAAATTAACGTGAATTTTATGTTATTCGTTCCCGCAATTACTGCTTTAATTTAAATTAAATAATATTTTCCGACAATAATAACCTCTTGCCTGTCATTTCTTTAAATTGTATTTTTTCAATAATCTTAATACTTTTAATACTATCAAAAGATATTAAAGTATCCAACGATACTTTTGAAAGGAACTATCACAGTAACTTAAAATCTTGTACCTCAAAACACAAACCAAAGTCAGACATAAGAGACACAAATCAATGAATATATAAAAACAAAATTGTGTTTCTAATTCTAGTGATATAATAATAGTGTTAATCTTGGCACAAACTATTTCGAATGCAATGCCAACGAATCACTAAAGGCGAGCTCTCACTTGTAATTTTCAATTATTCATTTTTCATGAAAATGAAAGGAATGTGTTCACATTTATCATTGATCATGATGAGACTGATTAACTACCGTTTCATTTATAGAAATGGTGCCGTTTGAATTAAATGAGAGCTGTGGTTCGTGAAATATGTATGCAGTTATCGAACGAGTTAGAAAATATATTAAATAGAAAGAAGCTTAGATAATCGCGTCAATAGACAAATTTCATTAAAGGCTGTCTGATATGTCAAGACGTCAACATGAGTTGAAACTGGAAAACAATTAATAAGGATTAAATCCAATACAAAGTTGCAATTGGTCGCAGTGTAATGTTGAATTTAAATAAATCTTTACATTGAAATTAAAATGAATTAACTATATACTTACATTAAAAGAAAAATGCGATCAGTATTTCTTGTACATGTTCTCACTGCTAATTTTGTTTTCATTTGTCAATAATGATCATTAAAAATTAATAAAAGTAGAATTCTTTTTCACCTTTAATGAAAGCTTTAAATAATTACTCACTCTAAATGAAATTATTAGTGTTCTGACGTTCACTTTGTATTTATTTTCAATAAATCATTGAAAATGACACACGAGAACTGGACTTATAATATTTCTAACACAATGCAAATCATATATATTTCAAAACATAGGTATATAAGACACCTCATTGCAGATGGTAAAGGGTCTTCTTACCCTGGGTTCGATTCCCGGAATGGTCGAAAAGTCATTAAAGGTTAATAGTCTGTCAGATGATTGTTTTCAGGTTTTAGGCTGGTCTGGGACTGATATAATAAAATTATTAAAAAAGTGCACGTTAAATATCCCATACTGGAAAATATCAACAAAAAGGTCACTGGCACTCTATTTTTTTTCGTATGTCAGGGAACGCGAAAAAAGGTCAGTGTTTTTGTGTATTTTTTATAGAAAAACATTTTTTGGTCAAAATCAAATCAAATAATGCTTCCATACCAAAATAGAGTTTAATTTTCTTTACATGGTGACATCAACAGTTCTTGAATATCTGTCAAAGATGTTCTGGAATTTCATGAAAACTTTTTCTCTTCATTTAAAAAGTTTGTTAGATAATTCCACTAAGCTCTTGACAAATATTCAACAACTGTTGATATCACCATTTGAATAAAATTAAGCTCTTAATTTTTACTGATGCAATTTTCTTTTGCTATAAAAACTTTAAAACACTTACCTGTTCTCGCGTTCTCTGCACCCCCACCTTAATGTAATCAAATACAGTTAGCCCGGACGGGAGTGAAACACGATGCAAAAGAATATTAAGAATTTGTTCTTAGATTGTTTAACCGTGGACCGAAGTGCCCACTTTCTAGTAACCAAAATCTGTTACAGTTCTTATCGGAAGAACCTGAAAGAACCGAATAACTGAACTAGCTTAGCACTTAAATACAATAATTCGTTAATGGTTTCAAAATGTTTTATATTATTTGTAATATTGATATTGTAATATTTGATCAACATTTACTATAAATTATTACTCTTATTTCCCTATATATTGATATTGTAATATTGATATTGTAATATTTGATCAACGTTTACTATAAATTATTACTCTTATTTCCCAATATATTGATATTGTAATATTGATATTGTAATATTTGATCAACGTTTACTATAAATTATTACTCTTATTTCCCTAGCGAGAGCATATCTAAAAAGAACAGGTTGACACGTAACTGTTTTATTTATTGTATTTTTGTATAGTTTCAGCGTCAACCCATTTCTCTTCGGGGTAATATCTAGAGGATGGGTGATGGGTTTCGTCAGTATTGCACAGATATCCACCCAAAATGTTAATAGTTACTCTTTACGTGGTCAGGATAAGAACTTGGTTCGAAAGAAAACTAATTATTGAAAATTAGTGAAAGAATAGGATCGTTGTAAAACTGTTACACAGAGCAGATGAACAATATTGTAGGAGAAATTGTGCTAATTTGACAGATAATGAGGACTTCACATAGAGTATGTTTCATTTTTAAATAAAGATAAGCTACATTTTAAAAGTTAGAATAACCACAATAGGGATGGGAATAATTTTTGTCTTGAAATCAAGCTAAATAACAATCTATATATTGACTTACCCGTCTTGTGAGTCCCTCTTGTTTATATTTATGATTTTCCTTGGAATTAAAGCTGGGTGAGAGTGATTGTCTCAACTTGGAGGAATGTCTATTCCCATTCGTTGATATGATCCAACAAACATTTCACCGGAAATACGAAACAAAATCTTGTCGCGAATAAAAATAACCACGATCAGATTTGCGTACATCGTCGTGTTAAGAGTTTACATTGAGTGAGCGCAGGAAATACAAATACTAAGTCATGTTGAAACATTGCTACATATATATGTCAATGAGCACTAAACGGTCAACCTTCGTTTCAAAAGAGGACCCCCTTCTGAAATCCAACAAGTCGAATTGTTTCACTTTACGTTTGTAGGCAATTAATATCACTTTAATATTTGTGTGCAAACGCCACTGGAACAGAAGCGGAAGAAGCTAGATGAATACGTCAACAATTGACTGACGGTGCGTCGTGAGGCGGAACACACACTCCTGCACTCGACAGCACCCACGCGTCGACTGAGAAGCAAAGGCGTCAGCGTCTCGACGTTAGTTGGAGTGCGTTGGTGCGCACGTGGCGAGATGGTTTGTAGCGCCGACCATTTTAATAGATCGTTTCTTATTATGGGATGGTTTCGAGCCTTCTGATTCTAGTTAAGTCACTAGCTCATGGGATTTCCTGATTCTTATAGTTAATATCACATGGAGTTTTCTGATTTTAGTTGAGTCATTAGCTCATGGAGCTTCATAATTCTAGTTGAGTCACTAGCTCATGAAGTTTACTGATTCTAGTTGAGCTTTGAACTACTAGCTCATAGTTTCCTGATTCTAGTAGTTACTATCGCATGAATTTTCCTAATTCTAGTTGATCTATTAACTTATGGAGCTTCCTGCATCTATCTTAGTCACTAGCTCATGGGGTTTCCTGATTCTAGTAGTCATTATCTATAGAGTTTCCTAGTTATTGTTGAGCTACTAGCTTATGGAGTTTCCTTATTCTAGTTGACTCACTAGCTCATAGGATTTCCTGATTCTTGTAGTC
This sequence comes from Timema shepardi, assembly GCA_902151425.1. Lineage (NCBI taxonomy): Eukaryota > Metazoa > Arthropoda > Insecta > Phasmatodea > Timematidae > Timema > Timema shepardi. The sequence continues at coordinate 439,505 of CABFVX010000111.1, forward strand.
ACTATAACATGGAGTTTCCTGATTCTAGTTGTTATTAGCTCATGGAGCTTCCTGATTCTAGTCGAGTCCCTCGCTCATAGAGTTTATTGATTCTAGTTGAGTTACTAGCTATGAAAGTTACTGATTATATTTGAGTCTCTATCTCCTGCAATGTTATTATTTTATTTACGTTACTAACGCCCGTAATTTTATTATTCTAGTTTAACATTAGCTCCTAATGATTCTAGTTGAGTCACTAACTCTTGAAACTTCTCAATTCTGGTTGAGTCATTAGCTCATAGAACTTTCTGATTCTAGTCAAGCTATTAGCTCCTGAAACTTCATTGTTACAGTCGAGACACTAGCTTTTGGAATCTCTTGACTCTAATTTAGTCACTATCTTCTGGGACCTCTTGATTCTAGTAGAGTCACTAGCTCTTGGAACTACCTGACTCTAGTGGCATTAACGACCCCCACATATCGTGTGTGGAGGAAGATATGTCATACACACATGCTAAAAGGGTAAAGTTCACTCGGATAGCACAGTTACGTTTCTCTACTTTGATAGGTTGAATAGAGGTTTGCAGTTGACGAGCATACTAAGGTGTTAGACTCACGTAGTGCTTGGTCACCATTGACAAGAATGTCGAGGTGCTAATTCTGGACCAGATGGTAGGGTCACCAAACATGAACCTGCTCTTCCTGAGGATACGGGTGATTTTCCTCTCAAATAGTCTTCTAGTACGTAAGCCGTTAAGGTGAGAGTGTTGTGTATGCAAAAAGGTAAGTGATTTTGAAGTAATAATCTCCAAACCTTTTTTTTTGTCCAAATAAATCAAATGTTCAGTAGAAAGACAAATAGTTTAATTTTTTTCACATGGTGACCTAATTAGTTCTTGAATATTTGTCAAGGGTGTCCTGGAATTTAATGACAGCTTTTTCTCTTTATTTAAAAAATGTATCATCTAATGCTGCTATGCTTATAACAGATATTCAACAACTCCTTATATTACCATATGTAAGAAATTAAACTCGATGTTTCTATTAGTGAAATCTTTTATTTATTTTGGACGAAAATATGTTTTAACTGCAAAAATACTTGCCTTTTCTCGCGTCTCCTACATTCCCACCTTAAGGGGGCCGTCTTATTTCATTGAAAACGTTCATTTGTCTCACGACATTAAAATAATGGTTTGTTATTTTCAAATATAGTCCACCCCAAAATAAAGTTAAACTGTACCATTGTTCAATCATCTATACCAAAAAACCTTTCATTTTGAGCCAAAAAACTTCATGAAAATGTAAAGATATTTCATTTATCTCGAGGATTTCCGCAAATTTTCGCAGCACTGTGATTAAAGTAAAGGGTTTAAGTAACTTGGTAGTGCCTTCCTCAATCAAATACAGACATTTATTGTTATTACCGCAAGAAAAAAATATATTTGAGGATCCTTTTTCGTGGTTTCACAGCATCTCAGCTGCTATTCTCGCATTGGGGGGATTTTTTACCTTCCAGTACCCTTAAGCCGCTATGCACATGTTTTAATATATATATATATATATACATTTACACTTAACGATATATTAGTTTTACATTAATAAAAATACTTACCATTTAGTATAATGATNTATATATATATATATATATAGCGTGTACCTATAATGGTAATGAATAAACATGTTTCTTAAGGCTAGTTTAATAGATTACGTGGATAAATAAATGTTATTATAATGAATAATGTCGTGACTACAATGGAATTGTAGGTGCTCGTGGGGAGGAAATTGAATTACTAAGTTCTTCTTTGCATATTCCATTTTCTGTTTGCAGAAGACCCATTTCCGCCCTGTTAATTGTCCAATTCTTCTTGGATATGATGTATATTGCACCGATAAGACATTCTCTGACCGGACAAGCGAAGGTGTGGTTATACTCGTAAGAAGAAATATTTATCCATCTTCAGTCTATATTAATAAAATAAAAAATTTGGTGGTCTATAATGAGCATTTCACGATATCTACACCACGCAGAGGGCTGAAATTTTAAAATTAGTATCCCCTGTACGATTTGGAATTTTAAAATTTTTATTAGATTTTTTTAATTTTTAAGAGATAAATTAAGAGATACATTTTTTTTCTGTATGTTTGAAGCAAAGAAACACTTTGCCCGGATAATCCTGGGTACTTCTGCTAGTGTTTATATCTATAAAGCTGAAGGTAGATCTGTTTGGAAAAGAAAACCCACTTTCAGATGATCTGAAAATTTGAAATTTGTTAGAAAGGTAGAGGGATAGCTCCATATAACCAGAAAAATCAAAAAATGAGAAATTTCAAAATCGGGTTGCAGGAATGGGGTGGGGTAATATCATTAGTAAAATTAAACTTTTGGATGAGGTAGAAAATTAAAATTTGACAGGAAGGTAAAGAGGCCACTCCAGCTTATTATGAAAGTGAAAAACTTACATTTCTAGATATGACTCCAGAAAATATGGAGGGAAGGGGCTTAAACAGAAAAAAATCTACTAAGTGTCGTAGAAAATCTAAATTTGGTAGGCAGGCAAAAATACAACTCCAGATAACCAAATAAGTCTTAAAATTTGAAATTTGAATTCTAAAGGGGATGGGGTTGAAAGTTTTCAGAAATTACTTATGTATCTTTTGAGCCAACAGACATAGAGTCTGTAAATTTAAAATAGAATGTTTATTTCTAAAATTGTGTGAGGCCTTATGAGGTATTTTCAAATGTAATATTTCCCCAACTCCTGAACCTGGAAAAGTGAAATTTTTGCGTGGCAGAAGGTAACGGGATTGCCCCATATAACCATAAGAATCTAAGATGAGAAAATTTAAAAATGGGGGGGAGGGCCTTAATTAGAAAAACAACTTATTAGATTAGATATAAAACTAAAATTTGGCGGACAAGTAGAGAGAAAGCTCCAGATAACCAAATAAATCTTAAAATTGTAAATGTCTAAGAGTTAATTGGAGTAAAGGCGTTGAGAGGGCTCAAAATTCCAAAAGCTAATAGTAAACAGCTATTTCCCAGTGACCTGCCTTAGTGGCGTAGCTAGCTAACGCGCCAGTTTCGTGTTGAGCTAGACTGCCGAGGACGGGGCCATCGAGGTTTGAATCTCGCTCGGGTGAACCACGGTGGTTTTACCTAAATGGTGTTCCACTCTCCCTCCACGCAATTGTGGATTCACTTTCTTTATATTCAACCTTCCCAATTCCTAAGCCATTAGATTAATTAGTACATAAGCGTATATCCCGAACGGGTAGTAGTAATACGTGGTGCTAAGTATTATTACTTCCCAGTGTGGTAGAAAACTGAAATTCAGCATGAAGGTAAAAATACCTGTCCAAATTCGTATTAAAGCCTGAAAATGTAAATTTTTAGTTGGAACTTTGGGAAATAGGGGAAGGGGGACATAAAAAGCACTTTTAGGTGTGATAGAAAATTAAATTTAACAGGCAGGTAGAAGGACAACTCCAGATAACCATATTTGTCTTAAAATTCGAAATTTTTAAGTAGGAGTGGTTTTAATTGGGGAGGTGGGCTATAATTTCCCAAACTACAAGCTTAAAATCTTTTTAAAATTATTATAACATCTTCTTTTCTGCAGGGAAGAACATTTAAATCTGCCAAGTTTGTAAAAAGTCCACCCCTCGGCCCACAGTAACCATAAAAACTGGGAAGTTTATAATTTAAAAATAAGGGCGGAAAATTGTTAATACAAAAACAAACTTCTTGATATGATAAAAATATATATATATATTTGTATAGCCAGAGGAGAAATATCTAAACATAAACACATACAAAAACTAAATATTATCTAAAAGAAAATCTATTTGCATTGAAATAACAAAGCTAAATATCAAAGGATAAATTAGAGCCTAACTAGCAGCGACATGAAAAGTAAGATAAACGAACTCTGTCGACATAGCTCGGTAAACCGTGATGCTATTTGAAAACCCATGATGCTTATTATTCAATATGTTATTGTAATAGAGGATGTATTTATTTATTTTCTTTGATGAACTGTGATGTTATTTATGTAACAATGTACAGTATATTGGTTCATTTATCTTATTTTATGATCGTGCTTATGTAAATAATGCATTGTTAGTGGGTTTCGTTTGTTTGTGCACCCAGTCTGTGAACAATATAATATGTTGTCTCAAATATTTAATTTATATTAATGTATTAATTACTATTATTGGTTTGTGATTGTCATAGCTATCTCAGGATTGTACAGCGAGGAACTATCAAACGTGGGCAGCCGGATGTTGAACGTTTTATTTAATTAGATAAAGGGTGAGGCCGAAACAATAATTAGACTATCAGTAACGTGAAAATTGACACTTTAATTGAGATTGCTAAATAAAAGCAAATTACATACTATACTTTTTTCCATTTTTGAAGATAATGTCACGCAGGTGAGCTCCGCCGAACGTCAGACAAACCTCAGCACGTTGTCCATCACTTTCCTTACCATGGATCATATAAATGTTTCCGTCCCACCCTATATGTAGTTTTGGTGCTGCTTAACCATGCTAAGAATGGGTCAAACTGTTAGTAATAAATATATTAATATAGTTTCCGATAGAGATCAGTGATCGTTGTTCGTATCTCCCTTTCTATGGAAATGGCAGTATGCTGCGACTACCTACTATTACGTGAACGTATTACCAAGACGAGCCTAAAGGCCCTCTTGATACAAATTCTCACCCCTTATATTATCTCGGGCGATCTTAAACCTCGTAACCTGGTATGAGGGTCTAATTTTACAGACTCCCGTGGGAGAATGGCAAAGGATATTCTTGTTACTTTTATATTTACTGACAGATAGTCCTATCGCTAGTTTTGGCAGTTAGTGGGGTTATTTCCAAATATTAATTTCAAATAAAAGTGGTGGTAAAGAGAGAGGGGGAGGGCTGTCTTAGAGTTATTTTAAATGCTAAACTTTAAGCCAACATTTTGCGAAAAATATATATACATGTTATTTTAAATCCTGCCAATTTTTTAAGAAAAATAACAAATGTGTTTTTGTTTAGTGTCATGTAGTTTGAAAAAACACGATTAAGGAGAAATTGAAAAACCCCAAGTAATTTGGATCCATTGTTATTTAATTATTTTGGTCCAGAGCTTAGCTTGTATTTCAAAAGGGTAGTTTGCCCTCTTAAGGCGGCACTGTCATAATGTAAGCTTGGATAAAGAGGGTAATTAGAGTAAAATATCTCATTTTCAATAAAAGCAACACTATATTGTTTAAAAGAAAATACATACCATTATGTAGCATCGTGAACTGACGGTCAATGGTATACAGCAAATAAAACATTTTAAAAAGCTGAGTTGTACTATCTTTGCACGCATCCAATGTTTAGTCCTTGATATTATCCATAGGTGTACCAATCCGGGTATCAATGAATCATAATCGGTGATTTTTCTTACTATTCAAAATTTGTAACATAATAAATGTTTTGTCTTATAAACTTACAAAACTACTATAACTATTAACAAAACTAGAAATCTAATAACACGCACAAATAAAGGTAAATACAAGTAACGCACGGGTCGGCGCAACGTAACCTCAGGAGAGGAAAGAAGCGATGTTGACATCAGGAGGGGAGGACAAACGAGTGACGTGGCCTCGTGAGGGGAGGAGAGACGCGCGACTTGACATCAGGAGGAGAGGAGAGACGAGCGATGGGGCCTTGGGAAGGGAGGGGAGACAAGTGATCTGGCATCAGGAGGGGAGGAGAGACGAGCGATGGGGCCTTGGGAAGGGAGGGGAGACAAGCAACTTGACATCAGGAGGGGAGGAGAGACGAGCGATGGGGCCTTGGGAAGGGAGGGGAGACAAGCAACTTGACATCAGGAGGGGAGGAGAGACGAGCGATGGGGCCTTGGGAAGGGAGGGGAGACAAGCAACTTGACATCAGGAGGGGAGGAGAGACGAGCGATGGGGCCTTGGGAAGGGAGGGGAGACAAGCAACTTGACATCAGGAGGGGAGGAGAGACGAGCGATGGGGCCTTGGGAAGGGAGGGGAGACAAGCAACTTGACATCAGGAGGGGAGGAGAGACGAGCGATGGGGCCTTGGGAAGGGAGGGGAGACAAGCAACTTGACATCAGGAGGGGAGGAGAGACGAGCGATGGGGCCTTGGGAAGGGAGGGGAGACAAGCAACTTGACATCAGGAGGGGAGGAGAGACGAGCGATGGGGCCTTGGGAAGGGAGGGGAGACAAGCAACTTGACATCAGGAGGGGAGGAGAGACGAGCGATGGGGCCTTGGGAAGGGAGGGGAGACAAGCAACTTGACATCAGGAGGGGAGGAGAGACGAGCGATGGGGCCTTGGGAAGGGAGGGGAGACAAGCAACTTGACATCAGGAGGGGAGGAGAGACGAGCGATGGGGCCTTGGAAAGGGAGAGGAGACAAGCGACTTGACATCAGGAGAGGAGAGACGAGCGATGGGGCCTTTAGAAGGGAGGGGAGACAAGCGACTTGACATCAGGAGGAGAGGAGAGACGAGCGATAGGGCCTTGGGAAGGGAGGGGAGACAAGCAACTTGACATTAGGAGGGGAGGAGAGACGAGTGATGGGGCCTTGGGAAGGGAGGGGAGACAAGCAACTTGACATCAGGAGGAGAGGAGAGACGAGCGATGGGGCCTTGGGAAGGGAGGGGAGACAAGCAACTTGACATCAGGAGGGGATGAGAGACGAGCGATGGGGCCTTGGGAAGGGAGGGGAGACAAGCAACTTGACATCAGGAGGGGAGGAGAGACGAGCGATGGGGCCTTGGGAAGGGAGGGGAGACAAGCAACTTGACATCAGGAGGGGAGGAGAGACGAGCGATGGGGCCTTGGGAAGGGAGGGGAGACAAGCAACTTGACATCAGGAGGGGAGGAGAGACGAGCGATGGGGCCTTGGGAAGGGAGGGGAGACAAGCAACTTGGCATCAGGAGGGGAGGGGAGACGAGCGATGGGGCCTTGGGAAGGGAGGGGAGACAAGCAACTTGACATCAGGAGGGGAGGAGAGACGAGCGATGGGGCCTTGGGAAGGGAGGGGAGACAAGCAACTTGACATCAGGAGGGGAGGGGAGACGAGCGATGGGGCCTTGGGAAGGGAGGGGAGACAAGCAACTTGACATCAGGAGGGGAGGAGAGACGAGCGATGGGGCCTTGGGAAGGGAGGGGAGACAAGCAACTTGACATCAGGAGGGGAGGGGAGACGAGCGATGGGGCCTTGGGAAGGGAGGGGAGACAAGCAACTTGACATCAGGAGGGGAGGAGAGACGAGCGATGGGGCCTTGGGAAGGGAGGGGAGACAAGCAACTTGACATCAGGAGGGGAGGGGAGACGAGCGATGGGGCCTTGGGAAGGGAGGGGAGACAAGCAACTTGACATCAGGAGGGGAGGAGAGACGAGCGATGGGGCCTTGGGAAGGGAGGGGAGACAAGCAACTTGACATCAGGAGGGGAGGAGAGACGAGCGATGGGGCCTTGGGAAGGGAGGGGAGACAAGCAACTTGACATCAGGAGGGGAGGAGAGACGAGCGATAGGGCCTTGGGAAGGGAGGGGAGACAAGCAACTTGACATCAGGAGGGGATGAGAGACGAGCGATAGGGCCTTAGGAAGGGAGGGGAGACAAGCAACTTGACATCAGGAGGGGATTAGAGACGAGCGATAGGGCTTTGGGAAAGAAGAGAAAAAAAAATTATTTAGCACGTCTTACTACCCATTCGGGTTATACGCTTTAAGTACTAATTACTCTAATGGATTAGGAATTGGGAAGGTTGGATTAGGAATTGGGAAGGTTGAATTAGAGGAAGTGAACCCGCATTTGTGTGGCGGGAGAGTGGAAAACCATTTAGGAAAAACCACCCCCAGTTCACCCAACCGAGATTCGAACCTCGATCTCCCCGTCCTCAGCAGTCGAGCTCAACACGACAAGCGTGTTAGCCAACTACGCCACCAAGGCGGGTGAAGAAGAAGAAGAGGGGGAAATAAACGCTGGTACTGTTGTAACGAATTTCATTTTACTTCTTTCATATTTTTTCCATCTTTTTATTTATTTAAACTATTTAAAAAAAGCATAATAGCTGTGGGGTCCACGCAGAGGCATTGTGTGCATAGGCCAAGAACCGGCCCTGACTGCAGGGAATGAAACACCCATGAAGTCGGTTTGTAGATACCATCCACTTAATATTAATGATATTACTTTTTTCAATCCTTTGAGGAAGTTTGATCTCAAAGAATTAATTTTCTTCCAGACATCAACCTCCATAGAATCCCCCTTAATTTTTCTGTATGGTTCCAGGAAATTGTAAAGTGCAATATTGTGTTTATTTTGGTTCATATATGCCAGATGAGCTGTATTCTATAGTTCTGGAAAACAATCTTGATCAATGACGTTTTTGAGCCATTTTCACTTTGAGATTCATTGGCATGATCTTTCAACTCATTTGTTACAGGCACTTCTGCGTCAAACTATGGAGATACATTCACTATTGCACACTGTACTAAACTAATATACTGATGGACGTATTGACGAGGACACTCACACGGTTAATATTATTGTCAATATACCAACATCCTCCAATATTAACGGTAAAAAAATTAATTTAGTGGCTAAATAGTTCATAGTAGACCAGTTCCCCAATCACTGTACTTTGCCAGGCCTACTTAAAAGAAACCAAATGAATATTTGTTCTTTTCAAGTGATGAAAAATTGTTGGGAATCACTGCCTTAGAATATTTCAGCTGAATATGGTTCATATTAGGGGTCCAAGTTTGTAATTGACAAAAAAAATTATTAAGAATATTACAAAAGAAAAATGCCTGAATAAATGTTTAATTTAAATACTGTATTGTTTTCATCATAATTAACATCATTAGCAGTGGCGAATCGTAGATAAAATTAGTGGGGGTGCTGCTCCAGAACATTTTTTAGCCTTTGTTTTAAAATTGTGTAAAAGGAAAAAAACATGTATAAAAAGAAAATTTATTCAGAACCTTAAAAAAATCTTAACAAAAAAACTTTTTTTACTTATTTTAACTTAAATTGTTACAGTTCAAGCTTGATTTATTCATTTAAAAATGAAATCCATTCTTTTTGTTTTAATTTGCGCTTTCAAGAATTTTCTCCTTGATCTATGGATGACAATTGAGGACATTTTTCTCCATTGAAAGTACTGCAAGCGCATTTAGTCTTTCTGTTAAATAAAAGAACCGAAATAAAAAAAAAGAATCAAATATAATAGCTGGAAGCAGAATAATAATCTAATTCTACACTCTTCTACACTTTATCACATTCAAGAATATGGTACACAGTTTTTAAGCACAACACACGCTGAGTAAAAAAAAAACTTCCTTCCACCATCATGCCAGAGCCGGCACTGCGAGAGCAACAGTGCTCTCTCTACCTGGCAGTCCCGCCTTCCTCCTCACCCCCCCTCCTATGTACATATGTGCACAACAGTCAAACACCATGTTTCTGGCACTGTGAAGCGCACAGTTCCATACAAAGATTTTTATATATTTTTCATAAACTGGAGGATGGCTACTGAAGTACTGACATTAAGCTTAAGGAATATATATTGTACTACAAAAATAATGAAAGAATTAAAGAAAAAAGTGCTCATTATATTAAATGTTATCAATAATATCAAGTGGAAATAGGGGGTTTTGCAGTTTCGCAGTGCCTATACACGAGCCGCCACTGATCATTAGTTTAAAATAAGGATAGAAAGTTTATCTGAATTAAGTTAAAAATCTCATTACTCAATAATAATATTTTTTTCACATTATCAAATAATACACTGTAACTAACATTTCTGCAATAATTTAGTTTAAAAGGCCACATAAAATATATTAAAAACTAATTAAAACATAAAAACTATGTTTGTACTATCACCGTGATATCACATCAATATTACAATAATACAGTACATGACTGTGTGCAGTGATTGAGTATTAGTGACTCTCTTGCGTTTTATCATTTTTATAATGTTGTTATAAATAAAAGATAAAATAAATTGTTATTATTTTAAAATTGAATATATTATCTATCTTTTTTATAGTACATTTATTTAAGAAAAATCACTCGTATGCATGATATAAGATGAGAAACATAAAAAGCCAGTAGTATTTTTTTAACTTTTGACTTTGATTCTCGATATATTTTAATCTATTTTATTTATTGAAACTTTTAAGACAATTTTGTAGCTTATGCTATTAGCTTCCAAATTTAAAAAAATAATCCCTATCTTAACCACTGGTCTCTTCAACGGATTACAAATGAAACTCGTTGATGACCACTATTTTAGAAAATGTCTATTGCACATAACGCCGAGAATTTTGAAATACGTTCACTTCTTCATACACTTCAAGGCACACAAAACACATTATTAGCCTTTCTCTCCATATGATTATCGACTAGAACCCCGGATTTTTATTAATTACATATTTTAATCTTGTCAGTTAGAAATGTGAAAAGTAAAATGTCGGTAAATTATGTTGTTTGTAACTGTAGTTTCAGTTTTGATTAGACATATTTTTACACATTTTACTGATTTCTACATATTTTTGAAGCTATTACTTAAAAGTACATATTTTGCATTTTTTTAATCATGATATTTTTACGTCTTTCTTGGGGAAAATACTTTAAAATGATGTGTCACAAATTTACAGGCAGCCTGTACTTTTATAAAGGAATGTATCCAGTGAAGGTATGGCAGTGTGCAAAGTCCAAGTCAGGTATACTGGTTTGTTATATAGGATTACAGTTGCCGTAATGTAGTTTTGTGTTTGTGGTTTTCCATGCTGTGAAGGGGATGAATGCGGTATTGCCCGTTCTTTAGTTGGTCCCATACCACAGAAACTGATGCTTGCATCAGTTACCTACAGGTGCTCGGGGTGGCCTTGTGGAATGGTATGGCTCCGTTTGACTACTTTCGTTGTAAGTAGTACACAGGGCTGGTCAGAAAGCCCACGTCGTGAGTTCCGCTCATGGTACTGGCACAGAAATGGGTTGGACTCTGTGGGGCAGTGAGTTTAATTGCCAATGAGTGACGGCATTGGCAGAGCGGTGGAGTCTGGGTCTTTGGGTCCGAGCTCCTGGCATTCTGGGTCCCTCGGTCTCGGCGCTTGGGGTTCTGGGCCTCTCCATTTGTGGGATAAGCCGTTTTAAAAATTCGTTGCTAGCCTGGACAGTTAGTAGTGCATGTTCTAAAACATGGACGCCTCCACTCGTATGCATGAGTAGTGGGGAATTACTTTCCCACACGCAATGGGTATAATCCCATTCTCCTACACACGGGAAAGATTGGAGATCGTAAGGTTGCTTCTGTGAGTGGAAATTAACAGCTCGGGTACCACGCTGGATAGGTGGTAGGCACGAGTCCTCGGTGCCGGTCATTCCAGTGTATACTGGTAGGGGAGAGGAGTTAATTCTCACCTCCCTGGGTATCAGGCCTGATCCGGATCATCCCACCCTTTGGGGTGGTGGGGTTGGTACTTTTTAGGTACCAACCTAGAAACTGCCCTAAGCCTTGATGTCCAGGGGTGCTGTGCATGCCAGGCTGACTGTAAGAGTACTAGCACGTACCAAAGTAAGTGTCCTTTGGCTGGGTGAAAAAATGGATGTAAGGCGGGCCAAGAACAAATGACAAAAACAGAACCCAAAAATCAATCAAGGAAATGTAATTTGAAGTCAGTCAAAATAATAGGCCGATCTTTTGAAATTAAAACAAGACCGATCCTGTATATACATGTAAGTGTAATATTAATATTAGTGGTAGGCTGATACCACTTTTCTCAATTCCGACCTTGCTCAGTACTATCTATTCATCTTCTTAATACTCAATACCCTATTCAATGCCATTCAACATAAAATTGAGTAAATCCTCATTTTGTAAGCATAGAAATTAAGCATAAGAAACAAGAAAAATGCTTTGTTTCCATAAGTCACAAAATATGGAAACTAGTCAATTAATTAGGATATTTAAACAAATTATAACAAGATGCAACCAGACAAAAATAACATTTACAATTAGTAGTTGGCCTACAATAGGAAATAATTACTTATTAGCTAATAAAAGATCATGAAAGTAAGTTTTTTATAGACACATTAGCATATTTAAATACATATAAAATTTTAATAAATATTTGTCAGGTTGTTGGCCTAAAATATATGTCAAGAAAATAAACCTGTTTGACCAGTTAACCCTATTAAATACTAAAGGGTGGTATCAAGATTTGTAGCACGAAGTATTGATTATTACAATACCAGTCGACACCAAGGTATCGACGAATCGGGTATCAGCACACCACTAATTAATATCGACTAGTATGTTGAGATCAAACATTTAACCTCGGACCAAAAAATCCATTCTAGGAAACTGACTTTAAAAAATGTGGAGAGGTCTGAGATTAAATTTATTTCAAAGATGGAGGTTTCATTGAAAGTTTGTAGTGTTTATATGATTAATAAAATCAATAACATATTGACATTTATTTGAAGTCTTTAATTAATGGGAAATTTAAGTGGTGTAAAACAAACTAATATTGTTTTAAAAAAAGTTGTAAGTGTAATTGTAAGTGATTATATTTAGAAAAGTGGTTTTCTAATAATTCCTTCAGAAATTTGCAGAGATAAAATTAAATTTTGTTTCATTGTCTGTATGTACTATTAACAAGGAGAAAGAAGATTTATTCACCATTACATATTTTCACATTACGGATATTTTAACTGATTTTGCTTTATATTTATGTATATATTTTGTAGGTTAATACTAGATAAAAATCCAGGATCTAGTAATGAACAAACCCCCAGGCTCGTGGACTAATGTTAAAACTACATTCTATATAGTTATGTTTTGCAGGGTGTCTTATAATTAACAATGTCACTAGATACTCATTAATTAAGTTTTTTGATGACATAAAGATGTGGGGTGAGGGGAAGGAAGATAAAAATACAAAAACAGCTTCAGGAATGGAATCAGGAAGTGAAAGAGAGTGGAATTAAATTTAACATGGAGAAGAGTGAAGTGATGGTTATAACTTAGAAAATCACCTTTTATCAGTACAATCTACAACCCTCACAAAACTCAGCTCATTTCATCATCCTTTTTTTCTGATATCACTAAACTCTATAACCCTCACAGAACCCATCTCATTTCATCACCTTCCTCTGGTAGCACTACAATCTGCACTCCTCACAAATCCTCACACATCACATCTCCCTCTTTCCTTGATATACACTACTCTCTACACCCCTCACAAAACTCCACTCATTTCATCACCTTCCTTTGGTAGCACTACAATCTGCACTCCTCACAAATCCTCACACATCACATCTCCCTCTTTCCTTGATATCACTACTCTCTACACCCCTCACAAAACTCCACTCATTTCATCACCTTCCTTTGGTAGCACTACAATCTGCACTCCTCATAAATCCTCACACATCAAATCTCCCTCTTTCCTTGATATCACTACTCTCTACACCCCTCACAAAACTCCACTCATTTCATTCCCCTCTTCCTCTGGTATCACTACAATCTGCATGTCCTTGTACATGAACCCACTAGACATTTCCTGAGTACAATTGACTGCTACTCGTTCTGGTGGGTGTTTGAGCTTGTTGTGGGTATAGAGACTTGTCTTGGATATGAACCTTTTGGGGCACAGATTACAAACATAAGGGCGTTCCCCCGTGTGCAGCCTCAAATGAGCCAAGAATGTCTGTTTCTTGCTCAACTTCTGTTCACAGTGAGGGCACTGGATGTCCCTAGCTTTCACAGTGTGCAGCTTGTTGTGCTGTTCATATTCCTGTTTGTTGGAAAACTCCCGTGGGCACTTGGCGCAAGAGTATATGCGCTCACCAGAATGTAGTTCCACGTGAAACTTCAACCTCTGCTTTGTGTGAAAGCCGCGGCCACACAGCTCACATTTGTGTGCCTTATCGCCGGTGTGACGACGTAGGTGCATCTGAAGGTTGGCATTCTTGTTAAATTTCATCCCGCAATATTCGCATATACAATCCTTCCTATTATACTTCAGAGCCTGTGCTCTGCTTTTTTCCAACATCTTCATCATATTGATGTATTTCTCAGGTAGGGTGTCACCATAGTGCGACTTTGCATGTTCAATCATCTCGTTCCGCTTAACAATGACTGCACCACAGACCTCGCAGGTGTGATGTTTCTTGCCAGCATTGTGGAGTTTTAGATGGCGCCTTACTGCGGCCGGCTGTGAAAAGACTTTGGAGCATTTTGGACAAGTCACATTCTTACGGCGTTTGTCTGCGATCTTGCTCTCAAACTCCAGATGGCAAAGCTTGTAATGGTCAAGAAAGGCAGGAACAACCCAAGATTTTCCACAGGTGTTGCAAGTCAGTTGCTTGGTCTCGTCAGTGTGAGCGGCTTTCATGTGTGACTTTAAACCAGAAAAGTCTGTGAATGCTAGTGAACAGTCGAAACAGGAGTAATCCACTCGTAAAGGGTGAGAATACATGTGGATATCCAAGGATTTTTTGTAGATAAAAGACTTGTCACACCAATCGCATGCAAAAGTCTTATCCCTACTGTGCGTCAGGAGGTGGCGACTGTAGCCAGATCTGGTTTGGATGACTTTGCCACAGATCTCGCAGAGGTAATTGTTGGATGTTGACACATCCTGGTGGCTGGACTCGTGTAGGAGGAGGGAAGAGAGGTTGCAGAACTTCTTCTTACACTCATCACAGGCATGACAAAGGTCACTGTCATTCAATTTCTTAAGATGCTCCTTCCGCTGCTGGCCTGTGAGGAACTGCATGCCGCAGTTAGGACACATGAAAGAATGTTTGCTTGGTTTAATCAGTTTCTTAACCGCGTTGAGATGCATCCGCTCATGTTTCAGAAGTGATAAGAAGTCACAGAGCTTCATTTTGCACTCCCAACAGACATAGCATTGGCTGCTGTCCTCCAGCCTGGCCGTGTGTTTAGCCAACTCCTCTGTTGTCGCAAATCTTGACCCGCATATAGGGCACATAAAGTTGCCCAGGTTGGGTTTGGACAGAATTTTCCTATAGCCACTTGTCAGATCTGTTTCTACAAAAATAGAAGCATCTTTTTCTGCCAAGATGGTGGCATTTGTTTCTAACAATGTGGCTGCACCCTGATTCCCAGAACTGGTGTTTGGCCAAGTTTGTTTCTTTGCCGAGATCGTCAGGTGGGTGGCCTCATGTTTTTGCAACAAGGAATAGTTGCAGAAATTTTTCTTACATTCACAGCAGGAGAGTGCCCCCTCCCGCCCATTCAGTCTATCCATGTGCTCCATAAGGGACTCTGCTGTGTAAAACTTGAGGCTACAAGCTGGACAGCCATAAGACGCAATATATTTCTCCAAATTTACTTTCCAGGTGGGATCTTCACAGACCTAAACAAAATGAAATATGAAAGAGTGCGAGGATAGTGAAAACATGGTCACAGACAAAAGTTTGAAGGCTTGTGTTGTAATATGGCAATTCACTCTAACAAAATGTTATTCCAGGTTAGTGTGTTTTCGGCCCTTACCCAAGGTAATAGAATTATTAATTACAGATTACACAACTGACACACTTGAGTAAATAGGCTTTTTTTATTTACAAAATATTTTACAATGCATGTAGAAAGAAAAACTAAAGGTGGCACACGTCTTCATCAAGCATTATTCTATTAAATTATACAAAGCTACTAGATACAACTATATAATGTACCAAGATAAAATAGCTTTATATTAAAATTTGTAATAAGCCAAATTAAAATATAAGCTGTAACCAAAACCATTGTAAATTTTAGTTGATACATGCAATTTTAAAGCACTTCAAATGAAAAAGTATAAATATATTTTTTTAACTCAATTTTCTTTGTTTTTCATTAAATTATTGGCACAAGAATTATTTAAGAAGAATATGTCAGTGCTATTTGAAAAATTGCATAAATTGGAATTGTTTGAAAAATGAGCTGGCCCAATGGCTAAAAAATTTCATAATAAAGGAAATCGATAAAACTAAATAAAAAGGAAAAATAAAACACTAAGAGTAGATATCATGAAGAAAGCCCACCTAAGGAAAGAGTAAAATATGTGGGAAGAATCCAATCCACAATAATGACATATCCTTCCTTTCTTCTGCCTTCTATAATAGAAATAGTTACACAAATAGAATAATATTTTGTCATTGTTGCCTTTATCAAACATAAAGAAGAAAGAAGAGAGTACAAATAACACAAAGACTGGATTACTCCATTTTAAATTTAAATTGTAAATAAAATGTATCATTCATACTGGGCTCTTTTACTTGGTATTTCAAAAATATCTGAAAAATTCTAAAGACTTTTTACAATCACCCTAATTTTCTCAGGTGGACAAGCAACCTAAAATATTTAAAGAGACCAACAGTAATATTTCAGCAATACCTACTACTACACCGCCAAGAAATTAAAGTCCATTGCAATAATTACCAAGCTTGTGTGAAGAGAAATTTTGAACTTTGTATTAAGAAAATAAGTTAATGATTGAAGTAAAGTTTTAAATTCTGAAAAACACCTTATACTATTAATTTAATAAATACACCATTTTATCACTAATAAGATATATATATATATATAGCAATGCATCTTATGACCATTCGGGTTATACGCTTATGTACTAATTACAATGATGGGTTAGGGATAAGGAAGGTAGAATTTAGAGGACGTTTTTTCACATTTGTTTGTGGGAGTGGAAATAGGGGGGGGGGAGGGGAGATAGAGAAATAGAGTGGGAAATCATATAAAAAAACACCACCCTAAGTTCACCCAACCAGGATCGAACGATCTCCCCATCATCGGCCGTCTTCTCTATTGCGAGAGTAGCGCCTTAGATCATTCGGCCACTGAAGCAGCTAAGAAATAATTAATTGTAAAAGTAACTATGATAAGACAAATGAAGATAGAATTCAAGCCTGTGAGTCCAAAATCATTTTCTAATTGAATAAATCTTGGCTTATTAACTCTAATTGATTCCTAATTGTTTCCCCAGCTTTAGTAAAATCTTGAAATAAATCTTTATTGAATATTTAGTTTCAGTTGGGTTTGATTAGAATTTTCTCAAAGAATAAAATATTATTTTATTAGTGTTTGTGAATTTCTGGAATATTCTTTAGTCCATCAGAAAAGTTTAACAAGTAACTAAACCTTAATTTAGTGAGATATAATATTTATAGCCTAGATTAGATTAATGTTTAGATTTTGATGCAAAATAAATGCACTTATTTTGGGATTTATTACTTTTTCACTTAAAACACAACTGTGCACCTTATTCAAAAAATAACATAGCATAATAATTACATCACAGAAGCTACGGCAGGCCTAGCCAACAGGCAGTGGAAAATAAATGGCTTGAATAAAAATTGACCCAGACCATAGATTGGAAACAGCAATGGATGTAAAAAAAAAATACATCACAAATTGAGATAAGTTTTATAAGGATTATTTGGCAATCAAAACTTAATTATATTAGTGCAACTAGACACCTTAATTTCATCTGACCCCCACATATTCTAAAAGAAATTAACACCATGGAACTTGTTCTAATTTTGAGATCAGTAGCAATCAGTAATTAAAATCAATCATAAGCTAGAATTAAATAATTCCATAGTAGTAATAATATGCTAGACTATACATCTTAAAGGAAAACCTCTTTTTACTTTTTTGAGGTATATTTTGTTATATATGAAAGAAGGTACAGGAAAGAGGAATAGAAACACATAAAATGAAATGAACACAAAATGACTTTTACAATGAAAAGAAAAACACAGTTCACGCTTTGCAATGCTGCTACTGGAGAGAGAGGTAATGGAAGCATCTTGAAAATTTATCATCATCACCGAATCCTTCAACCTAGGTTTTATTCTGTTGGAACTTATCTGGAAGAAGTGTGAAATGTGCTTATTTGACTCTCAAAAGTCCTGCATTCTTATTCCGCCCATTTCCCACCGTCATGATGATATTCCTCCCACAAATAAATCAACTGTACACACAAATCACACTCTAAATGCAACTGATGGTGACAGAAATGGTATATCACCAAGAATATCTCAATAACTAAGCAGATGGCACGTTTCTGCTTTAACTAAGACCTTAAATCACTTCAGTGGCCAAGGAAGTGTTGTACAGGGCATACTTTGTATTCATTGTCACACATGCAGCAGAAACATGGACAGTGAATCTAAGTGGGACTAGGAAAGTAGAGGCCATGGGAATGAAGTTTGTGATGAACATGTTAGCTTTCATGAGGAGAATAAACCATATTAGGAATTAAGTTATTCAGAAAAGAGTGGGGGTACAGGGAGTACATGAAATAGTCAAGGAAGTAAGACTGAGATGGTATGGGCATGTAAATAGGATGGAAAAAGAGAGGATGCCAAAGAAAATGCTGGAGATGAAGAATGTAAGAAAAAAACTGCAAGAGAGGCCAAGAAAGAGATGGGAGGAGCATATAGCAAAAAGTGTACAATTGAGAGGAAAAGAATGTAAGACATTAAAGACGGAAGAATAGAGGAAGATGGGGGTATTTTACTAAACTGACCTGGCCACAGGCTATATACAGTTGGATGATGATGATGATGATGATGATGAGTGGCCACATGGTCTGAGGCACTAATCTAGCAATAGACTAGACTGCTGATGACGGGGCTATCATGATTCAATCTCAGTTGGGTGTACTGATGGTGGTTTTTCCTAAATGGTTTTCCACTCTCTCTTGACATAAATGTGGGTATACTTCCTATAAATTAAAATTTTGTAATCCCTAACCCATTAGCATAGTACGTAAGCATATAACCCAAATGGGTAGCAGGATGAGGTGCTAAAAACAAAAATTGAGAACTTATGTGTAAAGCCTGAAAAGGTAGTAAGACACAATGCTAAAAAGGAAACAGAGAAAGTACAGAACAAGCTTGATGTCTACAAACCAGAAACTCTTAATTTTACACCAATCTTATTGTGTAACATTTACATATCTATTGAAATAGTCCTGTGACTGGGACTTGCTCAATTTTCAATCGTTATGTTCAAATCTTGATTCTTTTAATATATATATAAAAACTTGACTCAAAATATAATGTAAAGTAACATCCATACAATTTGTTTTTGCCAGAATATTTAGTGTAACTAAATATACTTTGTTTTTCTGTGGAAATATCTCAAACAACTTTTACTTAGCAGCGGTTAAACAAAATAAATTCGCATATTTTTTTAAAAACATTTTTATGCTAAACTTAATTAATTTAGAGATATTTTCTTTATTTACTATTTGAATGCTGAGTTTTCCACTTAAGACAAGACAATGTAAATTAATCAATTGGATTAACAACTATTAAAGTTTTATTTGCAGCTGTAATTATTCACAACATGAACAAGTTTATTATTTAAAAAACTTGCCAAAGCAAATGACTACCAGAGTCTACATTCATCAGATATGAATGCTTGGAGGATTAAAGTCCATCCTCTTCTTCAATAAAACTGCTCTCAATGTCAGCAAAGTCCTCTGGGTTCAAAACAATGACTTGGGCTTGACCGTCAATATCCAGCTCCTCTCCCTCCTCATATGTGTGCACGGTGATGTAACACTGGTCTGCACAATGTACATCTAGATCCTCCACTGTTGCAAACGTAGTATTGCAGTCTGAGCATGTGAGTGCCTCTCTCTCTGCCTCTTGCTTGTGTTTATTCATATGCAAATTCAGCTTGCTCCGCAGAGTGAATGCACCAGGGCACTGTGAGCACCTAAATGGCCGCTCATTAGTATGTGCTCGAACGTGGCCAATATATGTTAGTCGTTTGGTAAAAGTCTTCTCACAGATGTGGCACCGGTACATCTGGGCATCGCTGTGGATCTTCCTGTGCATATAGATAGCCGCAGGGCTGGAGAATGTCTTGCCGCAACCAGCGGCCTTGCAAGTGTAAGGACGTTCACCTGTATGTGTTCGGATGTGGATAGACAGTTGCTGACGAGTGTAAAACGCCATACCGCACATCTGGCACATATATGGTTTCTCACCAGTATGACGTCGGATGTGAATTTGGAGGTTTATGGTCTTGTTGAACTCACGTCCACAGTACTCACAGATGTAGCTCTTCTGCGCCGCAGTCTTCCGGTACTTCTGATCCCGTACCAGCGAACGGCTGATTCGTTGGTATTTCTCTGGCATATTGGACTCGTCATAGTGAGTCCTGGCATGTGATATGATGTTTCTCCGCCCGACAATAATCTCCTGGCAGATCTCGCATGTGCTGGCCCGACTGAACAGAGGATTGTGGAGCTTAGAATGACGATTTAAGGTTGCCGGTGTGGAAAACACCTTGGAGCAGATTTGGCAAGTCACAGCGCTGAGCCGTCTGGAGAGCATCTCATCCTCCTTGAGAAGGTGGCAAGCCCTGTAGTGGTCAATGAACAGGGGAACCTCCACATGCTCTTTACAGATGTTACACATGAGAGTCTCATCCTCATCTTTATGAGCAATCATGACATGTCTCTGTAGGCCCTCAATGTCTTCATACGATATTGAGCACTCCAGGCAGGAATAGTCTTCTTTCAGAGGGTGTGAATACATGTGGACTTTAAGAGCATGCTTGCGGACAAAAGCCTTGCCACAGTAGCCACATTTGAAGTTCTTCTCGCCTGAATGAATCTGTTTGTGCCGGTTATAGCTCGATTTGTTCGGAAGGTGCTTTCCACAGACTTCACAGATGCTGGCCGCAAACTTGCCTCGAGAGTGCACGCGCTTGTGGGCGTTCAACATGCCCAATGTACAGAACTTGTTATTGCAGGTCTCACAGACAAAACCCTCTTTGGGGAGCCTTGCGAGGTGCTCCGTGAGCTTATCCGCTGTAAAAAACTGGATTCCACATGTCGGGCACATGAAACGCACAGACATGGCCCTGAATGTTGGCTTTTTCTTTACAGGTTTGGCAAGCCTGGGCTGGCCAACTTTTTCTTCTTTTGACTTTGAGTTGGGCTCGTCACACACCTGTGTGAGATAGTAAAAAAAGAGATTGCAGTCTCTGTAAACTTACAAGCATAAAACCTTAGGGACAAACATGTTCTTAAATGTATTTGATAATTAGGCTGTGTGTGTGTGTGTGTGCATGTGTGTGTGCGTGTGTGCATGCACATGTATGGTGTCTTAATACCGGTTTGAGCTATCCACACATTTTACACTCAGAGATTATAGGTGAAGAAGATATGGTTTAAAAGAATATACCCAGATTTTATGTAAGTAGAGTGGGAAATTATAACGTAATAACCCTTCATAGAATACTGGGAGGGTTTTTAACCTCTGCCTTCCTATTAGTGGCAAGCTAGATAAAAAAAAACTTCATCAATATACCTATATTTTAAATTTGTATCATTTAAACATTAATTTTTTATTAATAAAACAACATAGAATGATACAAATTGAACATAAATAAGTATTTATGATTAGTTATTGATTGGCAAAACTTGTAAATGTCAAAGCCAGAATTATTTTTTTTAAAAGTGAAGTCATTCATGAATACTCAAAGTAAAATTTGTGAATACTTGAGTATATTTGATATTTTAGAATTCAAAAAAACTTGAGATTCAAGATACAGAGAATTTAAAAAATTTACTTTTTCATATTTTGAATCTAATTCTTTTAGAGTTATTCTTATTATTATTGGTTTAGTCCAAAATTATTATAGAATAAGCCTGGGGCATTCCATGCCAATTCATCCAGACCATGACACTCGCCACTTCAGATTTTATGAAACTATTTTTACTTGTCCCTACCATCAAGTTACTGATCCATGTAAAATTTTTCCTCCCTAGGCCACATACTATCTGAGAAGGATGAATCATGCTGAGTCAACTCAAATTGAATGTTGCAGCTTGTGTATGTCCCCCCCCCCCCCNNNNCCCCCCTCCCCCCAAATGTCCCATTTCCCCATTCCCCAATTCCATTAAGTTATATTTGAATAAATTTGTCAATCCAAATTACCAATATTTGCCTTAAGCAATAAAAAAGTATCAAATTATATAATATTACAAGTTTTTATGTTTAAGCTGGAGTTGGCACATTTTTACCAACTCCTACTCCACTCAAAATTTCTTCTGATTCAGTCTCCCCAGCCCTGAATATGATGCATTATGTCTACATATAATGTGTTTTAAATTACCCATGCTTAGCTAGAATAATTTAGAGTAATATACAAATTAAAATAAGCATAACAGAAGATTAAAATCCCACTTTTTTACTGTCAATCTGTGTTTAGTTGCTTTGAGGTTTAATTTAAAAAAAAAAAAAAAGCC
>CABFVX010000111.1:461858-477309 GCA_902151425.1 Timema shepardi
GGTTTAATTTAAAAAAAAAAAAAGAGCCCTGATAACTCCTCTGCTTCAGGCCATATTGATCACTTAACAAAGCAATGGTTTTACGCCCAAAAATTTGTTGATAAGCAGAACTAATTCCATTTTAGTGACTCTCATAGGTAAGCAAACTGTACGGTATACAACATTTTTTCTTAAATATATATATATACACTTTGATTGACGTGTAGCAAAAATTTGACAGTCAGTGGCACAGGAACATTTTTATTTGGGCGGGTAAAAATACTCATGTGCTTTTCTAGGGGATAACATTTTTGAGATTTAAAAAAACAGGAAAATGTAATACAGCTGTCCCTCAAACTACAGGAGTGATTACTCTGATAAATAATCGCGTAACACGAAAACACGTAAAGGGAATAATTGATTTTAACATAGGTGAGATAGGGAAAAGTAAATAAAAACCTAAACCTTGTAAATGAATGCAATTTTTATTAATATATCTAACTAGTACAATACTATAGGTAGCCTACACCTTTTGTCAGTCTTCAATCCTCCGAAATTTGTAAACGAATACAATTTTTAATTAAGTTATCTAAATAATACAATACTACAGGTACACTTACTGTTAATCTTCAATCGCATAATAAATTAATTGTATCTGGCAAATCTGGATTATTACTCTTATCCTTTATTGAAGTCTCTGGGAGGGTAGGCTCTTGCTATATTGAAGGCCCTGGGACGGTAAGCTCTTGCTTTCTTGATGGTCCTGATACAGTAGGCTCTTGATCTCTCAAAGGTCTTTCGCCGATAGTCTCTTATTCCTTTGACAGCCCTTGGCCAGTAGACTCTTGTTCTCTTAAAGGCCTTTGGATGGTAGGCTAATGATCTTTTGAAGAACCTTGGAAGGTAGGCTCTTGTTCTCTTTACGGCCCTTGGACGGTAGGCTTTTACTCTCTTGAAGGCTCTTGGACAATAGGCTCTTGGTCTCTTGAAGACCCTTGAACGGTAGACTCTTACTCTCTCGATGGCTCCTGGACAGTAGTCTCTTGATCTTTTGAAGATCCTTGGACGGAAGTCTCTTGTTCTCTTGACGGCTATTGGACGGTAATCTCTTGGTCTCTTGAAGGCCTTTGGACGGTAGGCTCTTGATCTTTTGAAGACCCTTGGACGGTAGCCTCGTTCTCTTGACGGCCCTTAGATGGTTTTATGCTCTCACTCTTTTGAAGGCCCTTGGACGGTAGGCTCTTGCTCTCTTGAAGACCCTTGAATGGTAGGCTCTTGCTCTCTTGAAGGATCCTGGATGGTAGGCTCTTGCTCTCTTGAAGGCCCTGGGTCGTTAAACTGACAATTTTCAACTTTTTAGTGAAATGGTCAAGACTCAGCTGACGGGCGGCATTATTCCTCTCTTTATAGAGTTATTTGTAGCAAGCCAAAGAACTCAGAACCTCTCTGGCAAAGTTTTGGTGCTTTTATCCATGTTAGGGTCATTCTCTTCATTAATTCTAATTGCACTGTAAATGTGCTTAAAAAATCAGCAAATTGTTTTGTTGAAAGTTGTTTGATATGCTCAACAACATAACACTCTTCCTCTTAATCCTTGATGGCGTTCTCCATTTCTAGAAGATCTTCATTGGTGAGTTCTGTTGAGTGGGATTGGAGCAATTCATCCACATTTGCCTGGTCTACGTCCTCAAATCCAACATATTGTTATGTCAACAATGTCATGTCTTGAACCAGAAAACTTATGTTCAGGATTGAACTCATGAGAATCAGAAACTTCAGGCCAAATATTTTTCCAAACTCCCTTCATACAGGACGGTTCCTAAATTCTGCCCCTGAATCTCAAATGTTGTCAATACCAGCCCCATAACACCAAACTGTAAATTAAAGATCATTGTTATCAATGGAATGTGTACGCACAACATCACGCCACCACCGCACAGGGTGACTGCAATCTTACAGCCGATTAAGTAATTATTTTTTTATTTTGTTTGAATTGCGTTATAACGAAAATGCGTAAAGTGAGATCTCGTATAGCAGGGGATATCTTTATTTAACGTTCCCATTGTGCATTTTTCTCATTTAATTTAGTCATGCCAAACATTATAATTAATACACACAAAACAAATTAATAGGGATAGCCAGCACACTTACCTAGGTGATACTGGAGTAGAAATTGTTTAGATATAACACTAAAAAACACATAAATACATTTTTAAGGACAAACTTTCACTGTCACAGACAGCTTCATCAGGTCAGGAGAGTAGACTGATGCTTTTGGTTGAACTGTAAGGTTGACTGTCCACAGCTGACTGTTTTTCAGTTATGACATCACTGTATAGATAGCAGCACTATGAATAATGTTATATTGAATGTAATCATTGAATAGATAGCAGCACTATGAATAATGTTATATTGAATCTAATAATAAGTGTGCTGGTAGGAAGGAGAGGAATTATCTAAGGTTGAGGTTGGGGGCTTGTCTGTATTTGATGATATATTGATGGGCCAGTCCCCATATCCTTAATTGTGAAGGGTTGCATATTGCTTTGTTCAGGGATTTGACCACCTTGGTTGTGTAACAGTTATTAAAGTCACAATTATGGGTTTCGGCATGTGCTGCTACAGGCTTGGATAATTCCTCTCCTTCCTACCAGCACACTTATTATTAGATTCAATATAACATTATTCATAGTGCTGCTATCTATACAGTGATGTCATAACTGAAAAAACGTCAGCTGTGGACAGTCAACCTTACAGTTCAACCAAAAGCATCAGTCTACTCTCCTGACCTGATGAAGCTGTCTGTGACAGTGAAAGCTTGTCCTTAAAAATGTGTGTGTTTTTTAGTGTTATATCTAAACAATTTCTACTCCAGTAATACCTAGGTAAGTATGCTGGCTATCCCTCCTAATTTAAACCATGATTTAGCCTAGTGCTCTATTCCACACAAAAACAAATTAATAAAAATTATATCTGAAGCGGCTCAACTAAAAATGATGAACCAATAGAAATTCAAGTAGGTTGCCATACACCTTTGCCCTATATTTGCTACTAGCTATAAAACCACTAACTATTTTTATAATTTCAATCTTGTTGAACCTCTTAGGGGGTGCATTAAGCAGACACAGGTGATTTAGTCTACGTTGCCATATTGTGGAGCAAAGATAGATTTTTATTCGTAAAAGCATTATAAAACTTATTTTTGCAGTAGCTGATTAAGCTGGTATCACTACCAGAGTTTTCAAAATCTTTTCAGTGTGTGCTCCAGGCACATTTTATTTTTATTATGTTAACTTAGTGTGAACTTTGAATCTTGCTTCAACAAGATATTAACACTATCTAAATATTTTACTATATTATTTATGGGTGGGTAGAGGGGGTAAAAATGATACTTTTTACCCCTGTCTATTTTGTGAGAGTGGGGGATGGGGGGTAAAAGGTTCCTGCGCCACTGTTGACAGTGATATGTTGATTATACATAGAGCTATGAATTTTTGTCCTTAAATACTGCACTTCTTGGCTCTGAAACAGCATTTACATGTGGTTTCTAAAAACTTTACCATTTGATATCTCAAAAAGTATGTGGCCTAGGGAGGAAGAATTTTACATGGATTAGTAACTTGGCAGTAGTAACAAGTAAAAAAGTTTCATGAAAATTGTAAATGGTGGATATTATTAAAAAAATGTATCTGGTTGATCTGATATAAAATTACCCACCTACCAACCAAAGCGCAGATGATAAATTTATCTCTTTTTTTAGCATTGTTTCCTAATACTCGTTCAGGCATATGCATATGTACTAACTATGCTAATGGTTTCAGAGATGAGGAAGGTTATTTTTACAGGAAGTGTACCCATATTTGAGTGGAGGGAGAGTGGAAAACTTTTTAAGGGAAACCAGCCTCAGTGAATCTAACCAAGATTTGAATCTCAAATCTCCCTGTTCTTGGAAGTCCAGTCTATTGCGAAAGAGACATCTTAGATTATGTGACCATCAAGACTAGTTATTTCTTAGTTAAATGTGAATTCACATTATAGGGAAAAAATATATAAATTAGTTACTATTTTCTTACATTAACTAAAAGATGTAGTGTAAATAAAAATAGGAATTGGTGATGAAAATATTATTAATGTGGGAAAGTAGCTTTTTATGCTTATCGTGTTTTACGATTCAAATTCTGGATTTATATGTAAAATGAAGGTTTGGATTTGAGATAAAATGTGTATTAAACCCAGATCTAAAAAGTGATTAAATTTCAAAACAATGTTTATCCTAATGGACTTACTTTCGAAAAATTATTTTTTAACAAACAAAATTGGTAAAATTCAAAAACTCTGTGTAAGGATTTGTTTTGCAATGATTTAAGCAATTAGGGTTTCTGCTTGTGTAAAAGGGCAGTAATTGAAGTTACTGTAAGGTGTCAAACCAGTTCTGCCATCACAAACAAATTAAGGACATGTCAAAAGGGGCCTATGGGTTGGGGGACTAGTTTTTTAATAATAAACCATTTAAAATAGTAACTTAACTCAATAATATTTGTCATTGTTTTCAAATTCTTGCTCACCTTGGCAATTTTGACACGCCGAACAGTGTTGTGGTTGGCCTGGTCTCGGAAATGGCGATACAACTCATTAAGGCTATGGAAACCTGCCCCGCACTCCTCGCACCCCACAGGGAAGTCCCCAACAGCATAGTTGACAGGCCCAAGGTCCGGATGGTAGCGGCGCTCACTGCACTCTTCGCAGCTAAGAACAGAGCCTCCGTGGCATGCCTTGCGATGCGCCACCAGGTTGCTCCAGGACATGTACGTGTTGGTACAGAGTTGGCATGAGAAGAAACGCACCTCCCTGAAAGAATTTAATGTTTGCTTTGAGACATTTTACTCAATTTTGTGTGTTATCAAATTCCAGTTTATTGAACATGTGTCTGTGGAGTCATAGAGGTGAAATATACAAAGTTTGGTGGTTTTTTTCAAATATGAATCCTAGGAGTGTGTGAGTGGACATTTTTCACTTTGAATTTAGTTGGAATTTTAATTAAACATTGAACAGAGAATAGAAGGTCAAGGCATACACACTTATCAGAAAATTGTAAGCCTCAAAAGTCATAATTAAAACACATAATTATGTAATTTTTGGGGTACATTCAGTCAGTCCCCTTCTTCAACATAAGAGAGTAAAACACAAACTGGACTATTGTCATGGTTAGAGGTAAATCATGGTCACAATATTGTTGCCTGTTTCTTGATTTTTTTTATTATTATTTTTTATTCTGTAGTTGCCTGTTCAAATTTGTGTCTTGACTCTTGTAGGATGGATATAATATTGTATTTATATTATATTTAAGTATTGTATTAGATTATAAGTTATTATTTTTTATATAAAAGACTGGCTGGTGTAAGTAAGCCTGCTTGGAATAAAAGGAGAGATGGTTATCTAAGTTCTCAACCAGGGGGCGCCTTGATTTGTTATATATTGATAAACAAGTTCCCATCTACGAAGCTAGGAAGCATTGCAACTATTGGGGAGGACTCGTACATGAGTCAAAGTTTGCATTATGCATTTGGGCATGAAGTGCTACTGGTTTGCCAGGGTCCTTGTGGCTGGTATCAAAACAGTGACTATTCATTGGTTGTCTGGGTGGTCCTGTGGTGAGTCCAATGTACTCAGCAATGCAGTAGTTGCATTATAACTGGTATCTAAGATTTTCTGTGGAAAAGTCATACTGGCCTTCCATTGAATATTCCATTTGTGTGAGTCTGCTGTTGAATGAATTGGAAGGTTGGTGAATTCTGAAAGTAGTGTATTTCATTTTGTTGCATGGATAAAAACATTTGCCCTAATCTTGCTGGTTGCGGCTGGGTCAGGCACTTTAGGGTGAACCAGAATGTTGCAGAGATTAGAGGGGCGTTTTAATATGATTTTTGGAACAATGTTGAGAAGATTTTGTGTGAGAGGTGATGAGGTTAGGATATTATAGCCTATATTTGGTATAAATCTGAGTTTGTCTAGTTCTTTATAATACTAGGTGGTGGGCAGTATGGCATTGTTTCTTGATAGGCTCTGTTGAATTTTTGTAATGGATCCACACATAAACCATAGACTCAAACATAAATGCTTAAGAATGATAATTTGTTTGTGAAAAAAGCCATGATATATAAAAATTCAAGTTTTTAACTAAATTAAATATAGTTGTGCATGTGTTTAGTACTCAAGCTGAAGGTTGGTTGGATCCTCAACAGTCCCACTGTCAGCTGTAAAGCCTAGGCAGCACTAAAGAGGTGTGCTAAGAAAATGAGGAGTGAGGCAGTTTCCTATTGCTTTCCTGAGCCAGAAGGTACTGTTGCATATAAGTCTGACAAGCCCACCAAAATGCACACACCAACTATCCCCACAAGCGACACCTTCCCACCATTTATCACAGGGAATGGCTGTATATTGAATGTTATTACTAGTATCATTCATTCCTCTGCCACTTTCATATTTGTCAGAGCCTTAAGTGAAACTGAGACATATCAATGAAAGTAACAACTTGATCTAGTTCATTATAAACACTATATCTGAGCAGAGATAAATCTGTGCAAGTTATGTAAAAACTAAATTTAACAAGTAAAAGGAAAGTTTGAGGGACTGTTTACTATGAAATAATAAATCTTAAAATTTAGGGGTCTGCGAGCTTGGGTTTTTTCATTCAAGTCAAACTTGAGTCAAGTATTTCTAAAAGCTCCCGAGTTCGAGTAGAGGCCTATTCATAATTTTAAAATGTTAAAAAGTATATTAAACAGATGTTCTTAAAATATGAATGACACTCATTTTTATAAATAGTAAATACTTTTGAAAAAAAAAGATAAATAATGGAAATATTGGTTTTTAAATTAAGGTTATTTGGAATAGAGCACTAGGCTAAATCATGGTTTAAATTAGGAGGGATAGCCAACACACTTACCTAGGTGATACTGGAGTAGAAAATGTTTAGATATAACACTAAAAACACACAAACACATTTTTAAGGACAAGCTTTCACTGTCCCAGACAGATTCATCGGGTTAAGAGAGAGTGAAAGTTTGTCCTTAAAAATGTGTTTGTGTGTTTTTAGTGTTATATCTAACAATTTCTACTCCAATATCACCAAGGTAAGTGTGCTGGCTATTCATCCTAATTTAAACCACAGTTTTTAAATTAGAAATAACACTTAAAAAACTCAATTTTAAAATAAGAACAACACTCAAATAAAAATCTAATAAAGAAATAATTAAAATGGTTCAACACTCATGTCTTTAAGGACATTAAAACTACACTAAAAATTATAAAACAAAGTTAATAAAATGAATAATTGCATGATAGCTTGGAAATGTATAGCACGACAGTGCAGAAACACTGTACAGTAATGTAAAGTAAGTGATAGTAAAGGAAGCCAACTTGAAAGGATAGTTAGGTTAGGCCTAGATAGAACAAACACACTTTTCTATTCATGTCTTCTTAAACTTTTACACTTTCCGCTTCTTTAAAACTCCCACAGCTGCACATTAGTTTGAATTTTCAGGAATATTACTGTTTCATTAATGTCTTTTTATATGAAAAATAAATATTTCCGAAAATTCAAAACAATGTGCAATTGTGGAAGTTTGAAAAAGTGGGAAGTGTAAAAGTGTAAGAAGAAATAGAGAAGTGTGTTTGTTTATATCTAGGCCTAACCTAACCATCCTTTCAGTTTGGCTTCCTTCACTATCACTTTATATTATTGTAGCGTGTTACTACACTGTGTTGATTAAAAGTTAATACAATTGATGTTTTAATAAGCTGATATTTTCCCAAAATATGTTTCAGTAACTTAATTTACTGTATAAGAAAATGTAACAATTATAAACAATTAGAAATTTGAAGTGTTTTGTATTTTGTTTATTATTCCTTAGTGTAATCGTGATTGATCACATCTTCTGTTACATTTCCATTCCTCTATGCACGGTTGTACATGCGCATTGTACGTTTTCTCGTTAGACATTATTTTATTGAGAAATTTACTGCAATTTGAGTTTTAATCTTATAAAAGTTGATGCTCATACTTTAAAATTAAAAATAATATTTCTAGAAAACCATATTAAATAGTAAGTGCTTTTTTAATATAAATGTGGTAAGTTTGTTAAAATATGTATTGTAATAATTAAGAGTAACATTGATTTTAAACGGGTCAACCAACATAATTCTATAACTAAATAGTAACTAAATTAGTGCTAGTTTTGTAGTTTAACATATTAATTAATACACTTTTAAATATATTAAGTTTGAAAACATTTAATAGAACAATATATTCTTGATATTACATTTTTAATTTAACATAAATTATTATTTTAGAAAGGGACTAGGTAAAAATAATAAAAAGAATCATTCAATTATTTAGTAATCTTCTTAGCTATTTTTTATTTCAGTGCTTTGTCATGGCAATGCAAGTAAACAACTTCAATCAAATATAATTCAAATTGGATGACAATATTGAATAAATTTACTGGTCGAAAGTGGTTTTAAAGCTCTATTACATTATTAATGTGAAAATTGAAATTAATTTTTAACAATTCATTAAGTAACTGAATGATTTATAAGCAAAAATGCTGAAATTATCTCAATTAAATAGCCTATGCTTAGTATTGTGTTTTAAAAATTGATTATTAAGTACATCAACGAGAAGCTTGAAAATGACGAGCCTACACAACTTTCGATCTCGAGCTTAAGCGACTCGCTCGAGACCAAGATTGAAATACTAGTACTCGCAGAGCCCTATTAAAATTGAATCTAAATCTTATATATAAAATTCTCGTGTCACAATGTTCGTTCCCGTACTCCTCCAAAACGGCTTGACCGATTCTCATGAAATTTTGTGAGCATATTGAGTAGGTCTGAGAATCGGCCAACATCTATTTTTCATACCCCTTAGTGATAAGGGTTGTCCACCCTTAACATTTTTCTATAATTTTTAGACATTTTTTTAATATCTTTANATAATTATGATACCACAGTGGGTAACGGGCAGGGAGGGGGGGTTGTGAAGCTTATATAATTATGATACCACAGTGGGTAACGGGCAACGTGGGGGGAGGGGGGGTTGTCAAGCTTATATAATTATTATACTACAGTGGTTCACGGGCAACGCCGTGCGGGACTGCTAGTAATTAATCTAAAAAAATTTGAGATTTAATCTAGTACCATTTTTAGTTGTTGAGATCATCAAGTTTGTACATACTTGTGGCTCGCCATATGGATGTCGAACTTCTCCAAGTCATCGAATTCACTTTCACAGAAGTCACAAGCAACAGGTAGGGTAGCATCTAGACCATGAAGGGCAAACAACATATCTTGGTTGATGGACACCCCCAGACTCTCTGGGTCAAGAACAACAATAGACATTTTAGTGCATTCTGGACCCTGCTCGGCACCCCTGGGTTGGAGAAACACAAGAAATCAACAGATTATGTTAGGAAGGTGTGATGCTTGACTTCACTTCAGAAATTTGTAATTCTCACCATTGCTTCAAAATAAAAATTTATGGATATATAAATACTGAAGATTCAATCAAAAATATGTTGACTACCAAAGTGAGCATTTAAAGTGAATTTCTTTATTTATTGTGATTATTAATGTTTAATGCATAAAGTACTCAGTCATACACTTTAAGTATGAGCAAACTGAGTGAAGCTTTACTGAACAGGATCTTGATTCTACAAAGTGCACAAGTGAATAAAGTTTGATCACTAATTAGCGTATAACCCGAACGGGTAGTAAGACGCGGTGCTAAATATTATTATTATTATTTTATCACTAATTGTAAGATACAAAGAATGAATGCAAGTTCGCCAACATTGACAAGAGGCAATTAGATTTATCTTAATGCTGTATTAACTTTAATTTAATGACGAGTACCAAACTATTGGCATTCAAGACTTTTCTAATAGCTGAGCAGTGTAGGGCAGATTTTTGGCCTGACCCTGCAACTTTTAATACAAGCATGAAATTTTACAGAAGGCTACCTATGATATGCATTTTCAGATATGGAGGCCAAAAAAAAAGCCTCCCCGGACAGGAACTATGACGTCATCAAGAGGGCTGACACTTCAAAATTCTTTTTTCAGTATATATCATGCACCACCAACTCAATTTTTGATTTCTTTATTTTAAATGAAAGCTCTTTAAATTAACCTTAAGATGAGTGTATACAAGTTTCCGATTAGTCGATAAATACTTAGTTATTTTAAAAAATAACAATAACAAGTGATAACACTATTATTTTTCTCATAACTTTCTATTCAGTTGTTAAATAAGAAAAAAATGTTTCAAGTAAAAGTTTTTTATTGATAAATTTACTAAAATAAATGCACCGTGTACTTTCTTTGTAGGACAAGCCGTAAGGCCATAATCCTTGATAAAAACACAAGTAGAGAGCAGACTGCTTTGTTGCCCTGCACCGTATTGTTGCGATTTTGCTGGAATATATAAAAAAGTATTTAAATACATCCCTTTATTTTTTTCAACATACTTTACATTGTTTCTGCACCCCTAAACGTGCACTCCTATTACCATCCCTCCTACCCCCCAAATCTATGTTATAACCCCAATGAAGTAAGGCATGTATGGTTAAAATAACTGTAGTTAATTATATAGGTATCATATAATGTATTTTTATTATATTTTCAGTGTACTCAATAACTTTAATTTTTCTTGTAATGAAGTTTTATAAAGTTAATTGTACCAACTCTTTAATCTGAAACACAATTAGATACAAAACAAAGTTTTCCCAAATCATATTAACAAAACACTTAGGCTTTAGAGTAACCATACTTTGAGGGAACAATGTCAAAGACAGAACAATTACTAATATCTTAGGCATTATTGGACTTCCCCTGGCATATTTTGCATAGTCTAGTGCAGGGCAGATCACGTTTGCAACAGTTGCAGCAACTTTCAGAGAGAGCACCCTAATTTATATTGACAGCAAACAAACTCTCTTAGAGCCAGATAAACTTCAGATTGGGTTGTGCAGATGAGGTTGTAGTTATTGTTTATGTCTTTCCATCCCCAAAGTGAGATGTTCGATAGTTTAACAATTGCCTTTATTTGTCCCCACTTGTGACCGCCCTGCTAGCAGCTGCGGAGGACATGCAAGTTCAAAGCATCAGCGGTGGGTGGGAAGCTTCTCGTATTTGTGTTATGTGTTGTGAAGAGATTCAAACATGCATCATTTACAGAAAGGCAGTCACTTGATGCATTGTAGCATGTAACTAGGTACCTTTGGAGGGGATTGAAGATGCATCAATCAAATTGTACTAAGTGTGTGATAGGAACCAAAAAGCCTCTATTACTTCAGGGAATTCCCTCCATTTGTTCTGTGCCCACACCTCTCGTGGACCCTTCTGACGCTATGGAAAACAATGTGTCAGCCCCCGTTTACACCGGTGCCGATAGTAGGGGTTCGTGAACCAGACTTTGGAATGGCATAGCAAGTCATTATGATGGGGCTGTATGGAGAAGGCACTCAGGATGTAGTCACACAAGTCTTTATTGAGGGCTCTAACTCGACCCCTTAGTTAATTCCATTACACAACTGTAAGTCAAGAAAACCTCATCTCCGTGCCCACGCGTGATAGCATCACAATAACCCCAACGTGCTCTCAACAAGCCCAGAACCAAGAGTACCGCAACGAGCTCGAGGCCAGAACCTCGAGAGCTGCCGTGACCACGCATAACTGTCCGTGCAGGGACGAAAAAACTAGCAGCACTGCACACACATAAAACTGTCGAGGAAACTCGGCACAGTTCCACATTGATTTTTTCCCTTGGCCTGCAAAAAATGATGTGCTATCTCATCCAGAGCATGAGTGAAATCCACATAAAACCACAGACTTCCTTTTGCCAAGGTTTTGAGCTATAACATGAACTGCAATGGTCTTAAAATTCTTTCCGCAACCAAAGTTTACTCTCAGTTCAGCAAGACTTGCTTTAGAGAATAATGAAGAAATGAGATATAGCCAACACAATAACATCCATGTCTACTGTGCGAATGTAAACAGCCTTGAAACCTGTCTACACTGCATAAATTACATGCACAAAAGGCCTAGAACCTGCTTCTTCATGATTACCTATTTCCTCAACGAATGAAGTCTGATATTCATCATTAGAGAATACCTTTGGGGCTAAAGTGGAAAACACAAGGTAGATTATGTTGAAAAAAAATTGAGGGATGTTCTTAAATACATGACTTTTATATATTCCAGCAAAAACGCAACAATACGGTGTGAGGCAACAAAGCAGTCTACCCTCTACTTGTAAGTGTTTTATCAAGGATTATGGCCTTACGGGTTGTCGTACAAAAAACCCCAAAATCAACATTTCAAAACTTGGTAAATCATGCCCAAAATGTATGGCAATGTTTACAACCTCATATTCATGTGGACAAGGGTTTTAAAACATGAAACTTAGGAAAAGCGATCTTAGAAACTGACTTACTAATGAGCATCTGTCTTCTCTCTTGAGAATCACCTCCTCACAGTTTATCTCGAATTATGAAAAAAATGCTGGAAGCTCATTTACAATTTCACTCATCTCACATCTCATCATATAAATCTTTTGAATGAGCTTAAAAACATACTAAGTCACTAAGATCTTTATGATTGTCTTGTATTCTCAATGTATTTAAACTTGTTCGTCGCAGTTTATTAATTGTTGGAAGAATAATTAATCAATAAAAGTCTTTGGCCCACCAAATTTATTTTTATTATTTTTATTTGACCCTCCTCTAAGTAAGTTTGCACATCCTGGGTCGATATACGGAAGGTCCACCTATACTTGCTAATTCCCATTAACACCTCTGCATGGTGCTATTGTTCCTTGGTTTATTCGTTTAAGTTAATTAACTATATAATAATTGTGGACTTCTGGGTTAGTTCATTAGATCTGGCTTCTGCCAATAAATTCTAACATGTAAAATATCAAACATCTACTAATGAAACCCTGTTGTGGAGTCCCACTGGTTAAATCACACTTGCGTCTATTACAACCAATAAATCCTGCAAGTTAATCCAAAGATTTTGCTATTTAATCACCAGGAAAGGGACTATTTATTACCCCTAAATGGTTTAATCTCCAATCAATCAACAGTAGTTAGGTCTTTTTAGTATTATAACTTTATTGTTATAAACATATCGGGCCAATTGTGAGAAATCATTGTTATTATTTTGGTATGTTTCTGACAGTGGATAGTCTACTTCGACAATATTTACATTACATAATGAGTTGGAGAGTTGAGTCCTCAGCAAACATTCCTGGGGGGATCACACTATTACAAATTTAAAATAATTCACAAGATGAGAAAAGGACAAAATAACTCAATTACTAGAGACCCTGATTCGTGGTAATTAAATGATTGGATTTTGCTAAATAAAAAGTTGGATTTTGGTATTAAAAGTCATTGAATTAAATGGTTTTTGTTTTTCAGCTAAAAGTGGTAAAAAAAATTAAGTGAATTAGCACTATGGATGGGGAAATAACGGCTAAATTTATAATTCTAAAATTTAAAATATATACCTTTTGTCACAGAGTAATTGTCATTAAACCCAGATCAAATACATAATTTACTTCTTTACCAATGTTCTTTGGTTGAGGGAAATAGATTTTCTAGAATTTGACCTTTTATTGGTAATAGGATAGTAAGAAAAAATTGTAATAGTGCAGTTTAGTTTTTTTTTTCCCCCTGTCAATTCCAGGCAAAAAAAACCAATCTAATGATGCTTAGTAAAAATATATAATATATGTAGCTTTAATATTGTTAATTTTCATGAAAATTGACCCAAGTGTATTAATCACATTTAAAAGACAAAATAATCGATTTCACAAAAAGATCCAGTTTTATTTTATTTCACGAATGTAAAAGACATTTTAAAATGCTACAACAAATTTTTAAAGACTATGATATCAATTTTAATGTTCTGGTAAAAGTTTATAAAAATACGTATTGTGATATTTCAGCGTCTTTTTCAGTTACATATAGTGGTTAACAAGTCAGGTGATTTTATCATTCACAGGAACCTGCTCACTCAAGCACACAGAGGTTCATCACTCAAAAGTATCAAGAGAGAGGGAGAGACACTTGACAAACATGATGAGTGCAGTGACTCATCAAAGTGTTAAAACACACCCCAAGAGAGAGCAATTAGACGAGTGATATCAAACTGTATAAATATTTATTTGATCAAAATACAGTGTCCCTTATTTGCACTCACCCGTCTGTAGAAGCGTTAGTGTTTATGTTTGGTGGCTCTTCAACTGGACTTAAAGTAGCTTCATCGCCATCCACAGCACAGGCTTCACTTGGCTCACCAGAATCAGCATCAGTTGACAAATCCTAAACATTACAACCAGATAAACATTGTTTTTCTTCGTCTGAGTCCAATAAGTCAACAGAACTGAGTCTTGCCAGCATTTAAATGTTTCTTAATGATTTTTAAAGCTGCATTTGAACTTTGTTTAAGCCCACTCGTTGCTCTGAAACAATGGAAAACAATATTGGCTTCTGAACTTAGCTACTAAACGTATATCTAGTTTTAATAACAATTTCATTCCCTTACAATTTTCTAAGCCAGTGTGGTCCAATATGAGGGCTGAAGCCGCATGCCCCTTCAATCTCAACAAGAATTTTAAATAGATATTAGAAACATTTATAACAAGCAGCAAAATAAAAAAATGTACAGCACAAAAATAGGTTCAGTTGTATATAAGGGTTCTAAGCATTTTTTTATAATCACCAAGTCTTTGTTTATTACCATTTGGATTATAGTACTTTTTCATTTTTCTTGTGGCTTGCTTTGTTTTCTTTACTATACAGAATGACCTGTGAGTCATGAAAGAATGGACCACACTGCTCTGAACAGTCCTGTAGAGGGGGTAGAGTTGAATAAACCTGTCAAACATTGTAATAATCAGGCACTGAAATTAAACCACAAGCACACACCTGTAAATATAAATACATAGATATGGTAAAAGGTAGAATTTTATACAACCCATGGTTTAGAAAGGTTGCTTTGTGACTTGTTTATTAATGATTTAGTTAGTCAATTGTGCCTGATTTTGTCTAAGGAAGGCTCGGTTCAACACCTGGTTGGAAGCATTTAAAGTAAATTTTCCACAATGTTATTTCCTAACATATTTCAAGCTGAATTTTGGTGAATTTATCTAAAGTTATCTTAGATAAGCTAATTTAAGTCTCTAAAAGTCAATACCAGCATTATTCACAACTCTCATCCTGTGCCTTAAGCTGATAATTTAACTTACCGATATTAACAACCAACATACTGGCACAATAGGTTTTTAAGGTAATATATTTAGTGTAAACTATAAGAAGTTAGATACCCTGAACATCCTCTTGGACACAGATGAAGAATCAGTAATTTAAACAAAAACAGCCCCCCCCCCCCCCCCCCCCCCCCCCCCC
>CABFVX010000112.1:5283-33928 GCA_902151425.1 Timema shepardi
CCAACACACCAATGTGGGCTATATTCCTGTATAAGGTGCCCTCCATTTACCCTACCTTGGATTAAGGCTTACTATATTTGGTAGTAAATGTTGTAAAAAAAAAAATCAGCACTGTGTTTGCAACAGGGATAGTTCGTTTTATCCAAAATAAATTAATGATTATATATTTAATTTTTTCATGTATTTCTTGACGTTACATTTTAAATGAGCCTACAGTAAATATTACATTTCTTTGATTATTTTTATAATTGTTTTAAATATAAATATATACAAAATAAAAATCATATGTAGATATGTTAAAATAGTGTAATAAGTTCTTAAAAGTAGCTCATACGGTTATATTTGATATAACAATAAATCTATTGATAAATGAGTTTTATTTAACTTACTGGTTAATATATTCATTCGGACTAAGTCTCGTGGAATAAATGCTTACAAAACGTTCACTTGGACTAAGAGATTAAAATCAAAGTAAACGATAAAACACATTTAATAACCTTAAATAAAAATAAATAATCTTGGAAAACAAATATAAATAACACATGACAAGAACACACTTAAATATTCATTTTTAATGATTTTTTGTTAAGACTATTTTATTAAACATAATTTTGTCAATTAATATTTTTTAAATTCTATATCAAAGTTTATAAACATGCCTTGGAAAATATATTCATTCATGTTTTACCGGTTTTATTAAGGCCTTTGTTTTGTTATTTTAGATATTATGTTATTAAAACTATTTTATTATTATGAGCCAACAATTGGGTAGCTATTAAATAAAATAGCAAGTTAATTTACCACCAGAGGCAGTTATCTTTAGGAATTGGCATAGAATATATGGTAATTTCACACAATTTAATTGGATTATTTATAAATGGTGTAGTAGTGGAAAATATATGTAGCTAGGTAATATACTTAATTTGCTTCAGTTATTGAACTAAATTGCTCAAACTGGTTTAACCTCCTTTTGCATTAAGGTAAAAACCACACCAATGTAATAATGGTTGTTGTCCTAGGTCATGGTCCTTCCTTGCCGGCTTTTTTAGTCCTGTCTTGAAATCTGCTATGAATCTGCGGGAGCAGGAATTGGACGCTATTTAATTGTCAAGATGTAAAGAAAGGCCTTCAGTGGTTCAACCAGAAGATGGAGGAAGCAAGTTGGGCCTCCCTTTTCCCCTATAGCCTCTCTCTAATCCCCCCCCCTTCTTTTTTCTTCAACGATTGCAAGTAAATTTATTGAAAGGTTTTAATATAAGAATATATTATATAGAGAAACGGTATTCCACTTGAGGGAAGCAAACACATCTCAAGGAGTACGTGCAATATAAAAAGTGTATATATATATATATATATATATACATATACACACATCAATATGTATATATAAATGTATATACACACTTAAATATGTATATATAACTACATATAAACACGTAAATATCTAAATACATATAAACACATATAGGTTGCATTTCTAGATGCCCCACTGGCTTCCCTTGGTTGTATTTCTAGGTGCCCCACTGGCTTCCCTTGGTTGTATTTCTAGGTGCCCCACTGGCTTCCCTTGGTTGTATTTTTAGGTTCCCCACTGCCTTCCCTTGGTTGTATTTCTAGGTGCCCCACTGGCTTCCCTTGGTTGTATTTCTAAATGCCCCACTGGCTTCCCTTGGTTGTATTTCTAGGTGCCCCAATGGCTTCCCTTGGTTGTATTTTTAGGTTCCCCACTGCCTTCTCTTAGTTGCATTTCTAGGTGCCTCACTGGCTTCCCTTGGTTGTATTTCTAGGTGCCTCACTGGCTTCCCTTGGTTGTATTTCTAGGTGCCTCACTGGCTTCCCTTGGTTGTATTTTTAGGTTCCCCACTGACTTCTCTTGGTTGCTATTCTAGGTGCCCAACAGCCTTCCCTTGGTTGCATTTCTAGGTGCCTCACTGGCTTCCCTTGGTTGTAATTTCTAGGTGCCTCACGGGCTTCCCTTGGTTGCATTTCTAGGTGCCTCACTGGCTTCCCTTGGTTGCATTTCTAGGTGCCTCACTGACTTCCCTTGGTTGCATTTCTAGGTGCCTCACTGACTTCCCTTTGTTGTATTTCTAGGTGCCTCACTGGCTTCTCTTGGTTGTATTTCTAGGTGCCCAACAGCCTTCCCTTGGTTGCATTTCTAGGTGCCCCATGGTCTTCCCTTGGTTGAATTTCTAGGTGTACCACGGTATTCCCTTGGTTGAATTTCTAGGTGTACCACGGTCTTCTCTTGGTTGCATTTCTAGGTGCCCCACAGCCTTCCCTTGGTTGCATTTCTAGGTGTACCACGGTCTTCCCTTGATTGCATTTCTAGGTGCACCACTGCAAATTTCTTTTAAGACGTGATGCTAAAAAAAGTGTTTATTCATTACTTTTTTAAACTCACTTTATATATTCTGTTCTCTTAAAGTAAGATGGAAATAAAAGCTAGTTAGCGTTCATATTTTTATAATATACAAAATAAAAACATTTTAGGTACAACAGTTCGTGATTATTTTTCGAGGCCGTAGTAGCTTTTGACCACAAACTGTTTACACGAAGAGAAAATATCTTGTTGATATTCTGCGATGTCCATGCCAAATTGTATCCTACACTCAAGTTTTCCTTGAAAGTTATCAGTCTTTCCTTGATTTATTATGCTATGGTTTATCTTAATAGATAGGCCATAGTGGAAACGTGAGAGGTAGGCTCTCAACCTTATACAGTAAGCGTAGTGCACCCCTTAGGGATACATTATCCCTGTCCTTGGCGTACTTTTTTTTTCAAACATAGCTATTTTTAAATTCTCGCCGAACCCTGATTATCACCTTAAGGATTTCCCTATTGAATTATATGAGAAGTTGAAAGTCATCTAAGAAATAAATGAAAATGTTAAATGGAAAAATTATTAAGGACATTTTTTTGAGTCTACAATGATGCGTTAGGAATCCTATCATGAATTTAGTTTACCTTGAGATTAATATTT
The DNA here is from genome assembly GCA_902151425.1 of Timema shepardi. Taxonomy (NCBI): domain Eukaryota; kingdom Metazoa; phylum Arthropoda; class Insecta; order Phasmatodea; family Timematidae; genus Timema; species Timema shepardi. The sequence goes on from CABFVX010000112.1 coordinate 8,267, forward strand.
AACTGACAGAAGTGAACTCACTTGTAAATTATTAATCAAACATATCTTCTTGACTAAAAATATATATCTGACTTATGGTTTTAGCTAAATTCCTGCCATAATACAGCCCTATGTGAAGCTGTATTGTAAAAAATCTCAATACGTCCAACTATTTTTGAATAGGAAATGTTATTTACCTTTGCAGGTCTAAGCACTGAGGAAAGTAAGTCTTTAGAATATTCGAAAAAAAAATTCATAACTGTCAGAAACCTATTAAGTCTCAATGTTTGGGCAGTAGAAGAGAAAAATACAGATTAATTGTTTCTTTCACCTCTATTAAATTGGTTAGCTATATTCATATTTACCTTAAATATTTAAGCTTAATTCTATGGAAAATTAAACACAATTGTGTATTTTTAAAAACTCAACTTTTAAACGGTTTGAATCTATATAAAACCTATGGGGTCATAGACATTTTTTTTAAAGTTAATTAATTCCATTAAACATTGAACTGCTGTGAGAATACTATAATATTTTTTTTATCAATATTTAATCAGAGCACAACTTGGCACTATCCCAGCTACCTCAAAATTAGGAATATGTTCAGCTATAAACAGATCCCAGTGTTATAAACACTTTATATTGGAGTGGACTTTAGTCGATATCATTCCAATGAGCTTTCTGCCTAATGATCACATGTACAGGTTATTGGTTTGTTTTTAGCACCGCGTCTTACTACCTGTTAATGTTATACGCTATGTACTAATTACACTAATGGGTTAGGGATTGGTAAGGCATAATTTAGAGAAAATCCGGCCACATTTGCGTGAAGGGAGAGTGGAAAAACATTAAATAAAATAATAATATTTAGCACCGCGTCTTACTACCCGTACGGGTTATACGCTTTAAGTACTAATTACTCTAATGGATTAGGAATTGGGAATTAGGAATTGGGAAGGTTGAATTAAAGGAAGTGAACCCGCATTTGCGTGGAGGGAGAGTGGAAAACCGTTTAGGAAAAACCACCCCAGGTCACCCGACCGAGATTCGAACCTAGATCTCCCCGTCCTCAGCGGTTGAGCTCAACACGACTATAGCGCTAGCCAACTACGCCACCGAGGCGGGTATTAAATAAAAACCACCCTCATTGCAACCGACCGAGATCGAACATAGATCTCCCCGTCTTCGGCAAGATGAGCCCTTTAGACCACGCGGCCACCGAAGTGGGTCTATTTTTACTGTTATAGCACAGTTAACACCATAAACTTCACTACTTGCCCTTAGTTAATATATTTTAAACCGTCGCTCTCAGTCACATCTCTTTGCCTGAGTATATCTGTCTCTTCCTACCACTCATTCTGGGATCTTGAAGACGTCTTATGTTAATCCTCCTCCCCCCCCCCCCCCNTGTTAATACCCCCCCCCCCCCCCCCCCAGACTCTTCGTCCTTTCATCCCTTGCACCTCTCAGAGTGTCTTAGCACTCAGTCAATTATCCCATTCAAATCCAATTGTGAAGTAAACAAAACCCTATCCCCCCACCCCTCTTCACCGAGCGCAAACAATTAGGTAAATTGAGGGAAGAAAGACGCTCTTAGTGGAACTCGTTCACAGTAACACAGAGACAAGGACGTTGTAAACTCCAAAGTTTTTTTTAAAGGAACTTAATTTTAGGAGTGGAATTTTCAATTCCTTTACATATAATATGTTACTAAAAATAAATCAAAGAAAAATTGATCACTTAGAACACAGGTAATCTAGATTTTAAAGAGGATTTTTCATTTGTTTTGATACATTTTTTGTAAATCTAAAACGAAACGATTTTTTTTACAATGATTCCTAGAATTTTACAGGACAAATTTTTATCAAATTAAAAAAAAGTGAAAACTTGTACACTGACGATTTTTAGTCGAATAAAATGTAATTTAAGTTAGTAATATCTACGTCCTAAACGCATATTTTAAGGCTGAATATTGATCCCAATTACGGCACAATCGTAAATTTTAGCTTTTAATAGAAGTTCCGGAGATGCGTCTGGGGAGGGGGGCTGGAGGGAGGAGGTCTCAAGGGGTACCCCCCCATCTAAGAATGGGTCCCATAGACCCAATGGTTCCGGAAATATGGGGAAGGTTGTGATCTTTTCGACTTCTTGTGAAATCTTTTGTAATTTTTATAATGGCTGCACATCTTCAGGTCAACACATTTCTATTAAAGTCCTAATTTCTCGATTTACACTCATATAATATAGGTCGATATTGGTTCTTAAAAGAATATACACTTTCATTAAAGAGATAGAATGCCAATAAAATAATACTGAAATAAATATAATAATTAACATAACAAAACATATGTAATAATCCTATGTAAATATAATAAATGTTACCATCGGTGATCACAAGAAATTATGTTTGTATTATATAAACTGTTCATCGTACCAGAATTAGACTAAACAGACAATATGATTATTTTTATTAGATACAAATCTCTCTTGTATTGATTATATATGAACCGTTTATAGCTACCTCCAGCTGTGGTAGAACCAAGGTCCTTATACTTTGTACCTTGTTTCTCTTACCACTTAGCTAGACGGACCAAGACGAAGGGCACTAGAGATAATAGTGACTACGAATGAGATGTTAGCGGTACCATAATTGGCGATGAATAAAGGTTCTGGATTATAATTGGTTATTTTCAATATTTATAAAGAGAAAAACACTAGTTTCTAGGAGGTCTTTATTTTTCAAATAATAGAGCTCTATAAAAACCGAGTGTGTACTTTAAAACACAAACCACGCCTGGGTTATTAGAGCTTTGACCCTCCTGATTATAGCAGGCTAGAAACCACCAGCACGCTTCATGGGACAGATTTGATTCCCGCATCTGGAATCGAACTAGCATCCCTCTCAAGGAGAGGGAATGTGGTAGAACGCATTGGCAGATCAGGGAACACGTAAATAAATCATAATTATCATTATTATTATCACCGCGTCTTACTACCCGTTCGGGTTGTACGCACTTACGCTAATGTGTAATAGTAGGGTGATTGTGAGATGAAATGGAGGACCTACAGTTTAACGTGGGATCCGAACCACGGTGGAGGCCTGGCATTCCCCGCATTCACAAGATGTCTTGTCAGAGGTGAAGGAAGGGTTTGGTAATCAGATAAATCTGTGCCGGGACCGAGGATTGAACCCCGGCCGCCAGTACAGAAGTCTGACACCTTACACCTAGACCGCCAGATCACAGCCTTTCTATTAAATTATTATTATCATTCAATTCACAAAAGTCAACTATAGGCTCATATAGCACCAGCTATCTTTCGTTTCTCGGTATTTAAGTCCCAATGATCAACCAAAATATGTGAATTTTGGACTTTCCAGAGTAGAATTAGATTCGATATCTGAATAAATTTATTAAATTCCCCAAAGGATTATAAATTATCTGTTAATTTAATGTGAAAACTAGACTTGTCTCAATTTTACTCTGAGATCCGATTTGATGACTTGGACTATCTTTTAATCTGTTTTACTTGTGTGTCTTTCTTTATCTCTCGACATTTCATCTTGAATCTCTCAACCTCTCTCCCACCTCACTTCCTCCCTCCCTCCTTCCACCCCTCTCCCCCTTTAACGTTTCCAAACAAAGTTTTTAAAACTAGTCTTGTTTCCCAATTCAAATTTGAGTGTATCTTGGTAATAATGCAGCTTATTATTTATGCATATTAATTTTATTAATAATCCGGTGACTAATTTAGTGGCTGCATGGTCTAAAGCGTCACTCTCACGATAGATTTGATTCCCGATGACAGGGAGACCAGGGTTGAAATCCCGGTTGGCTGCACTGAAGGCAGTCTTTCCAAAAATTGTTTTCCATTCAGCCTTCATTCAAATGTGGGTAAAATTCCTTTAACATAACCTTCCTAATCCCTAAATCTATTAGTATGTTTAGTACTTGAGCGTGTAGCCCAAACGGGTAGTAAGACACAGTGCTTTAAAAAAAGGTAAGACATGGTGCTTGGAAAACGATATTTAGCTCACCGTTTCTTTCGTAGAACCTGGTTACTTTAATAATATTCCCATTAAAAATCATATTTATACAATAATTATTGTATAGTACATTTCAGCGACCAAATGGTTAATGTGTCTGACAGTTATTATAAGACATTTCTGGTTCTATTCAATTCAGTGCTGATGAAGATTCTTTTAATTAGAGCTCATATCACTATCTAATTGGTAAATATCCAGATATGTGTCGTGAATGTGGAGTATATATTATTGCCTAAAGTTAAGTTAGTCTGTAAGCTGTGTGAATTTATTCTTTATCTTTAGAAAAATCCTTCTAGATACCTCATTAATAATAATAAGTTATTATTATTATGTACACGTCTTACCTATATTGAAGGTGTTTACATAGTTTAACTAATGAGGTAGGGATGAACAAGTTAAATTAATAGTAAAAAAAAAACACTCTAATCGATTTGAAACCTGACCTCGTCATCAACAAATCCAGCCATACGAGATGTATACTTAAGCGTGCATGTCCACCGATAAGTATAAATAATAATGCTCCAATTAAAACGAATCAATTCATATGTTTTTAAATCGTAGGGCATGCTTCAAACTCATTGTATGATCATAAATAGAATATCCCTTCTTTCAAAAACTGCATAGTGTTAATAATTAAGACATAATGTTTTTTTATGCACCGCATCTTACTACCCATTTAGATTATACTCTTATGTACTAATAACGCTGATGCGTTAGGGATGAGAAAGTTTGAATTTTGGGGAAGTGTATCCTCGCGTACGTGGATAAAGAGTGGGAAACCATTTAGAGAAAATACTCTCAGTATCCCTGACCTGGATCGAACCACGATCTCCAAGTCGTCGGCAATATAGAATATTGCAAGAGCGGTGCTTTAGACCGTGTGGCAACCGAAGCGGGTGAAGACATGCTACTATAGTTTCTACAGTATTAACATTTCTCTTTGGATTTAAAGTTGAAACATTTCCTTTAATTTCTCCTTGGATATGAAGTTGATATATTTTCTTGATCGTGTTAGACCGAAAACAGATAAATATTATATTTTCAATAGTACGTTATATTTATAGATACTAACCGTTGTTCATGTAGTGTAGGATGTCAGTCTCTTAATATATGTGTATGTATGAATCAAATAGCCAACGCTATTATTTATGCATTTTAGTGAAGATTACTCCATCTAGATATCATATTCTGAAAATTGAAAAATGACACCTAGACACGGGAATTGGACCCGGGACCTTTTTCTTAGTACGCCAATACACGAGAATAATCCTGGATAGCTCAGTGGTAAGAGCATTGGCGTACTAAGCCAAAGGTCCCAGGTTCGATTCCCGTGTCCAGGTGTCATTTTTAAATTTTCAGAATATGACTCTTAATACATGTTTGGATTTAAAAATATATATATACCTTAGGCACTTGATTGAGTTCCTAGAATTTTCAATTAAAATCGCTTGAGATTAGCTACTAAACGAAAATCCTTATGAGCAACCACCATATTGAAACGGATAACCAGATAGTAAGGAACTAGACGGATAGACGAAATGGCAAGTTGTGCATTTAAAATATGATCTCACTACACTCAGTAAATACTTTGGTGTGTGTGTGCACAGTTTATAAAATTAATTCCTTTTTAACTTAAAAATAACTCCCCATTCAAAGCGTGGGCCATTCATCTCCTGTAGGGGTTGCTTACCCTCTTGAAGTAACCACTCTTTTAACAGATATATGTTCACCAGAAAGCTTCAATTTTTTAAAATGTTTTAATGGCGTAGAAGATAATAACACGTAGAAATACCACCAACCCTCCACTTTGTGTACCTCTAAAACAGCCGTTTACTGTAGCCCGCTAGCACTCTTGTTTCAAATATGTGGCTGTGTAGTGGGGATTGAGGGCTAGCAGGGGCAATTCCGAGAGCAGTTAAACAGAGACCAACTCGTAATCGTCACAAATATAGCAATGTAACTATGAAAGGCAACGGTTTGGACTTTTCAAAACTATAGCGATTAATTTCATTTAACTGGTTTTCTTACGTTTAAGTGTATTTAAAAGTGTCACTCCCCCCTCCCCCTTCTCCAACCCATTTAACTCCCCTTCCGATAGTTATCCATATTCTAGGAATCGTCTGAGATATCCTCATATCTACCTAAATTGGATAAGGATGTGTCAGAAAGAATTTAGATCTAAGTTTGCCTTGATTTGAGTGGAGGGATGGTTGAAAAGACTATCTAGGCATAGGCAATATCAACACCAAAGAACACATGGGTGGGATTCGAACCCTGACCTTGCTTGTTACCGAAACACCAGACAATAAATTGAGACCTTGGTTCACGTGTTCACTTGTGGGGGATATGTCAATATCCGCATCGATGATCACATTGTCAAACGCGTCACCATAGTGTTAGACTGGATTGTTGGTGATGAGGATATCAGGGTTTATACATTTCTCCCTTACAAACACATTAATGCAGTTAATATATGTGTATAACCTGAACGGATACAAAAATGGGTTGAAGGGAGGGGGGGGACAGCGCTAGTTTTTTTACTAGTGGATTAAAAATCAAACAAATATATTTTTAATTTTTATTCTTTTGACATATTTCTCAAAAACTAAACTCTCAATTTTATCACTGTATCCGTGCAAGAGTGATACAACTCAACCAGTGAAATTTGAGCTGCAACCATAGTATTACTAATGAGAAAAATAAATATAATTAATGATTTCCAAAAACGCCTGCATCAGTTTACCTTTAGATAGAGCCACCTGTCTTGTCTGGTCTGGTTTGTTTGTGACTGAGAGATACGGGTTTGAACCCCGGCTGGGTGTACTGGGGGTGTTTCTTCCTAAATAGTTTCCCACTCTCCCTCCTAGCTGTTGATACTACATTTACTCTAAATTATACTCTTCTCGTTTCAATAACTCTACAAGTGTAAAACATAAAACCCGCTTCTGTGGTCGTATGGTCTAACGCACTACTTTCGCAATAGATTAGACTGCCGGAGATCGGGCGATGGAGGCCTGATTCCGGTCGTGTGTATTGAGGTTGTTTTTCCAACATTATTTTTACCCTCCTTCCACGCAAATGTAGGTAAATTTTCTAAATTCAACCTTCCTAATCACTATCATATTAGTTAAATTAATACATAAGCGTATAAACCGAACGGGTAGTGAGACGTGGTGCTAAATAAATAAATATATATTGTATAAACACACACATAGGTTTACATATGCGAATAGCCTAAACACATAGCTAGACGCGAATAATGTTTAAAAAAAAATCCGACACGCGTGTATCATGTTAAAAGGTTTTTTAAATTAAATTAACTGCCATCTTTCCCTCTAGAAATTTAGAATTAATACAAAATATCTCAAAATTATCTCTGTATATGAAAATTCAATATTGATACTATTTCTTTAAAAAGAAGAAGAATAAAAACACTTCTTAGATGAACAAGATTAAATCTGTAACGTTTGTTTTTTTAATCTCTCAAAGTTGAACTTTAAACAAAGCTGGATTTCTCAGGACCAAAACTGTTCTTATACTGTCGGCTAAATAACCCTATAAGTTGCCAGCCAGCAAAGTAAGAAATGGGTTTTGTTCCTGTGCCGGATGCTGCTAGGTTAAGAGAGGGAGATGTCATCTGTGATAATGTCTTCACACCGTGTTAGTTCTATAAAGAGAGAAGAGAGATTTACATGTAGATTTTAGCGCCCTTTATCCCCCTCCTCCCCAAGCCCTCCCAGAGAAAAGCTTTCCACCATTTGCACTCACTTTGCAAGTTATTCTATTAGGTCCGACTCTCAAAAAAACCCCTCCCAAACCCCCTCCTTTCATTTCACCTCTTTTCCTCCTCACGACCGTAATAAGGGTTGGTGGGGAAGGGTTGAGGTGTTTTAACATCTTGGTTTGAATGAGAATGCAAGAGTTAGGGGTGAGGTGGGTGTGGGGGAGGTGAATTGCTCTCTTTGCTAGATGTTAATGGTATTGTTGTGGAGGAAGGAAATGGGTTTTTGGGGTTCTACTGTTGGTTTGAGTGAGCCCGGTTGGTAGCCCTTCTTACTACACGTGAGGATTTGAAAAACAATGGATACGAATTATTACATTATATTTATATAAGTATAATTAATAACTACTTTGAAATTATTTAAACCCATCACTTTCTTTTATTTATCATAGGAGGAACTAAATCGGATTTTATCGAGGAACACGAGATAAAAACCAGTGTTTTTGCAGTTTTTACAGAAAAGCATTTTTTTTGCCAAACTAAATCAGTACAAATATAAAGTTTTCTTCCCATGTTGATATCAATAGTTGTTGAATATCTGTCATGAATATAGTGGCATTAGATGAGAAACCTTTTAATTAAATAGGAAAGTTGTCATTAAATTCCAGGACCCCATTAACAAATATTCACTAATTGTTATTACCATGTGAAGAAAATTAAACTATGTTTGTACTGAGGATATATTTGATTTTTTATTTGACAAAAATATATTTTTATATAACATCTATAAAAACAGTGACATTTTCTCTCTTTCCTTGCATGCCCAATTTAAAATTTTCAGCTATATCTCTAATGTGGTTCAACCACACTCGCATGGATGGGTATGCGGAATAAAGATCAGGCTCACTTAGTCTGGTCCGCGGGTGAAGGGGAAGTAAGATATTTGAGTCCTAGCCAGGTAGGTTATACCTAATTTGTTTCCATAAATGACGTCCCTATTTTCCTATATGCAGATCTGAGTACATTTAATGTTGATTCTACCTTCTTTAACCTACTACCGTAATTTAAATGCGTGTCGCCCGAGATGAGTTGACAAACTATTAATTTTGATAGTTGAGGAGATTCGGAATGTTAATTACAGTGAAACGCCGCTCAGTCGGATCTCAGTGATAAAGATTTAAACACTACTTTTCGAAAACAATTTTGTTAACATTTTAACATTAACGTGGCATATAAATGCAGTATTATATTTATATTTTATTTAAATTTATTCTGTAGTACATTGATTAAACATTCATGGATCTGAAGATTGTATGTTGGATTGTCTTTGTTTAAGGTTGATCGAACACTTCCCAGTCAATTCAAAATTAATTTGTTTGGAACAGTCCCTTTTGGTCTCTCTGTAAACTATTGATCACTTTCTCTTTCGGATTATTTCACTAACCAGGATCTATAATCCGGCATAGCTCGGTACAAATGGACGAGTTTATACTATGTTGATTTTTAACTCAATCTTTACGAAGCTCATAAAATTAAAACTATTTTCTACAATAATTTCCTAATTATTAACAAACTGATTTTAATTAATTTTTTTAAATCATCTACTTCGAGTATCATATCAAAGTTTGATATATTTCAATGGTGAAGTCACATTGTGTATATATACAGGGTGTACCGTAATAGGGGGGACCCACTTCAGAGGCGAAAATAATAAACAAACAACGACAAAAAGTTCATAAAAGCATGTGTCCCATTTTACCTTAATTACGGGCTACAGCTAAGAAGTTAAACCATTAGTATACCATACACAATATCATTCGACCTTTTAACTAAGGACGTTCTATGGGTTATTTATGTTTCTTCTATTGGCTGGATTGTGTCTTACCCAGACTTAAATCTATTAGATTTTTATCTGTAGTGCCACTTTAGACCAATTGTCTATTCATAACTCATTGCCAGCATTTAAATACTTACACATATACAAGAAGGCTGTCCAAGAATTCAACTAACAACTGTTTTTTTTGTTGTTGTTCAAAAACGATACATTCAACTGCACGACTACGGCAGGTTTGCATAACATGGCCATTAGTAACACATTATATAATGTAAGCTTGCTCCATATTAATGTAGTAATGACTACAACTCGGAAACAGTCAAATGTGATACATGTTTTATGAGATTTCTTCATTGTTTTTGTCTCCTGTTCACTACGTGGGTCAAATATTGTGATACTTACGTATACTCATATTTTGGTTAAAAGAACCCTAGAGAAATTTTAAACATATATCTTTGCGGCCAACATTAATAACATTTTTCTTTATTATTTGTGTTATTGTGTAGGTATTGATAATATCTATCAAAAATGACGGATGCATGTACATGACTTGATGTGTGAATATATTGTCACAGGCCTGAGCTATATTGGGATGTTTATTTAAATTTGCATAGCTTTGTTGAATAAACGTGACTGAAAAAAACTGGCCAAGCAAACTCGTTGTAAATGATTTTAAAAAACATTAAGAAAAAGTGCTGACCACTCACAACCATCTTGTTCCAGTTGTGCAGTAGCTAGACCAGATAGGGTTATAACATATAAGAGCTTTTGTTTTAGTAGTGTCAGTGGGGCCAACAGTTTAAGTATTCACGACTAAGCGTGCGAGCGAGTGCGCTGTCAAACTGGCGAGCGAGAGAGCGCGTGATTAGTAGATATCTCTCGATATTTGTTGACGAGGAGGCAAAGCTACGAATCTTGGCTCAGTGAACTGAGGGTGGTTTTTTGACATGTGACTTATTGTTGTAGTTTTCCCACTATACATCCGTGCTAATGGTTATTCTTGTTTGTAAAGGCCTACTTTGATTATAGTATTGGAAGTATTTTAACTTATAACTTTAACACACACATATATATACTTTATAAGCTTACCAATTGAACCTATCGATAATGATTAAAAAAAAAGTCAAATATCATCTCAAATTGAAGTTTCCCTAGCACTCAATGAATCAACATACAATAATATTGCCTAGCGCCTGTAAACTAGACTGTACCTGCTCTAGAAGCAGTTCTATCTTTCAAGCGTGTGCGCTCTGGTCGCTCGCTCAAGTCTGGCCACATCTCACTACAACCAATGTGTTCTATTTTATTTTTTAGTCGCTCGCCCAGTCTGGCTGCACCTTAAGCCAGTTCTCTCACGAGCGCATACGTCTAAGTTCTTATATTTCCTTATAGCATTTTGTACTAACTTTTAGTGCTACAAATAAACCCAAAACATTGTACCTCCAGTATTATTCAGAAGTCAACCAACCACCTCGCCTTCCCCGCTATCCTGACGGACACGGCCCACAGAAAGAGAGGAGGTGACAATATTAAAATTAGTTTAGTAACTAACATCTACTCTTCTTCTTACCAAAATATTATATATATATATATATATATATAATTTTCTATTGTGTGAGCTCATCTTGAATTTATATATATATATATAAATACAAATTCAAGTAAAATACAAGTATATTTATTTAGGAATGTTTGTTGCATTTCTATTGTGTGAGCTCATCCTGAGTTATTATATATATAATAGAAATGCAACAAATATACTTGTATTTTATACATTTTTAGTAAATAAAATGGCGTAGATGAAAGAAATGAAACAATGATCGCATTACAATACGTATCAAAATCTATCTCACACATCGCTGCTCAGTGCCATTATAGTCTACATCTCTTTGGGTGCACTTCATATGCATACAACGCAAACACACATTCAAATCACATTTGAAGATTGAACATTGAAAAGAAACGTCACCCCTTCAGTTTTACAGCCCTCAAACCATCGTCCAATAAAGTTCTTTCCTTCTTTCTATCAAATAGTATAGAAGCAACACAACCCCATTATTATATTTTTATTCCAATTTTCTTTTGCTGATGGTTATATACTTTCGAAGAGAAGGGAGAAAAAAAAATCAATGTTAACTCGAAATTGGAACGCAATAGAACGAGAAAAGAAGGGTCCATTTTAAACTTTGAATTCACAGGATGTTTATTAAGTTGTTTGCAGAAAAAAACCTTTCATTAACCATGTAGTTTATAAAAGTTAAAAGGTTTAAATGGTTTGGAACAAATACCAACTATTCATAAAATTGAAACTGGTTGACAAACAATCTAGTGATTAAATAATATAGATTACTGTATAATTCAAATATCACTTGAAACACAAACCAAACAGACCCATGCGCTAAGGAACAAAACTAACAAAACATCCACTTCAGTGACCAAATGGTCTGAGGCGTCATTCTCGTGTTAGAATGTCATTCTTGAGATGAGGAGACCGGGGTTGGAATCACGGTCGAGTCTACTAAGGGTGGTTGTTCCTAAACTGTTTCCCATTCTACTTCCACGCAAATTCCAATAGATCACATCCAAAATGTCTCCTTCGTCCCATTAGGGTAGTTATATCTGCATATAGCTTAAATGGGTAATTTAAAAATAAAAGTGATCAGGAAAATATATTATCAGATAAGTTAACAAACAACTATATCAGTTTGCTACAACTTTTCTTTTCTAATATGGTTTGTTGCTAAATCCAAGCCAATAGGAGCCTACTAGCCACATAAAAAAAAATTTGGTTCCTCGACAAGAATAAATTACACCATCTGTATAAAAATATGTATTATTAACTTCGTGAGAAAAAATATAAGTCTAAAATTGAGTGCAACCAATCATAAATGTACTTTAGAAAAACAATAAAAATCTGTTTTGAAGAAAGAGGCCCCCCTATTGAGAGCATAGACCCACTCAAACCTAATGAGCTAATACCTTTGTCTTCAAATTTCATTTCAGACACTTTTTTTTTCTCCCCGCCTGTATGCGTTTGAACTTACAAAAGAATAGGGTAAAAAAATAAATATAGAACTTGATTGTTTTATTTTTAGTTTGAAAATGAAGAGGAAGGGGGGGGGGAGGGGTTGAGAATAGTCGCCCTAGTCGGCATGAAGAGGCTCGAACTATCGATCTCGCCAGATCTTCATTTGTTTTGTTGGTCTAATAGCTGTGGGCTATTAGGACACTGAACGTAGCCTCTGACCCTAAAAGTAGTTGCTCATTCCTGGCAGGAGATTAGGTGCTGGAGTCTTGATGAGAGAGAGAGAGGGAGAGAGGGAGAGGGGGTGAGAACGAGAGGAGAGCGGGTAAAGGATGCCGCTCACCGGCAGTTCCTTACTGTTGTAAGCAGCCTCCAGGGACGGGGTTGCTTGCTAGTCGAGCCACTGTAGACTAACCCGAGTGGTCAACACCGCCTACTTCTAGATCAGTCGGCTTCCTCTTCTCGGTGGTCTCCTCCGGTACCTCGCACACATCTTTAAGTTTTTCCTCAAACACCCAAAGCCGGAACCGCGGACAAATCGCCAAGCTCGTCTTCTCTTGTTTACCGATGACAAAGAGCAAGGCTCGAACTTCAAACCGGTATACTCAGGGTACGTTCTTTTGTCCTTGGCAATTTTTCACTTTACCTACATATGAAAATGCTGGTACACTTATTGTAAGTCCTACCTTCCTCTTCATTACCCCATTAGTGTAGTTAATAGAGTGTAAGCCTATAACCCGAACGTGTAATAAGATGCGGTGTTAAATGAAAAAAGCATGTAGTTTGAATGGTTAGTAAGACGTTCTAAAAAAAAACCCCTGAAGAACATCTTCAGTGGTAGAATGGTCTAGGATCTGAGACGTCACACTCTCGTAGTAAGCCGATGACCGGAATATTGGGGTATGAATCCTGGTTATGTGTACTGAAGGTGATTTTTTTTTCCTTGACGTTTTTCTACTCTTCCGCCACTCGGATGCGTTTACACTTCCTCGCTTCTGGCACCTCTGCGTGGTTAGTATATATTATTTGCGTATTGCGTATAGTTTGAACGGGTATTGAGACGCACTAGTAAAATTAACAAAACAAAATTTAACTGGGGATATTACAGGAAAAGTGGTCTTAAGATGTTACTCTCGTGTTAGACTGGTCTTCTAAGGTTGGGTTGATTGAGATTCGAATCTTGGTAGGATCTACTGAGGGGGGTTTCCAACTCTACTTCCAAACAAATGCGGGTATATTACCTCTAAAATGCTTCCTTCCACATCCCTACACCATTAGAGTAGTTTCAGTAATTATCACATTATACCACTATAAATCCACATGGCTGACTCACTCACCAGCATTGATGTTAACCCACTTCCAGATGAGATAAAAACTAGAAATTTTGCAAACTTATAGCTTCCAGCCTGTAGCCGACGGGAAGATTCCAAAAAGTTAATCATTTTAATTATAAACCCCTGAAAAAAAAACTCAAAATAGTGGAGCAACTTTAAAGTCGGTGCGTGCGGACCTTTCTTTGCAGATCTGTTGTGGTTAAACGGTAAGACCTATCAAAAAACGGTTCTGGAATTATATCCACTTGCAAAGAAAGCTCACTTCTTGAATTATATCCACTTGCAAAGAAAGCTCACTTCTTGAATTATATCCACTTGCAAAGAAAGCTCACTGGTTTAGGAGCAAAGCGAGTAAGCGTAGAACCCGAAGGGATAGTAAGATACGGTGATTCATTACTGCTTCCAGCCTGTGTCCTGGGTCAGTTCTTTTCATTCAAGGCATATATTTTTCACTACCGACTCGCTAGGCCTGTCGTATTTTCATCTCTCTTATAACTTAAGACTAGGACAGGCACGACATCCAGTCCCTAGTCGTTAATTCATCACTGTGAATGTGTAAACTCATATCTCACCATTATACATTTCTCGGCAATGCCGGGAATCGAACCTGGGACCCAAAACTCAGTAGGCTGACACGCTACTGACTGAGCTAAGGTGTCGGATCGGTGATTATAATAATGATAGTAATATTAATAAAACCTTCTTTTATTTGTCAGACATGTCCATTCGTGAGAAAATTAGGGTATTGAAAGTCCATTAGTGGGTAATGTACTAATCCACAATTGTTTGGTTCTCAAAGACCTACCGAACTCTCTCTATAGTAACATGTTGCAACATTGTCCATCAGTATTAACCAGTGAGGTCAGTCTGTTTTGACATTTCGACATTTCCCCCTCCTCCTAGCTCTCCCCTGGACCATAACAACAAATGCAGATTTGTCGTATCGCCCCCCCCCTCCCAATTCCCCTTTTCCTCCTGCACACGTGTATCGTATAATGGCTAGTGACAACTGTGTTCGCTTTGCAATTGCCACAATGGAGCCAATTGTTGAGATTGAGGGGCATTCAACAGTCAAATGCGACATGTCACTAACTACAATACACTCTTGCCTCCTTCTCGTGTGCGGTTCGAATGTTATAATTTCGATGCATTAAGTGTGCAAGTCGATTAAATTATAGGTGAGCACACATCTCCTCGTAGGGCAGTAAGATTTATTTATTTTTATCACCGCGTATTACTACCTGTTCAGGTTAAATTCATAAATGATGTTTACTATTATTAATATTATTAGCACCGCGCCTTACTACCCGTTAGGGTTATACGCACTTACGCTAATGTGTAATGGTAGGGTGATTGTGAGATGAAATGAACATTCACAAGATGTCTTGTCAGAGGTGAAGGAAGGGTTTGGTAATAAGATAAATCTGTGCTGGGACCGAGGATTGAACCCCGGCCACCAGCACAGAAGTCTGATACCTTACCCCCTAGACCGCTAGGTCACCAATGATGTTTACTCAAATGAGGCAGGGATGAAGGGTGAAAAACCATTTAGAAAAAAAAACAACCTCAGTAGACCCGACCTGTTGCGAACACCAATCTCCCAGTTTTAAGCAGGTCAGTCTAACATAGGAACTACGCCTTACACCCTTCGGCCCCTGAAGCAGGTAAGATAGATGGCTGAACTTTGGGCGGAAGAAAGGCTTAGAAACAATCGCATAAAGAGTTTAGGACAATGTTTCCCACACAGTAGTGGTTACAAACTCTTGGAAAGTAATATTTGAAGTACATAGCGTGTGTTTTCTGATCAGATTATAATAGCACACGACTTACAAACTAAATTAAACTTAAAACAGACACAACAACCAGCCCCTTGCCATAAAGTTTATTAATATGAAAGGGGAAATCCACATTTCACCAATTATACATTTTTCGGCTATACAGAGAATCGAACCTGAGACTCAAGCTTAGTAGCCAGGAATGTTTATCACTAGACCAAGAGGTTTCCCATATTCACACTAATGATGTGAATAATCAATGTACACTTTAGAGAAAATATAACTGCATAGTCGTGGTGCAAAAGGTTTAATTAAAACCATTTAGGGGGGGAAAATATATTTTATTCTCCAGTCTGGTTTTAAAACCCTGTTCGCCCCATTAGCAGAAAACAAGACGATACTGACGCCTTGTTTCACGTTACCTGCGAATAATACCCTATTGGGCGCGCGAAGCTTCGATTCGGCTTCTAAACTTGGAAACAAATGTCAGCTTCTACTTCGCTTCGAAAATAATTCCGGCTTCGAAGCTTTGTCATTACAATATTTGACAGCTAAAATATTCTATTTATGGTCAATTATTTCCACTTATATATATATATATATATATATATAATATAAAACAATTTTATTTGAGGTGACCTTGCGGTCTAGGGGTAAGGTGTCAGCCTTCTGTGCTGGTGGCCGGGGTTCAATCCTCGGTCCCGGCACAGATTTATCTGATTACCAAACCCTTCCTTCACCTCTGACAAGACATCTTGTGAATGTGGGGAATACCAGACCTCCGTGGTTCGGATTCCACGTTAAACTGTAGGTTCTCTATTTCATCTCACAGTCACCCTACCATTACACATTAGCGTAAGTGCGTATAACCCGAACGGGTAGTAAGACGCGGTGCTAATAATAATAATAATAATATTTTTATTTGGAAAAAAATCCTAAGTAGGCCTAATTGAATTTGTAAGTTGTAATATAACTTGATTTATTAAATTAAGATGAAATATTAGTAACAAGTTTTCTAAATAATTTCAATGCATAAAGTTTATTAAATAATAATATATATATTTCTAGTGTAAAAAAAACCAACACAAAAAAAATCTATCTTATATTCGGCATCGAGAATATTTCATATATTCGATTCGAGCTTGATTCGACATGAAAAAGTGGACTTCGCACAACCCTAGATATCTATAAACATTCTTTAAGGGAACTCTGTAGTGAATTATTTTCCTATGGTCAACATGTTAATGTAGTTACACTTTTCTAAGAAACAATGCAACATATTTCGATTAAAAAAATTACATCATTAGTATTATACTATTGTAAAGTTTTACTAGAATTATAAATGTATGATTAATAGTTTGTATATAAAAAAATAAACGCTATAAACTATTGTAAAATATAGGCTAAATATTCAATGTTGGTTGGTTACTAATTTATTTTAAATTTGGTAGACTTATCTGTAAAAGTTTTACACATTCGATTCATATCACTAGACTCGACAACGATTTATTTTTGTATTTCTAAAAATACAATCAACATTTTTTAAAAGAAAAAACATCGTAAACCACAAAGTTAACCAGTTTGATACCGAAAACCTTTTGTCATAAAACAAGTTAAAAATGTGATAAATTGTTGGTTAAATGCGAGTAGTTTCTTGTATATTAAGTTTAATAAACTACGTACATCGCATTCTTAGCCACCACATACTGTAGTTAATTGAAAATTAAATTATGTTTGCTTCATGGTATCATAATTTTGATTACAATTTGATATATGATTTTTGACAGTGTTTAGATTTTATATTGAACTCACTGACATAACTTTTGATTGGTAAATGCAAACGGGACGCCAGTGGTTATTTTTGGTTATACTGTTCAGTATGATGTCTTGAGCTAGTCTGCAGTCCAATTTAGACAGAAGGAGCCTTTTTGAAAGTTTTAAAGGAACAACAATTTTTTAATATATTCATACGTCAAGTTATGGAATCTTTATCCATCAATTTTGATAAATATTATCGGTACGTATAAAATATTACTAATCATAAAGTAAAACGTCATTAATATTAACAACAATCAGTTTTGAATTTTCTTAAGGGTATTCCAAATGTTGATTTTTAAGGAAATATTTTGTCAAACAAATTCTTCAATTTTACAATAATTACTGTATATTTATATTATTATTAGCACCACGTATTACTACCCGTTCGGGCTATACGCACTTACACTAATGTGTAATGGTAGGGTGATTGTGAGATTAAATGGAGGACCTACAGTTTAACGTGGAATCCGAACCACGGTGTAGGCCTGGCATTCCCCACATTATTTTATTTATAATTATCACATCTTGCTACCTGTTCGGTTTATACCTTAATATAATAATTACTCGGTTGGGTAAGGGACGAGGAAGGAAGTATTTTAGAGATAATGTACCCGCAATTGCACAGAAAAAAGGGGAACAATTTAGATAAAAAAAACTTCATTCTACCCGACTGAGATTTCAACGCCGATCTCTTCGTCTTCACCTCTGACAAGACATCTTGTGAATGTGAAAAATGCCAGACTTCCATCGTGGTTCGGATTCCACGTTAAACTGTAGGTCCTTAATTTCATCTCACAATCACCCTACCATTACACATTAGCGTAAGTGCGTATAACCCGAACGGACGCGGTGTTAATAATAATAATAATAATAATAATAATAATAATAATAATAATAATCTCCGTCATTAGCAGGTAAGTCTATCACGAGAGTAACTCCATACACCATGCGGCCATTGCAGTGGTTTTTTCTTACTATTGCTTCAATAAAAATGTTTTGACGTGGTTTAAAAGTTTTAAAAGTTAAAGGCAGTCTTCAGAAAATTATGTACTTGATTTTTTTTTTTTAAGAAACATCCAAGTGTGAGTATCCTATCCTTTGTATGAGGACCTGGTGATTGACGACGTGATATCATCATCAGGTAGTTGTATGCAACCCTTCACCATCCCCCGTTATCCCTTCACCACGTGTTTGAACCAACCCCTGGCTTATAGAGAGCACGCCAGGCGTGTTGACGCACAACACTGACCAGTGGTAGTTTTTTTTTTTACTGCAACCTCTTCTGGTGAACGAACTGATCCCACCCTCTACTGCACCCTTCTTCCCCCACCAACTACAACACGTGAATCTAAATCTCCTCTCCCACTAGCACTATCCTGAAACAATGTAGTTCATCTAGTAGAGTGTGTGTCATGTGAAACACTAACGTTGACCCCATGTTATGTTACTGGGTGGTAGTGTCCAGTCAACTGATCGTTCGCTACTGATAATGACAACAATTGTCGCCTTGTTACAGACCCACCTATTGTTATCTGACACCAATGATAACACACTCCAATGATGGGTGATGGTATTGAAGGGGGGTTGGCGGGTAGTAAGGGTGAGCAAAACACATACAAGCACGTGATTATCTTTTAGACATTTACAAAAAACACAATAACACAATGTTACATTACAAATTCAAGTTTAGGATCGTTTTTCATAAAATAAAATTGTAAAAGGTATTTAGTGAGATTTTTTTCATAGAATTAGCGTGAAATGGGGTAAGAGATTAACATCCTAATTGATAAGTGTGTACTATAAATAGCTCAACCTGTGCAACCAAGTAATTAACTCGCCCTTAAATTACCTAAATTCACAGTAGAGGGTGTGCATGACCAAGCAACAACGTGTAATTTTTTAACATTTCTTTGAATAGTTGGTTAATTATAGTAATTGTTTCTGATAATGTATCCTATAAGTGAATTTTTTTATCGCCATGTTCAGGCTATTCGCATATATGATCATTAATATAATTAAGTAGGGATGAGGAAGGAAATTGTTTAGAGGGTAATCTACCCGCATTTGTTTGGAAGGACAGGGGGAAATATTAAAAAAAACACCCTTAGTAAGCCCAACTGGGATTCTAACCCCGGTTTTCCCGTCTTCGGCAGGCCAGTCTGACACGAAAGTGACGCCTTAGACCATTCAGCCCCTTAAGTGGGTTAGTACGCTATATGAAGCAAACAAAACAATCAATATTTAAATAAAATACGGAGAAACTGTTTTTTTTAAATACATTTTTATTTTGATAGTAATTTATTATTTTAAATATTGGGTTATGTTTTCTCTTGATAAACATTATCTCAAATCCCTAGCACTAGAATTCTCGCAAATATGATTCAATTAAAAAAAAAATTGACTTCTCAAATTTCTCTTGCGGCCATCATACAATTTTTTTTCTCTCTAAAATAACTAACTAAAATATAAATGTCCATACAATTGTGATTCGATTTAACTTCCTCAAAAAATCTCAAAAAATTCAAAAGACGTTTACCGCGTGTGGTTTGTCCGATGGTCTGTATATACGTAACAGTATAAAGTGTACGTCGTAACCAATTGACCATAATTTATTATTATTATTAGCTTATATTATAACAGTAAAACCCTATCTAAATTCATACCTGACATCCCAATTGTTTTATCACTATAAACAATTTACTAGAACACTTTTTTTTACAAATTTTTTGGGTGATTTATGTCAAAAATGTTAGTTGGATCTTAAAAAAAAAATCATTTCTCGTCGAGCTAGAAATTATAAATAAGATCGTTTGGCAACAATTTAGAGTTTTGTATTAATATTTCTATTTTATGTAAAAGAGTTTTGTATCTAAATCTTAGTTCTATATATAAAAATAGTAGGGGAGCTGCAGGGAGTGCATTAATATTTTAGCCAAATAAAGACTAAACTCAAGTACTTAACGAGTTTTTAAAATCCGTCTCAAATAGATATTTAATCAAATTAAATTATAAAATGGTCCTTTCCTGACGTTTAAACAAGTGTATTATGAACACATTATAAAATAATATTTAATTTTTATATAGCTATAAAGAATATCGATTAATTATTATGTATTAAAGGAATGCCCTGTAAAAAATAAAGGACAAATTAAAGGACAAATTCTGATAACCGGGTTCAGTGGTCACGTGGTCTAAGGTGTCACTCTAGTGTTGGACTAGACTGCTAATTACAGGGAGGTCGTATTTACTAAATGAGGTTTATCCAAAATGGTTTTTCCCCTCCCTCCACGCAAATGCGAGTGCACCTAATCTTAACTTCGTTATTCATCATTCCTAGCCCATTAGTATAACCAGTATATAATCTGAACCGGTATCAAGACGTGATGCTAAAAATACTTCTGATACACTGGTAGAATACATTTTTAGAATATAGGCCTAATCAATGTTTATATAAGATAAAATTGTGAAAATGTTTATGCGGTTTATTATATTACTTTTAATTGATTGAAATATAACGCCTGTACACTGTAATCGAACCCGGGACCTATGGATTAGTGCGCCAATTCTCTACCACTGAGCTATCCAGGTTTTATTCCGTGCTCAGGGTTATTCTTAATTCATAGTTTAAGGCTTAGTCTGTGATGGACTTGTGGAAATCGTCGGCTAGGTATGAGCGATAAACTAATATCGTGAACTATTAGATACCACAGCTTTCAGCCATCAAAGGTCCTGGGTTTAATTCTCGTGTCTGGGTGCCATTATTTTAACTAATTTAAGTTGATTGTAAATTTAATTGTGGTCTACTCCATACGGACATTCCCGTAATTACGATGATTTGCGGGCAGTGTGTTGATGTTCAGTTTCTTGTATTCATACGTCTAAAAAATATGGGTGACTTTAATTGTATGGAGCATAGTGAGAGATTCTTTCTTAATTGTTTTGCACCTTCACCACCACACACAAATACTTCGGTGCTTAATGCAAACCTTAAATAAATAAAGTTGTTTAATAATGATAAACCCGCCTCGGTGGCGTAGTTGGCTAACGCGCTTGTCGTGTTGAGCTCGACTGCTGAGGACGGGGAGATCAAAGTTCGAATCTCGGTCGGGTGAACTGGGGGGGTGTGTTTTCCTAAATGGTTTTCCACTCTCCCTCTACGCAAATGCGGGTTCACTTCCTCTAACTCAACCTTCCCAATTCCCAATCAATTAGCGTAATTAGTACTCAAAGCATATAACCCAAACGGGTAGTAAGACGCGGTGCTAAATATTATTATTACTATAGTAATAATGATAACTGTATTTTATGTACTCGACGTCGATCCAAAATTAAAATCATAACCAAAAACATATTTTCATTTTTCATTTTTCGTGTCTAAATGAGTACGATTCTTTGTTAAATGGGCTACAAATAAACGAGATAGACCTAATTTACGTATTTAAAGATAGAGTGACGAATGATCCTTGTGTTAAACAACTGCTTTATTTAGGTTTGTGGTCAACACATCTTTCCCTCAACAAGGTCACAGATATCTAACAAATGCAGTCTAGTTAGATATTATTTTTAAAGGCGTATTTTTATTCTATTTATAGTAGAGTAGTTGATACTTAAATTTTACCCTCTACATAATGTGATTTTCTAAGTCACTGAAAGAAACAATGTATTAAAACGTAAACATAGAATTAAATGGTAATTATAAAAACCTTACAAAGATGGCTCAGTAACAAGGAATCCTCATATATTGCGCTGAAGTGGTAGATCTTTGGTTCCATTCCCGATCGTGTCTATGAGTACCCTGGTGTATCTTAAGAGCCGACTAAAGTCTCGAAGCTAAGATCGTGTGTTTAAACATGAGTGTGTTGACCTAGGTTAGTTCAGCTGTTAAAATAGCCCCTTGTTAAAAATAACACACGTTTAAACCTAAAAATAAAAAACCACAACATAAAATCTATAAATTCCCCCATGAATATTTATAAATTCCATTTAAAATAGGCCATGGGATTGTTATCGTTTCCCCCCCAATAAATTCTCCATCAAGCTAAGTCGTCTTTCTCATAACACTTGCACGTTTCAAGCCAGACTCTTCTAATCATCCTGCGTTGATTGTATATTGCTATTACTGTCGACCGTACTATCTCATTACTCCCAACCTGTTTACAGCCACTACCCCCTTGAAAACCCTCTTTTCATAATTACAACCCCTCCCCCCAATCACCCCCCATCCCCCTTTCTCCTTCCTCCTCTTCTAAACATCAACACCACCCTTGGCTTGTATGATAATATTGAGCTCCAGTTCTACACATGTACCGACGAGATTGATATTGTCAGCCTCCATACTGCGGCCGCTAGACAAAAGAACCTCAACACGTTTCACACCTCAATCATATCTCTAACGTGGGAGTGTAAAGAACGCTAGTAGAGGCCAGAATTTTTTTTGCAGTTTTTTTTAAATTTTGTTGTGAAAAAAAAAATCAAATAATACTCATAGTAGAAACATGTAGTTTAATTTTCTTCACGTGATGAGCTCAACAATTGTTGAAATATCTGTCTACGGTGTCTTGAAATTTAATGACAACTTTTTCTATTCATTTAAAAAGTTTCTCGTCTGATGCTGTTATGATCATGACAGATATTCATAGTGTAAAAAAAATAAAACTGTGTGTTTGTTCTGAAGCAATATTTTATTTACGTGCAAAAAAATAGTTTTTGCTAAAAAAAAAAAAGTGGAAAAATCACTGCCCTTACCTCGATCTCCCTAAACTCCCACCTTGAAAGGAATAAAACAACGTCCCCGAGTCATTTGGAGATCATTCATTCTACAGTGAGAAGTTATTTAATATATAATTGTTGACCTGGCGGTCTAGGAGTAAGGTGTCAGACTTCTATGCTGGCGGCCAGGGTTCAATCCTCGGTCCCGGCACAGATTTATCTGATTACCAAACCCTTCCTTCACCTCTGACAAGACATCTTGTGAATGTGGGGAATGCCAGGCCTCCACCGTGGTTCGGATTCCACGTTAAACTGTAGGCCCTCCATTTCATCTCACAACCACCCTATTATTACACATTAGCGTAAGTGCATATAACCCGAAGGGGTAGTAAGACGCGGTGTTAATAATAATAATAATAATAATAATAATAATAATAAATAATAGAATATTTAATACGAATATAGGACAAAACAACAACATAATGTGTTATAACAATGATTCAGTATTTATATATAAATTTTAATATTAAATCTCTGGCACATTGATGGATCATACACCAAATACATAATTACATTTTTGAAGTGTATCCTTTAGATTTTTAAATGTAAATGGAAAGTTTGATTTGTTCTAGTTAAAAAAAAAAGTAGCCCCATCGCTTCTTTGGTGCTGACTGACAGCTCACAGCTGACTTCTGACAGTCAACATTTAGATATATACCTAAATTTTGACTGTCAGAAGTGACAGCTGCTAGACAAATGTTTTTGCGGATCATATGGTTCGGCGTAGGGATACATAATTTGGTCTGGTAACTTTTCAAAGCCGTCGGCTGTCAGTCAGCACCAAAGAAGCCACGGGGCTACTGTAGAATATATTTTCACATGTTTTGTTTTTATTCTAAATTGAAAACGTTATCTTTTAAATTTTTTAGAGTTAATTTTTTAAGGCAGATCTTCTAATTAAAAAAAAGGAATTTGGTTGCATAGTATTTCTCGAGTCACTGTTGAGAGGAAGCATTTCAAGCTTTAAATATATAGCTGATGTCTTAACTAAAGGACTAATGAGATTACACAAAAGAAAAGATATATTTAAAATAACACACTAAACATATAATAATATTATCTTCTGGGATTACTACGATGCATGAGTATTATTATTATTATTATTATTATTATTATTATTATTATTATTAGCACAGCGTCTTACTACCCCTTCGGGTTGTACGCACTTACACTAATATGTAGTGGTAGGGTGGTTGTGAGATGAAATGTAAGACCTACAGCTTAACGTGTAATCCGAACCACGGTGGAGGCCTGGCATTCCACACATTTACAAGTTGTTACTAATACACGTCTTGTCAGAGGTTAAGGAAGGGTTTGGCAATTATATAAATCTGTGCCGGGACCGGGAATTGATCCCAGGACCTCCAGCACAGAGGTCTGACACCTTACCCCAAGACCACCAGGTCACTTTCATGATGCATGTATGGGTCAAATACAATTTTGGATTAAAGACGTCACGTAATCAGGGTAAAGCCTTGAATCATAATTTTAGTCGTTGTGTCTAACTGTGGTATAGTTAAAGCATTGACTGCTTAGAACTGTCTATAATCAAAGCCAAGGTTCACTGGAAAAAAAGTATTTAATTAAACCAGAGGTAAAATTCTATAGAACAATCAAATATACTTTAAATTTTTTATTAACACATGCTTTGTATAAAACACGATAATATGCGCCGTTTGATTCTTTAGAACTTTTGAGATTCTTTCATTGCTTCCAAATTAGATTTATTTTATAAAAATAATAAAAACTTAGATATACTTTATTTTTAGTTTATTTTAATTTGAATTCAAACGAACAAACTAACTCTTGTCTTTGGTAGTTTTAATTGATGTATTATAATAATATGATCGACTTTTCTTCATCTATGTCTGTATATTTACAGATATTCAGTTAATCTTCCTTCATGCCACCTTACTTTATCTATTTCAGCTTGCGGAAACGCCCAACCAAACTAATGTATAGTATTAGAATTATGATAAAAGAAACTTATAGAAAAAAATCAGTATTAAAGACATTTTTCACTTTAATATTAAAGACAGTTGCTTGCCAAAAGTGACAGTTAAATACCACATTAGTTTACATATAAGTGTATGAAAATTGTTTTAGTAACTTTGATAAATGTCAAAACAATTCCTTCATATTTAAATCTAAATGTGTAGAGTCCATCCAATAATAATACATCTTATAAAAATAGTGTCATACTCTCTAGTTTCAGTATTGGATAGTAACTGAAAATATATTTTAAGTTATTTTTAATACTGAGATCAATAGTCACACCCACCACCATAAATATATATTATTTGGTGTAAAAATACATCAAACTATATTTATGGAACATACATATATATATATATATATATAT
>CABFVX010000112.1:34840-109389 GCA_902151425.1 Timema shepardi
GGGGGAGGCGACCGAAATACAGTGCAAGCAAACATGAATGATCGATAGTTTATTCCTCGATACTGTTTATAAATTCAAATTGAGGGGAAATTTAACAAAAATAATATTAAAAAAGGATAAATAAAAACAATCGTATATATTAACTTTGTCTATTTATATTTTTAAATTTTCTTCGTTTTTCAAATATATACTGATATCTATCCAGTTCATTATGAAAAGAAAAAACTCAACATGTCTTGCTATACCTGTTTGATTTGTCAGCAATTTATTTTATAACTAGCCAATTGATTTTATTATCATAAAAATTTGTTAAGACACTATTTAAATCAGACATACGAAACGTTAGTAAATAGAACAATTTTGATTTGAAAACTTAATCATTTTGCTTCATTATATGACTCGAGTAATAATTTTATAAATAACTAAAGATAATAATACTTAAAATGATGGGAAAGTAGAGGTGTATTATTTTTATAGTTTGTTAGTGATAGACAGATAGTAAAAAATCCATATAAAACATTCAAGTTACTAAATTAATTTTCTTCTAAAGAATTAATATTAATTTACGGAACATGGTATATTAATTCTAAAGGAATACCCATATAATATGTTATATTTATGAAAACACATTTTGTAGATGACAATAAAATTAATGTTAGTTTACTTGAGTAAAATTACTGTAATTTTATTAAGTGTGGCTTTATTAATCATGGGATTATTTAGGATACTATCGTAAACATTAAAAACACTTAAATCGGACTTATCCAGTAATTATTACTTATTGGGTAATAGTTTGAGCATAATAGTGTTATTAAAAGATAAATTATATACATTTTATTTTTCGTAATTCTTGGGCTAGCTCTAATATCAAATATTTTGAAAACATTTAAACCGAACAACTTTTAATAAAAATATAGTTAGTAACTTATAGCTATTTATACAGACCCAAATAAGAATATTATTATTGTTTCTTAATCCTGGCTCTAGCTCTAGAAAATATTTAAGACATTCAAATCGAACAACCATAATTTTATGAAGTAAATGTGACAAGAATTCGAAAGTTTAAAAACTAACGAGATAATCTGTAATAAAAAAATCCAGGCTGTGTCTGTTTTTCCTTCCAGACTTTTTTTTCACACTTACCGGTGAGATAAAAGATTGAAATTCGACATGAAGTTTCCTGGGAGCCCGAGAATGATACGAAAAGTCATTCAAACCTGAAAAATTTCTAAAAGAGATTGAATCGGGATCCCCAATTGTCTTCATGCTTACTTTATGAGAAAAACAAAGTTGGTCGAATCATGTTGAAATTCAATTTTCAGCGATTACTAACACAGCTAAACACAACCCGGTTGTAATTTATTTCGAAATTACAGTCAGCTGATACTAAACCAATACTTAAAGGGTATTAATTTTTAAAAAAATGATATTTTCCTTTTAATTTTCAAGAAATGTTATACCCAGGTGTTTTCAAGTCAGATAATAAATATTCTGTTTTTGGTTTTTCGAAATTCAAATCAACTGACACTCATTTGGTACTAACATGTAAGTTATGGAAGGGGAGGCATATAATTAGAATAAAAACCCTTTAGGGGAGGTAGAAAACCAAACTTTTCACAAATGATGAGGTAACACTACCAAAAACGAAATTAGTCTTAAAATAACCACATCCCCCACTGATAAAATATTTATCAGTGGAGAATGGAGCTATAAAGGGAGGGGCGGGGGCTGCTTACCAAATTACCGAAACTAAGAGAATAAACTACTTGTCAGTGTGATATAAGATTGAAATTTGCCGGACTGGTATAAGGACTCCCCCAAACTGTAATGAAGATCTTAACGTTCTTAAATTTAAAAATGAAGGACCCTTAAATGGCAAGAAGTTTCCCTCCAAATTTCCAGGACTAAAAAATACCTTTTGGTAGGTAGGCTAGGAAATCGAAATATGTATTAAATATTAAGTGTCGAGCCCAAGTAACAAGATGAGACTGAACATTTAAAATTTAAAATGGGGATACGAGAAATGGTCTGGGCTGTAAATTTACAAAACCAATATTATCAACCCTTTATCGGCGAGGTAAAAAATGTAAATTTGGTGAGACGGTAAAGAAACCACACCAAAAGCCCAACATTTTTAAAATTTTAAATCACAAAATTGGGATATAGAATAACTTTCCTAAATTATAGAAAAAACACCTTTCAGTTTGGTATAAAAATAAATTTTGCTAGTAACTAAAAAGGTATTAAAGTTTTTTTAAATTTTAAAATTAAGATTTGGGTCAAAGGAGAGCTAAACATTTCAAAAACTAATATAAAAAATGATTATTTGTGGAAAAAATATATAAATACTTGCAAGCCGTTAGTAATACCGCCCCAAGTAATAATGTTTTTTTAAATACTGATAATTTGATATTTAAAAATAGGTCTTATGAATTGGAGTCTCAAAACTTTCTAACCACTAAAAAAATTCTTGGTTTCAAATAAAACTTAAATTTGGCATGTGTATAAATATATCTGCCTGGGTATCCAAACGATGTCTGAATAAATGGGGTTTCAAAATTGTAAAATGGTAAATGTAAGAGCTTCAAATTAATACAACTAGTGTAAAACCTTATTTTGGTGTGGTTGAAAATCTAAATAGTGTAGGCACATAAAATAACCATATCAGATAACCAATTAAGTCTTAAAATTTGTAAATCGGTATGTGGGAACTGAAATGGATTGGGGGTAAATACAGTAGTTTGAAATCCCTCCAAAACTATTTAAAAATCTACCTTTCAGTGTAAAAAAATGGCAAATTGGTCAAAGGATAATTCCATAATTATAATATAAAAGTTGAAAGGTTTGGATATCCAAAAAGGTATCTGGGAAATTGATGAAAAGTGGGTGACCTCAACATTGTTAATATTATATAAAAAAATATTTTATTAGTTTAAAAATAAGTTTTAATTTTACAGAGGCAGGTGAAAAAACTTAAAAATAAGAAACACACAAAATAGATATTCTCTTAAAGGGGATCCAAAGCTTTGCTGTTATATAACTAACTATCGCCCATACAGGAGCAACATTATAATAAGAATAAACAACTTCTGGTAGCATAGCTTGGCGAGTAATGATGTTAATTTATTCCATTTGTATCTATATTAGTCTATTATTTCATTTCCTACACCTTAGCTCAGTTGGTAGCGTGTCTGTCTACTAAGCTAAGGGTCTCAGGTTCGATCCCTGGCATGGCTGAAAAATTGATCATTGATGAAAACTGCGTCTAGCCTTTCACATTCAAGAATTAACTGTCGAGGGCTGGATGTTGTATCTGTTCTTGACTTAAGCTAGTTTATAAGTCGTGTGCTGATAGAATCAGTTGGTTCAAAAATTGCACTTAAAATACTTAAAATATAAAATATTTTTGTTTTTCATTTAATTATTTTATCGTCATCTTGACTTAATAATGAGTATATATTATTATTTCAATTGAACACAGTCTCCTTATCGAGGACAGGCTTAAATATTAGTTAAGATTTTGTGTTTTTCGTAAAAAAGATTCTTCAAGTTCGTAAATCTGTTATTTAAGAAAACACAAGTTTAATCTGTCTAAGTGCAACTGCTTTATTGCTCATTTACGTGCAATTACTCCTTAAGAAGAAAGAAAACCAAAGCAACATTAATTAAATTAGCACCTTACAACTTAATACCTAATATTATTCCCACTTTTAATTCCCTATTTTCGACACAACTCTGCTTTTTTTTTAATCTCTATTCTCCCTCCTCCCTTTTCTCTACCCCTTATCCTAGGCCAACACCTCATCAAGCAGACTACATAAAGACAACTTTTCATGCATATTTTAAAAACCACCCCCTTTCACCACAACCTTTCCCACCCCATCCCACACCTTTCGCGCCATCTACCTCTAAAAATTCATTCCCAACACTGAAAATCAACCCCCGTTGGCTTCTTTTTCACTTCCGGACTTCTAAGGCGCATAACCCTTATCTCTCCTGCGTATTGTTCTTGTAGCCTCTTTTCGAAATGAGTTTTACGTAATTCAATAATTACACATCGACGTAATTTTCGATCATGTAACCTCATTAAGCGTTATCCAGAACAGAAGGAGTTAAAAGGGAATAGACAATAGTAAAAGAAGACGGAGAAGGGAAAAACTAATGGATAATAAAGGTGGGTGGAGGATATAATAGTCTGTTGTAATTACAAACGTTTAGGGAATTGCATCTCGTCATTAATGAGTAATAAGTCTTGGATTAAAATGTTTTGGAAGACAGCTAGATCGACTTTTTTTTAATAAAAAAATAGCATTATAGTATTATATATTTTTCTTATCCTAATTATTTTCATTTTTAGCTAGGCTGGCAAAACTTTTCTAGGCCAGGTGTTTGATATTTCGATTAATTATTTTGAGTCTCCATTGAAATTCTAAACAGTAAAAGTGAATATTGGAATATTTTCCGAGTAAAATAAATTATAATACTCTACGATTATTATATATTAATTTACCTATTATAAAAAAAGAGTTAAAAAAAAGAAAAGTGTTAATTACATGCAACTTGTGTTAATATACATGGTGTGGAATGAAGGTTTCTTGTAAATGTGGAGGGATTATCGAGGATACAAAACTGTACACATGTTAAAATGTTACATATCGAAAATTGTGTCCAATTTAGTATCCTATACAATATTTACACGTTTGTAAAACACATTTATTTACATACTGTGCTAGCTTTTTGGTCAAAAGGAACTTTAAAAATTTCAAAAATAATTTTTCAATCAACACTGATATTTTAATTAATTAATTAATAGTATAAATAACTATGAAATAATAATAGCTGTCAAAAGTGACAATTTCAGATCATATTACTTTATTTATGACTATATGAAAACTGTTATCAACGACAATGAAGCTATGTTTACTATCAAAATCTGACTGTAGCTGTTTGGGATATGCGCAGTAGCTGAGAGGATTATTAAGAAACCTATTTAAACAACACTTTCAAATTATTATAGCTCTCTCGAAATCATTTGGAAGTAAAAATAATAATTTTATTTACTAATTCTAATAGCCTACAATCCGAAGGTTGGTCCAGATATACTTCTCATCAATCTTAACCAGCGCGAGCACTCATACCTTCGGCTGGTTAGTGTTATCCACCTGCCCCATCTGGGGAAAAGCACTTGCACTAGGGAAGTCTTAAAAAGTACCATAATTTACCGTTGCTCTACGCACTGAATTTCTATGAGCGAGCGAGAAATATCCTACAGAAAAAATCTTGGTATAACGCCTCTGAATTTTATCTGTCTTATCCCTACTTAAAGTCTGTTCACGGTAGGAATTGTTTTCTGAAAGGCCTTTTTCCCTACCAAAAATATATTATATAATAGGATATTGGTAGGAAAAAGGACCTTTCAGAGGGTAATTCCTACCGTGAATGAAGTATAATTAGTTGGTTGTAAGGAAAAGATTCATCGCACAGTTTGTTAAAATCTAATGTGGTGTCGATTATATACTAATTCGCTCTAGTTTTAATAAACATTGTTAAGAGAGAAAAATTCAAGAAGTTGTACTACACTTTGTTACGAATTAAAATGAGAAACTACAAAATTGAAAAAAATCCACCTTCAATGCTTAATGTTAAGGATTTAACCCCCAAGTTAGGGTCAAGAACACTACCAAAACCGAGCTTAAAAGTAATTTAATTTTTATGAAATCCAACAAAAAAAAGTAACTATTCTAATCAATTTTTAATCCAATTATTTAAAACTAAATAATAGCTTTTTTTAAGTACCCGCTTCAGTGGCCTGATGGTCTAAGGCGTCAATCTTGTGTTATACTAGACTAACGATGACAGGGATATCGGGCTTTGAATCCTGGTCGGGTTAACTGAGGATGGTTTTTCAAGTTTTCTCCACGCAAATGCTGGTACACTTCCTCTAATTTCAACCATATCCCTAGCTCATTAGCGTAATTAGTTCTAGGCGTATAATGTAAGCGCAGTAAGACGCAGTGCTAAGAAACAAGAAATGCTAAAATTTATCAGTTGATCTTAATTTTACAGTTAATTTGATTAAAAGCTAATTTTGAACGAATTTCAAACATAATACCCATACTTGTCACTCTTCCAAATACTTCTGTCTGGTCATGATTTTACTATTTTATTATAAACAACAAACTGTGGCGAGAAATATTTAAAAAGTTATTTTTGTGCCTAGCACAAGACAATAAAGTTTGGCTAGAATTTATTCTGTCTAGAAAATGTTCGTTAAATATACATTATTTAAAAATTCAGATTAAATAAACTAGATGTTGTTTGTATACATAGTACATTTTCACAACAAAAAGTTATATCATTCTTTGAAAGAGTTTGACTATTTTTTTAAATGTTTTAACCGGTGAATAGAAAAAAACACCTTTAAGCAAAGGAACATAAAAACTCAAGCTAAACAATAAGGCCTTCTAGGAGTAAAATGGGAGGTTTTATGAAACCCCGAGGAACTAATAAAAATGTGTTCATCGGTTGTTAGGAGCTATTAGCAAGTATTTGTTCAGGTCAAGTGTTTTGACCTTGTTAAAAAGATGCCATCTCCCTTTCGGACCCTGTAGTGTGTCTGGCGAGAAAACAACTCGAGGAAATACTAGAAGGGGATTAACCGATTTAAACAGCTCTGTGGTCGAGTGGTTAGTGAAGTAGGTTACAAGTCTAGGGAACATTGATCGATCTATTATGTACCTGAATGAAGTTTATATTTAAAGTTGTATTTTTATTGGAAGAGCTTTTAAAAAAATACGAGTATGATTATATGTTTGCAGCCAAATTTGATATCATTCTACCAAATTATGAATGCTATTTACAGGTATTGACCCGCCTTGGTGACGTAGTTGGCTAACGCGCTTGTCGTGTTGAGCTAGACTGTTGAGGACGGTGAGATCGAGGTTCGAATCTCGGTCGGGTGAATTGGGGGAGGTTTTTCCTAAATGGTTTTTCACTCTCCCTCCACGCAGATGCGGGTTCGCTTACTCTAATTCAACCTTCCCAATTCCCAATCCATTAGTGTAATTAGTACTTAAAGCGTATAACCCGAACGGGTAGTAAGACGCGGTGCTAAATATTATTATTACAGGTATTTATAGATATGATGGCTTTTATACTCGTAGATAGATATGTTGGATACTATCTATCAAAAGTGACAGCTGCAGGCTGTAAATGACCTTAAAGCTTTTACACAAGCTGTAGATTATTATCGCTTTACTTCGGTGGCCACGTGGTCTGGCAGTAAGCTATACCGTCGATGACTGGGAGTTTGACGTTCAAGTCTAGGTCAGGTGTACTGAGGGTAGTTTTTTTTTATTTTGTTTTTTCACTTTCCCTCCACGCAAATGCAGGTAAACTTATAAATATAACCTTCATAATACCTAAAATAATTAGCGTAATTAGTAAATAAGCTTATAGCCCGAATGGGTAGTAAGACGTGGCGCTAAGAATTTTCTATATATATGCTTAAGAATGTTAAGGCTGTTCTAAAAATCCTATTCTCTCCAGAATATTTCTACTCTCTCTCATATTGATAATGTATTGCAATCATGAACATTTTCTACATTGATATTGTATTAGATCTTCATGTTAAATTTTCCCCCAAATTAAAATCATTGGCCATACCTAGCTATACCTATTCTGCCTGTCTCCATGTCTGTCTCTGCCTCTTTGTGTGTACCTGGGGAACAGGTGAAACGGATGAATAGAGCTAGCTATAATTTGATTGCATAGGATCTTATATGGTCATACCTCAATACTAACCGGACCCGTGGTGTAGTGGTCAGTGCACCTGGCTACGATCTTAGGGGTCCTGGGCTTGATTCCCGGCTGGTATCTTGGGTAGTTTTCCCGAAAGAAGAATTAATTACTCCAACGGTCACCATGGGTTAGTCTGTTAGGCTTAAGTAAAATTTAAGTTTTTGCATTGTTTACGCACGATCATACCCACTATCGCCATCATCTCATCTCAACGAGACATGGAAAAAGTCTCCACCGAAAGGATGTACGATTAGTACATTCGGGCGTCCCCTGGCCAACCGTACATTAGTACTGGCTAACCTTCCCACTACTGGGCTACGAATGAGGTAGTACAGATATGCAATATTATTATATCTCAAGACTAAATCATTATTTTGATTATAGCTTTAAAATTAAGAGTACTTAGATTTCTAATTCTAAAATTTTTTGAAAATGGCTTTTACGATTTTGTTTAAATTGTTTTCTTGCTTTTTTTTATAATTAACCCTTTATACTTATTTTTTGTATGACATCATTGTGGTTTATTAAATAATAATTTTGAAAGATTTGTTTAAAAATGGCTAAAGGGCTCAAAATGGGTATCTAGTGAGTGCTTTACATAATAAAAACATTGTATAAAAATATTATTTTCATATATACCAAACTAGAATGGACTTTATAAGAACGTATGTACGGTTTTATCTTATTATATATTAAATGTGCTAGTGTAAACAAAGAGCGACGCAGTTGAGCAGTAAGACGCGTATCACTCATAAACAAACTAATTATTTCAAATAGGTCACGTCTACACACATTTAATGACTTTATTACAAAATTGTTCTCGCTTCCACGATCTACCGAACCAATCCATAACCACTGTAATTATCCATCGAAAAAGTGAGTAATATTGATACCTAATTGATACATAATTAGTTGTAAAATGACCCGCTTTGGTGGCAGCATGATCTAAGGCATCATTCCCGCAATAGACCAGACTGTTGGTGGCAAGGAGATTGGGGTTTGAATCCATGTTATGTGTACTGTGAGGATTTTTCCTTAAATGGTTTTCCATTCTTCCTCCATACAAATTTGGTTACACTTATTTCAATTCGATCTTCGTAATCCCTAGATAATTAGCGTAGTTAATACGTATGCATGCAAATCAAATGGGTAGTAACACGTGGTGCAAAAAATTAATAATTAGAAAAATTGGACACCTTATAATATGTTCTGACATTACAATTATTATACTAATATAAACCACATCGCTGACTCACTCACTGACATTAATGTTTACCCATTTCCAGGTGAGATAGAAACTTGAAATTTGGCAAATCTATAGCGTCTAGCCTGTAACCGACGGGAAAATTCCGGAAAGTTAAATATTTTAATTTTTAACCCCAGAAAAAAAATAATTTAAAATGTCGGAGCCACTTTAAAGTCGGTGCGGACCTTTCTTTGGAGGTCTCTTGTGGCTAAACGTTAAGACCTATCAAAAACCGGTTCTGGAATTACATTAGTTTGCATCCCCTTGCAAATAAATTTCATTGGGGGTTCGGGGGCTGAGCCCCCAACGGGCAAAGCGCGTAATTATTATACAGTCTCACTCTTCTTAATTCAACAAGGCAAAAGTGTGGCGGCTTAAATTTTCACTGACCGATATTGTTGTGGAGCTTTGTACCGTTTCACATAGCGGAAACAAATATAGTTACTTTTAGTTATATGAAAATAGGCGCAAAATGATCGAAAATGTTTCTGGATATTTAAATTTCGTGATAATATTTACAGAAATAACAGTTAATTTACCCAGTTTAGTGGACGAATGATTTAAGTTGTCACTTTTGCAGTATATTGGATTGCTATGACGAGGATATCGGGCTTAGAATCCCGGTTGGATGTACTAAGGTTGGTTTTACCTGACTGATTTTCCACTTATCCTGCACGCAAATGTGGGTACACGGTCTCTAGATTCAATCTTCCTCTTCCCTAACACATTAGAGTTATTATTACTTACACATGTAGCCTGAACTAGCAGTAAGACTTGGGGCTAAAAATAAAAACAAATAATAATCTCAAGCTGTAGTCTCTTGAATGAACTCTTAGACGGCTGTCGTGTTTCTTTCACCGGACCATCTTCACCATCTGATGACCCCGTAGGACCTCTTGGGAGGATGCTCTTCAACAGGTACAAGGCACGTTTCACTCACTTGTGGTCAGACTCTCAGGATCAGGGTAGGTCTATCATCTTTGGAAGAATGAGCTGGAGGAAAAGAGCATGGAGGGGCTATCTTCTGCAATTGGGTGAAAACACGGGTTTTTCGGTATGGGAGAATTATATTCTGATTTATCCTTTAAAATTCCGGCCTTTTTTTCAGTTAACATTCGTAACATTTTACTTTATTTCTAGTGTTATCTTTTTAGGTATTGATACTATCTATCAAAAATTAAATCTGCATATGACATGACTTGACCTATGAATACGAGAAATTAAATTTAGTAACTATTATAACTGTCAGATAAGGTTATGTATATGAAAATTTGTTTATAGTTTCAGTTTTTTCAGTAGCTTGATCACACCAGTTCTTTACTTACAAAGCAGAACAGGTTTTTGTTTATTAAAAAGTCGGTTTTAGGTTAATCGCCCCGTATTCAAAGAACAAAGCTGAGCTAAATAGATGGCGAGTAGATTTGATATCTACCTTACTGCAAATCAACGCGTCTTCTATTGCGTTCTCTCTCCCTCTTTACTTTCTATTTAGCTCACGATATTTCTTGCCAAAATATTTCAGTTGTAAAGTTTTTTTTTAAATTAAATAAAGACATACAATTTAATAAATATTTGTGCCAATATAAATATAGCTATGAATTTATTATTTAATTTGATCCACTTTGGTGGTTATTGAATGGTTAAAGACAGCGTTCCTAAAAGTCTGGGGCTCCCCAAGAGCCCTTTAGGGGCTCTCGAAATCCCTTTAGAATTTCTCCAAAACAATTTTTGCAGTGATTGATTTCTTCTATACACTCACACTGAAACAAAATACTTCAACATATAGAATGCAGGCGTATTTATTTTATCATCACATCTAATTAACTAGGCTACCTATTCAGGCCATACGCATATTTGATAATTACTCTAATTGGGTATGAATAAGGAAGGAAGCATTTTAGATGTAGTATTCGCGCATTTGAATGTGAAATAGTGGGTAACCGTTTAGGAAAAAAACCCTCAATAGAACCAACTGGGATTTGAACCTCCACTCCCTGTGATCAGCAGGCCAGTTCAACATGAGAGACACACACCTTCTTAGACTGTGCGGCCACTGAAGATATTAAACATATTTGAACAAAGGTTACTCAATGTTTTGGAAAAAGAAATGTTTCACTACGTTTAAAAATTAACTATCGTATTTATTTTATCAAGATATTCGGCTTTCTTAATTAAAGCATTGATACGCCAATAAAAATAGAGATCTTTCCAAGAGTATTTACTATTCATTTAATTAATAAATCCCCGATTCGTTAGCCGTGTGGTCTAACATGCTACTCTGTCAGTAGACTAGACTGCCTATGAGGGGTAGATTGAGGTTTGAATCTCGGTTGGGCGTACTGAGGATGCGTTTTCCCAAAATGGTTTTTTCAGTCTCCCTTCACGTAAATGCGGGTACACTTCCTATTAATATAACCTTCCTAATCCCGAAACCACTATCGTAATTAGTAAATAAGACTATAACCCTAAAGGGTAGTAAAATACGGTGCTAAACAAAATAATCTAACATGTGTTCATCTATTATTTTGTCAAGAAAATACTTGTGCACTTGAATAAACCTGCCACAAACGCGTATTAGAAGAACGTGTCTTAAAATTAACGTTCTTCATCGTGCTATCTCTCTCTACGTCTGATCGGTATAATTCACAGATGACTAGCTGGCACAGGAATGCAAGCGAAGCCCTGAGAGTATAAATAATCGTATTGATCAAACGATTCAGTGTAATGTTAGAGTGAAGCTCTCTCCCCCTCCCAGAAAAAAGGTACTCGCCCCCTTAATTTCCCCACCATGAGCTCGGGAGTGTATGGCAGATGTAGCTCAGCTAAAGCACCAGGGTGCTGAATGTGCGAGAAATACAGTATTATATCAGATTGGAGGGGCACCTTTTCCTACGTGCAAAATCGTTCTATGTTCATCTTTTTAATTTACTGGAAGCAAACGACCAACATTTTATACGTCTTGAAGACATTTAATTTTTTTATCTTTTTAATAGGAGAGGGTAGGTCTGGCTATACGTTTCTCCGATTTCTCACTTAAGGTGGGAGTGTAGATAACTCGAGTTTAAGAGCAGTACTTTTACATTTTTATAGAAAAAAAAATTGATTTTTGGTCAAAATATAGTATTTGTCCAGTTGAAAATTTGAGATTAGTTTTCTTCACATGGTGATATCAACAGCTGTTGACTATCTCTTTTGAACATAGCGGCATTAGATTAGAAACTTTTTGAATAAAGATTTTTAAAAAAGGTAATTTAATTCCAGGACACCCTTGTAAGATATTAAAGCCGTGTGAAGGTCATCATTTGAAGAAATTAAACTTTGTTTCTACTGGATTTAAATATTTTATTTACTTTAACAAAAAAAAAGTGTTGATATAAAAACTGCAAAATTACTTCCCTTAACTCGCACTGAAACGGTTTTTAGGTTCTAAAAAGTTTGCCTTTTTTTTACCATCACTTCTTACTTAGGTATAAACACTTATATACTAACTACGCTAATGTTTTCAGGATGAGGAAGGCTGAGTTTTAGAGGAAGTCGACCCGTATTAGCGGGGAAAGGGGGAGAGAAGAGAGAACCATTGAGGAAAAAACACCCCAAGTATACACCCGATCGGGATTCAAATCCCGGTCTCCCCATCCTCCGCAGCCCAGTCTATTGCTAGTGTGGCGCGTTTAGCCATACGACCACTGAAGTGGTTTTTCTCAGCTATTATTTATATAGTCTGTTTTAAAACAATGAAATTAATACAGTTTACTAATTTTCAATAATTAAATTCTTAGTATTTATAATGTTTACTGACCCACGGAAGACAAATTTTGTGACTATACAGATTACAAAATAAATAAATGAAAGTACCAATAATTACCAATAATTGGTTTTTGTGATAAGGAGAAACCATAAGTCGAATTAATAGAACTGTTACCGAAAATTGTAAAATACTTAATACCACTCCATCAATATATTTTAACATTTGAAACTAATTAAATACACGAATAAAAAGATTTTTAAGCTGTCCTTGAAGAAAATATCCTTATATGAGTGGTAAGGGAACCCTGGTATAAGATAAATGAGTTTAAAAAAACTAATTTAGTGCTTATGTTGGAGTTTACCAAGTTTTTGACTATTTAAATTCTAGTGGTTAGTGATTGGGATTTGAATAATACAATTCTATTCTGTTAGATTATTAAATACTATGTTTGTAAAGTACTTGACAAGCCCCATTATGATATAAATAACAAAGATAATGACTATTATTACCTCAATTTAATTATGATTCAACACTGAAAAACACCTTCTCCGGCGGGCGAATTACTTAAAAGCGTTTCTTTCACAATAGACTGGACTACCGATGAAGGAAAGAGCTGAGTTCGAATCCTGGTCGGTTGTATTGAGGGTGGTTTTTCTAAATGGCTTCATATTCTCCCTCCACGAAATTGTGGATATACTCGATCTAAATTCAACTTAACACAGCAGCGTAATTATTCCCTTTTACGTACAGCCTGAATGGTTAGTAAAATGCGATGCTAAAAAAAAAAAGAAACAGACACAAAAACAGACATTTGATACATAAACATTAATCATAATCCATGTACCTTAGAAAGGACCTTTGAGAAATAAGATTATTATTACCATCGCATCTTACTACCCGTTCAGTTTATATGCAATAAGAAACAAGAAAACTTTTTGAAGCAAAAATTGGTAATTTTTATTATTTAATATTGCCAGTTTTAGGTACGGCTAAATAAAAAGTCTCAGATGAATATCAGAACAATTGACATGTACACACGTGAAAGTGGACCTAATAGTTTTTACAGCTGTCAAACAATGATCTTCCTATAAAAACTGGACTAACTATTTAGGTTTTGTTAAAATCAATTACCTTTTGATAAATGTACAAATAAATATTTGGTTAATATTTAAATAAAATCAAGGTTTTAAATAGTAAATATAAATAAATTCAATGCCCACATATTTCCATACTAATTCAAATTTAAAGTATTTTTTATTAATTTATATTAATATTTATAGCCCTTTACATTATTTACCTCACTTTATTAAAACATTATTTACCATATCTCTCCCTATGACGATAGCTCAGCCAAGTAATTTAATTCAACCAGTTTGTCACTACTAAATAGTGGCATTCAAATATTGATAGTTGTACCTGTTTACTTGTAGAATCCCAATAATTCACGCTCGAAGACAGTCTGCGGTAATAATGTGTTGGGTGTAATTATTACACAGCTCTAAAGTACATTAATTATTGTAATGAGCAAACTAAACAATTCCATTTGCAAGTAATTATTAAAGCTATTGACTTAGTAAGGGATGAAATTATTGTTCGAGTCAATAGGATCGAATCAACATTTGCTTATGACATATGTTCGCAATACAAACAATTAATATATCAATAATTGAGGCTGTGGAAGATTAGTAGTTCCCATTACAATCAAGCGTTTTCCGACCAGAAATGTATTATAGTTTCAATAATTTCGTTGTACATTCAATTTGATCACATTAAAAAAAAATTACTTTACTATTGAAGAGAGTTGTAAAGTAGTTTATGATACTCTTTAGCTCCAAAAAATTAATACGATGTATTCTTTCGAGAGTGCGAACAACCGCCAGGACATTGTTATTATTATTATTATTATTATTATTAGCACCGCGTCTTACTACCCGTTCGGGTTATACGCACTTACGATAAATGTGTAATGGTAGGGTGATTGTGAGATGAAATGGAGGACCTACAGTTTAACGTGGAATCCGAACCACGGTGGAGGCCAGGCATTCCCCACATTCACAAGATGTCTTGTCAGAGGTGAAGGAAGGGTTTGGTAATCAGATAAATATGTGCCGGGACCGAGGATTGAACCCCGGCCGCCAGCACAGAATTCTGACACCTTACCCCTAGACCGCCAGGAAAAATTTATTACAAAAATATAGTAAATTTATAAGTGATAACTTATAAATGAAATTAAATATTAATTTTTTAATAGTAAAAAAATAATTTTATTTGATTATAATCATACCTATTAAATTTAAAGGAGAGGTACAGATCCAATAAAGTAATCAATCTATCAAATATTTTAAGTAACTATTTATGCTGTTTTTAGTTAAGTTTGGGATACCCAAAAAAACTTGTAAAGCCATTTGAGACGTGTTTGAGAGAACGCGTGTCAGGGCACGGTTTGGATGTCACTTATCAGATATTTTCGAATTACACGACACGGGTTGAAATAAGGAGATCCAGTTTCCTCATTAAATTTTTAATCTAGTCTAATATGTAGTATACTTTCAGGGCAATTAAAGATAATAGGGAAGGCTCGTCACTAAACGGTACAATGCAGCTATTAGGATACGCGGATTATTTAGTTTAGTTTTGTAATTGTATTATAGGTGTGGCAATAAATAATTGGTATAAAAATAAACTAAGGCGAAGGAAGCTAACATTTCTAGGGGATTCAAGACCCCCCTACCCCCCATCACCACCGATAACACTTTATATGCCATTTAAGTTAAGGTTCTTCTTTTTAAAACTTTTTCATATCATAGCGTCTTATTACCCGTTTAGGTTATGATAATTACTCTATTGGTGTAGGGATTAATAAGGAAACAGTTTATAGCTAATCTACTCGCATTAGCTTGGAAGGAGAGTAAGAAACCCTTTTTTTAAGATTCATCCTCAGTAGACCCGACCGGGATTTGAACCTCGATCCCCCCCATCATCAGCATAAAAGTCTAACACGAGAGTGACAGACGCCTTTTAGATCATTTGACCACTGAAGTGGGTTTCCCCTTTATTCATGGAGATGAACACGTTTCCCACGGGAGACTAGAAAGACGCATCTCAAACGTAATAACAAAACAAAAAAAAGTTTTATTAGGTGTTTGTGTTTAGTTCGTGGTGCTATTATATTTAAAATCCCAAATATCTCCTCAGTAATAAGATCCAAGGTATTCATTACCAAAAGGTCAAATCGTCGTTGTGCAGTCAACGGAGAACAGGAGGTAAAGAAGGTGAACAGAAAAAGGATCCCAAAAGAGTTTGGGTCGGTTTTTTTTTCTCGTAGCCCCAGTCAGGACATGACTAATTTCAAGGCTTATCAAACTAAACTCTGAAATGATCGAGATTTTTTGTTATATTTGGAGAGTATTTATTTTCATAGGTACGTGGCTTTACGATGTGCCTTAAAAAAGTTTAGTTACAATAATTTCTGAGCCACTTATATGTCGGTGAAAATAGCTTCGTGAGAAAGAAAATGTATCCAATGAATTCAGGACTAAAATATACCATCTCAGTTCTCTGTTTTCATGGTCTCTTGGTAGCAGAATATATATATATATATATATAATATTTTTATTTTCGTAATGTCTACTACCCACACAGGCAATCAGAATTAATCCCATGTACCCACACAAGCAATCAGAATTAATCCCATGATCTGTAAGCCAAATTAGATGAGCCTGACGCTTAGTCTGCATGCCCACCACTGTGCTTTTTTTCAGCACCGTGTATCGCTAACTATTCTGGCTAAACTCATATATACCAATTACGCTAATGCAGGGGCTCCCAAACTTTTTGAAACCGCGCTGTCCTTCATATGTGAGATATTCCGTTCGACGCCCCTGTATCCAATATTTAAAAAAAATTGCCCAAATTTCAATTTGGTGGCTTTAAAATAATTGTCATTTACATTACTAGCTTATATCATATTAAATGTAAGAAATACAAAATTAGTACTAAATTACAAGATAGAATAAAAAAGAATTAGAAAAGACATATTTTTATTGTACGTGATCTCATGTGTTCATAGGTTCGAAACATCTCATCCTATATTTTATGATTTCAGTTTCACTTTTTCACTAACATATAAAAATGAGACATATTCTTACATGAAACTTGTTCAGGAAAAACAAATACGTTGGATATGATATGTGAGACTATTTAGAAATGACACAAATTAATGAATGTCTTTCAATACTCATATGTTGCATTTCACTATACAATATAAGTTTTAGTTTTTTCTTATAGCCGTGACGCCCAGTTTGTGAACCCCTGCGACAGTGAGCTAGGGATGGGAAAGGTTTAATTTATAAAAAGTATATTCACATTTGGGTGGAGGGAGAACTATGTTGGGAAAACCACCCTCTGTACACCTGGGTGGGTTTTGAACATCTGCATGTCATCGGCAGTCTAGTTTAACACGATAGTGATGCCTTAGACCATGCGGCCACCGAAGCAGGTCATTGTGTGTTATAGAAACATATAAATGTGACGTTAAATATAACTTTATTTAGTTAGCTCATAATACGCTATTATTTAATATCTTCTAGATCTTTACGACTCAGAGGCTAGAATGGCTGGCCACAAGTTTAGGTGATCCTGATTCGATTCCTAGAATTGTTGAAAATTATATTTCCAAA
Organism: Timema shepardi; assembly: GCA_902151425.1. NCBI lineage: Eukaryota > Metazoa > Arthropoda > Insecta > Phasmatodea > Timematidae > Timema > Timema shepardi. The sequence goes on from CABFVX010000112.1 coordinate 52,314, forward strand.
TCGTTAACGTGTTTGTCCCTATATCCAAGTAGTAAATTAGGCACAGTAACTTGATTTGTGAAGTATTAGGGTTAGCCTATTGTCCTAATCAAAGATATAATTTGTGAACCTTGCGATAGTTTTATAAAGTGTACTCAAAATTTTACCCCGGCAATTTTAAAATATATTTAAGGAATTTTTGATCTAATTTTACTTTAATATTAATTTTGTCACTATATCCTTCAGATGTAATTATGTTTATTTAGTTAAAAATGAGGTGGGCTGGCGGTCTAGGGGCAAGGTACTTCTTTGTTAGGGGTTCGGGGTTGAATCCTTGGTCCTGGCACAGATTTATCTTATTTACAAACCTTTACTTCACCTCTTACAAGACGTGTATTAATCAAGACTTGGGAAAGTGTGGAATACCAGGCCACCACCGTGGTTTGGATCCCACGTTAAACTGTAGGACCTCCATTTCATCTCACAATCACCCTACCATTACACATTAGCGTAAGTGCGTATAACCAGAACGGGTAGTAAGACAAGGTGATAATAATAATAACAATAATAGTTAAAAATGAAAAATTTGGACACGGGAATCGAACCAGGGAAATTTGATTTTGCACACTAATGTTCACCTATAGACACAACTTGAGCCGTCCATAACTACAATTAAGGGAAGGTGTTTCTGAATACAAGATAACCCAGGTTGGCTCAATGGTTGAACATTGACACTCAAACCCAAAGTTTCGTTAGTTCGATACCTCTGTCCAGGTTGTCATATTATACTTAGTGAATTTAATTTCTGCATCAGAAATTATCCTATGGTCAACCATCACGTATAAGTTTGTGATACTTATACGATCGAGAGAATCAAGCTTAAAGAGTAGACAATTAATTAAATACATCAATGATATGTAACATAATATATTACAGCTAATATACATCCACAACACATTCACAACTGATCACCCCTTGCACCGCAACTTATATTTATTTTAATCTAATTCAAAGTGGAATTGTAAAACTAGAATAAGTACTACTTATTCCTCTTTTGCTCCCGACATCTAAAGGGAAGTTTTGTGTGGTGTTCAGAGCTACCATCTTCCCTTATTACAGACGTAAATTTCTCTCCAGGAGACATAAGACACCTTCTTGAAGCAACCTCCTGGAATTTACTAATATTTCACCTCAAACTTTCGCTAGCAACATGTTAATTAAAAAGTTTTTTTTCCCTCTCTTACTGTGTTCTGGGAACTTGAATTTCATCCATATGAAACGATGTGGGGTGTGGTTACTAAGTACGTGGTTCGCATGACATACATAGCAAAGGCTATATATCTTCTTGCTTAGTTTACCAACAAATTATAATAAAACTCTTTCTAAATTAATACATTGTATAGCGAGAAAAATTTTTTTTTGTGTTTATTCAATATTATATTGATTAAATATAACTGACAAACCATGTTATTTATATAATATAGAAAAGTTAATGTTATACTGATAAAACGAGAAATAATTGGAAAAAAAACTAAACCCGTTTAAAGAGTTTCTCAATAAATTAAATAAATTATGTAAAAACAAACTGCACATACGATTCTATCTTGAACGAAAAAAACCTGTAACAAAACTTCTTTTGTAGGGGAAGTGAAGCCGTCGGTCGCATGTCGTTTGTGGCATTTAAAATAACCCTAGAAAGTATATGAAAATACCTCTCCCGGAATAGTTGGTTGTCCCTTTCCCTCTCGCTCATAGAAGTTTTCATGTGATATTAATCGGTTCAGAAAGTGCTCGTTAAGTATCTCAAATAAATAATAAATAAAATTATATATTATTTTAACGCCTCTGCCAAAAACATATTTATCAACTTTAGTATTAGTCAATCAATAGTATATTTAGTAAAAAAAAAATATTTATTTGTTTAATTGTAATGTTTTATAAAATTGACAGGTGAACTGGTGGTCTAGGGGTAAGGTGTCGGACTTCTGTGCTGGGGGTCCGGGGTTCAATCCTTGGTCCCGGCACAGATTTATCTGATTACCAAAGCCTTTCTTCACCTCTGACAAGACCTGTATTAATCACAACTTGTGAATGTGTGGAATGTCAGGCCTCCCCCGTGGTTCGGATTCCATGTTAAACTGTAGGTCTTCCATTTCATCTCACAATCACCCTACCATTACACATTAACGTAAGTGCGTATTACCCTAACGGGTAGTAAGACACGGTGCTAATAATAATAATAATAATAATAATTCGAAAATTGACAAAACATAATAATAAAAATTGATTTCAGTGAATCAACTGAAATAAAATGTTATTATAGATATATCAACTCATACAACTTTTTTTTTAATTTGTTTCTATCGTTTTTGAATTATTAAGTGTATGTATGTGTTACCTAACTCAAAAAACATAACACTATCTTATTTGGTAACATATAAAAAAACTACATATATCGCTATCACAAACAACTAGAGGGACATGTACTTTTTTTTCTACTCGACCTTTTTTTAGGGTTAGTATTAGGAAAATAGAATTTATAAGAAATATACCCAAATTTTAGTGGAGGAGGAGTGGGAAACCATTTAAATAAGAGTATCTTCCTTAATCCTGGCCAGGAGTCTAGCCCTGAAACCCTTACCTTCCCATCATGGTCGAAACAGAGTGGACAATTAAAACGTTTAATCCACGCACCCACTGATTAATTAATGATTCTAAAGGTTTTTGATAAATTGTTCATCTTTAGAGAGTAAACATTTAATAAATGTATGCTACAAATATTTTAAATGCCAACTGAGTTAAATAGTATAAATTAGGATACTGTGATAAACAAAATATTCAAAAATAGATATATCCAGCCCAGATTTTGTTTTCTTCTTTTTATTATTATAATTTTTTTGACAGGTAAATCCCTTTTGTACGCAAACTATTTGACTAGTATTAATTATAGAATGTAGTATTGACTAAAATTTCTATTTTAAAATAGATATCTAGTCCTTAATTTATCTTAATGATTCCCTAAAGCTGTATATCGTATTAATATTTAAAGTTAAATACGAGCGAGAGAAAGTTAGGGATCTATAAATATAGGCCCAATAATTATATACATTACTACGGTTTACAAATTACTTGAGAACCATTTAGAAAATTACTAGTTTTCTAATAATTTCATCTCTAACAATCGAGTACTATTAGGTCCTAATATGATTTTAACTATTTATTATAAGTAATAGAACGAGAAAGATAATTTTGATGATTACATCAAAATTCACCCGTTTAGAATGTAGGAATTAAATGAAAAAAAAAATAAAGCCAAACCATTATGTTGGGAGTGAACCCTGGTGTGTATGGTAAAAGCCCACTGTACTATTGCTCTATATAGTACCTTTTAGTGTTGTATTTTCTGATTAATTTGATAGTAAACATTTTCCTTTATTCTGTTGTTTTACTAAAGAAAGACTTTAATAATTTATTGCTACTTCTTTAAATTATCATTATTTTGTTTTATAAGTTAATCTTATAGTTTAAATTATAGTAGAGCCTTTTTGTACTTTTTATGGCTTACTTTTTAATACAACTTTCATGAATGGCCTTTATATTTGGCTATGCCTCACACTGGCGGAATATACTTTACTATGCTTTGTGAATTATAAGGGTTTTCTAATATCTTATTTTAATATGTAAGTACAGTACGTATCTTTGAAAACTTTTTCATTTCCAATACTCAAAGAAAATTCCTTTCATCATAATATCTTGAAACAATGTATGAGAGCTTTCCTATATTTCCTTTCCACTTCTTCATCCCCATTACCCTACCGAACCACCCTCACGAGGCCACCTCTCTTTATTCACTCGATTCTAAAATATGATTTCAAAAGTAGCAAAAGATAAGACGTTGTCCCCACCCACCTTTAACAATTCCCCCCTCCCCCCATTTTACTCCCTCAATCCCAACTTTGAACTGTTCCTGTCAGAAATGGTATTCATAAAACCGGCAGCGGGGCACAGCCAAACCTTTCTACAGAAAAGAGAAATAGTTTTGGGGATGAAATGGTAAAATAAAGGAGCGTTTCATCATATATTTTTTCCACCCGATTTTTTTTATAGGTTTGGGGGAATATTCTTTTTATACTTTTTGGTTTAGGTTTTGAAGTAAAGTATACAAGGCTGCCCCGTTACCAGAAGAGCGCGTCTTAATATCACATATACATAAATCATATCTTTATTTTTAAATATAACATCAAATATATAACTAAACTGGCAAAGCAAAACACCATAAATATAATTGTGACACATTTGTACAAATGTTCAAATGATCATCTAAAGGAAACATGGATCTAAATCATCCATTTAGAAAAGTATTGTAATAATCTGTTAAGTTGTAGGGATTCTAGAGATGAATAATATGTAAAATCTTAACTCATCCATTTTATTTTCTTGGAGAGATGAAATAAATAAATAAAGGGAAACTATACGTTGTAAGACAGTACAAGTTCAAGTCTAACGCCTTGTACCGTAAATTCGACTTTGAAGAAATATCTCATGAGTAAGGTATATCAGCTGCTTGTCAATGGATATGGTATTTATTTGGACTTATTAATTCATATGTACTAACAAACTGATATGTGATGGTTATCTACAATATCAATCCTGATAACTGAATATAATTCAATCAAGTGAAAAAATTCCATGGGAATCTAAATCGGGGCCTTTAGCTTTGGATGCCAAACAAGCACACAACACCAAAAATTAAAATATGGGTGACCTGGTGTTCTAGGGGTAAGGTGTCGGACTCCTGTACTAGGGGTCCAGGGTTCAATCCTCGGTCCCGGAACAGATTTATCTTATTACCAAACCCTTACTTCACCTCTGACAAGAACACAACTTGTAAATGTGGGGAATGCCAGGCCTCCACCGTGGTTCGGATTCCACGTTAAACTGTAGGTCCTCCATTTCATCTCACAATCACTCTACCATTACACATTAGCATAAGTGCGTATAACCCGAACGGGTAGTAAGTCGCGGTGCTAATAATAATAATAATAATAATAATAATAATAATAATAATAATAATAATAATTAAAATATGGCCCTAATTACGAGATGAACCAGGATAGCTAATGGTAGAGCATTATCTCGCCAAGCCAAAGGTCGTGGGTTCGATTGGCAAGTTTATATTTTAAAGCCTGACACCCTAGCCTGGTATGGGTGTCATTTTATGAACATTGGATTGAATGTGTTTTAACCAAAGACAAAGGCATTCCAGGATCATAGCTGGAGAAATATATTCGACACATTCCGGTACCCCTCGTTTACCCACTAAGATAGCGAGCTTACCTTGCATTATTCCACTATGGTAAAGCTTATAAGATAGGGTCATAGTGTAATAAGACAAGGTAAGACTGCTAACTTTCAGGGTAAACAGAGAGTATGTCTCCACTAGGACTAGGCTTCAGTAGACTTGAAAATGCCGAATATAAAGAAGCAGTTTCGTAGACTTGCGCAGTGCTACTACGACAACCTGGCGGTTTCCACCAATCCTACATATCCAGAGGTTTAGGAACTACAGTAGCCCCATGTCTTCTTTGGTGCTGACTGACAGCTTTGAAAAGCTACCAGACCAAATTATGTATCCCTACGCCGAACCATATGATCTGCAAAAACATGTGTTTAGCAGCTGCCACTTCTGACAGTCAACATTTAGGTATATACCTAAATGTTGACTGTCAGAAGTCAGCTGTGAGCTGTCAGTCAGCACCAAAGAAGCCGTGGGGCTACTGTATGTGATAGAACCTGGAGGGAACTGTTCTTAATTAAGGATCGAATTCAAAATGGGTACCTGGGAGTAAGTTTTTTCATGATAAGCAAGAATACTTTTTTTTACAAATAAAAAGTAATTTTATAGTGGTTTTTCAAATAATTTTTTTTTTAATTTGAATTTTGTAAAATATATTTGAATAATTTAGTTTAAAATGTATACATAAAGAGGGATTATTGCTACAAACAAGTTGATATGTTTGTTTTTATGAGTAAAATATACTTGTTGGTAGTTTATTCAAAAAAAATTTTAAAAATAATTTTTGAAGACATGATGAGAGAGAGTTTGTGCGATTGTGTCATACCATTTATTTGATGATAAAATCTTTACTTTAAAAAAATGTATGATGTGCTTTGACAGTTATAGTGCCTTTTCCAGGTGAGTTGAAATATATTTATTATCACTGATTTAGAACATGCGGCCACCGAAGCAGGTCACATCTGAGTTTATAAATTCCATATAATATTGGTGGGTATTTTGAAGTGCAGATTATTCCAAGTGTTGTAAAGTTGAGATAGCGTCTATTAGCTTGTCCCTCAGGTCTCGACACTAGATCCAAAACATCTGGTTACAAATATTAACCATAGTCGCCAGCAGCCAACCCTCACTATTATGAGAACTATTATTACTGGTCCACCCTCCTTTTGTTTTTTTTATCTACGAGAAAACTATACACCAATGATTTCCGTGAGAAGTTAAGGAAAGCTAGATAGGAAAAAAAAATAATAATAATAAACCTACCCGAAGTCAAGGAACAATCCTGTTACTTTAAATTTTAAATGTGAAATGAAATGTGGTGAATTACTATGCTATGAATATAAGATTGTAAAAGAGAAAGATAGATAATGAATAAAGCTTTTTATTACCAGCAATCATTGTGAAAAGTAAAGGCCGTAAGTGTTGAAGATTATGTTGGATTTTTTGTTGCTTCTTTCATACAACTCATACTTTTTTTTTAACTATAGGCATAAAATAAAATAAAATAAAGGACCGTAAGAAATGCGGGGATACATTACACATACGAAGTTTGAAAAAAATCACTTTTAAAATACAACCCAGGAAATTATTGCTAAATAAACAGTAGCTGATTAGTTTCTATTTAATTCTACCGGAATTTATAACACTGGTAGTGAAATTATTAGTCTCAATTTATTTGGGATCTTTTTTTTTTATGTCATCACTTATTAACCGTTTTTAGTGTACACATGTACTAATTAGGCTAGTATGTTAGGGATAAAGGAGATTAATTAAAGGAAGTGTGCCCACAATTGCGTGGAACGAGGGTGGGATTGCGTGGAACAAGGGTGGAATTGCGTGGAACGAGGGTGGAATTGCGTGGAACGAGGGTGGGAAACCATTTAGGAAAACCACCTTCAATACACCCGATTGGTATTTGAACCACCGTCCCACAGTTATATGCAGTCTAGTTTAGAGAGAGAGAGAGTGACTCAGTTGGTACTTATTCAAAGTTAAGTTGATATGGAAGGGAACGCGAACTAAGATATATATTTTTTGAGTTTTATGAAACAAATCTTTTAACATAAATAAAAAATATTTCAGTAGATATATTAAGATAAATTTTCCACAAACATTTATCTAAACAGTTTTTGAAAATCTGGCTGATGTACCACGTAATTTTACCAAGAATTTTATCCATGATTTAAAACTTTTCTGGTCAAATGACGAGATGCTCATATTATATGTGTATTTATAATGTATATATGAATATAACTGACGTGTATATGTATATAAATGTATTCATAACATAGATGTATAGTTTATATATTCATGACATGTATGTATGCGCATAATTACTCGTGACATATATATATATATATATATGCATGCATAATTATTCGTAATATATATATGCATACATAATTATTCGTAATATATATATATATATGCATAATTATTCGTAATATATATATATATTTTGCTTAACTTTTGACGGAACGGCGTACCGGCACCTCTATTAAGGCAAACAGGAAATACATTCAAACACAATCATATTATGATGAGTTTTAAATCTTTTTTTTCTGATTTTAGAAGATGATTATGGCTTAATAACACGTCTTTTGAAGCTTAATTATTTTTTTTAATTCGGAGGAGGAGAGGACAGATTCCTTGGTATTGCGTTCAGGTACCTAAAATATTAGAAATCAACCACTGCATATATATTTTAATATAAAGGGTGAGTATTTTGAGAGGATATTCGATATTAGAGATCTAAATATGTTAGAGAATATTTACACACATACCTGTGCGTGATTGTAAAAAAAAAGGCACAGACAACGGTTGAAATGCGTCACACATACACATATATACGATACCTCAATTTGATCTTTTCGATCTGGCACAAGCAGTCAAGAATCTGACTTGGAAAACGAGATCGTTTATGAAAAGGCCTTAAAGCGCAACCAGATGGCAAATTATACCCGCCGTGTGGAAAAAAAAAATGAGGGAAATAGAGAGAGAAATTGGGGCGGTGAGGGAAGAAGTGGGATTATAATGGCCACAACTCCGATCTCTTGCTCAGCTATTAAATATAATTCCAACTGTTATTTCTGTAACCACCGCAGGATAAAAAGGTATGGATTCTAATCTGAAACTAGAGCTATACAACATAAAAAAACTTAATATAAAATCAAAAGCTATTGCTTAAGGAAATAAAGCGTGGTTATATGTACGAAAGAAAAGGTTTTGTTACAAAATTACAACGTTAAAATAAAAATAAATAAAATACCTCAGAGGAATATATAAAAGGGAAATCATATTGTATGCACCCTTCTCCCATATCATATGTTCTTTCCAACACAGGTTAGCTTGGAGCTAGAAAAAGTGGAAACAGGTTGGTTTTTTGGGTTTTCTCGTTAAAACTACACACATTTGATATATGTGTCTTATGACTCAAAAAACACGCTTTGTTTGCGAAATACATTCTATGTTGAAAAATTATGGTAGAAATTTTCGATACCTGTTTTTTTATAATTGCCTTAAATACAATAACTAGATTTTATTTAGTTTTTTTTATCCTAGTATTATATTGTTTCAAAAGTAATAAACCTAATGGAGTGAGCCTGTAAAATACAATAACTTACTAGTTCTATGAAGTCTGCCACTACCATGGTAATAAGACAAGAATAAATCAAACAAGTATTCTAGATTACAACTATGTGTCAAGAAGCGACTATGATTATTCTAATATCTGGTTAAAATAAGTACATTTCATAGACCAATTATTTTCATCAAAATAATATTATCTTTTAAGTATTAAATATGTTCTAAACAGTTGAATTTTATACATTGGAATTTTTGCCAAACCCAAAATTAATCTGCAAACCATAGCAAAAATATACTCTTTGAAAGATCTATTTTATGTTCCGAAATGAGTTTAAGACTTTCATTTAACTGTAAAGCGAATAACCAAATACATGCATTAAAACACACCCGGTCATAAACACAGATAGAGAATAAATTGTCTAAATATTTAAATTAATGTATCAAAAATATATGGTTAATAAAATCACAACTTAACCTACATAGTCAAATACAATCATATATAACACTAGCATAATTTCCCGAATTTGTTCAACGTAACACTTATATTTTCTTCAAATATACGGTCAACAATATTTTTATATTATTTGCTCGACCCAGTTTTAAATAAATTTAAAAACATCTAATCGAAAACTTTAACTCCATATTAGAGGTGCAAATGTTCGTGCACAGGGCCTACTAATTTTTAAAATGACAAACCTCTTTGTGCGGTAGATATCGCGCAAGGCTCATGGCAGACAAACACATTTTTTATTTTATTAATATAGATATAAGCCGAATACTGCTCAATTGTTTGGGGATTATTTTAATCACTTAAAATTGATTTTACTTTGAAAACAAACAATTCTGACACTTGTAAACACTTTCCCCTAAGATACATAATTAAATTAATAATAGAGATAAACTTACTTGAATATAAATTTCACAACAAAAAACCAACAAATAATTCAAATTAGTATAAAATAAACACACATATTATTACTTTTAAATGAAAGTGATTCATAAATAAGCTTTAGAAAATAAAAAAATAATGTCTATAGAAATTAAACATTAATCTGATAGGGATGCCAGGTCTCCACCGTGGTTCGGATTCCACGTTAAACTGTAGGTCCTTCATTTCATCTCACAATCACCCTACCATTACACATTAGCGTAATTGCGTATAACCCGAACGGGTAGTAAGACGCGGTGCTAATAATAATAATAATAATTAATCTGATCTATTAGCTACTGATTAAACGCTGAACAACGTTTATCTCACTACTAACGTGTACTTGGTGTTTAACACCTTTAAAAAGAAAGAAAAAATCATGAAGCTGAACTATGTAATACATGTTTTTTTTATTGGATGTAACAGTTTAAAAATTAACATCAACTTATATTTAGGAGCAAAGTGAGGATTAATTTTTATCGTACGCACACATATAATGGCAGTATGTAATCAATGGATGAAGTACGTATCCTGGCCCTCTCTTCCCCCCCTACTTTCCATCAGTGTATGAGTGTATGGTTATATACACGTAACGAACCAATGTGCCAACACACAAATTGCCATATCAGATGTTAATAAACAGATAATAGCACCCACATTGATTACACTGCTCGTAAAAACTGGTGCACCATTAGATTTCCATTTTTCAACCCTCCATTCTTTTTTTTTTGTTCCTATTACTTTTCTTTCATATAGAGGCTAGCTACCCATACCCCCCCTTTTTTTCTAATGCTTGCCCCGAAACAAGTACTGAAAATTGATAATATATTACACAATGTGTGAACAGGCGAGTCGTGATAAAAACGCAGTTTATTTTCAATTTCCTACACCAAATCCATTTGCCTCCTCATTTTTACCAGGTGAAATGAGAAAAACTGGGGAAGTAAAAAATAGCGATGATAATGTATTTAAAAAAAGGGCGATCGTTTTTATATTGTTAAACAAAGAAAAATTGCCCTATTGAAATAGTTCTGCATTTCCCCCTTTTCCCCCATTACATTTTAAGGTATTGGGAAAGAAATTTTAAATTTGAAGGAGAATACCATACAATCTTTATTTCATTAAAAGAATCATTTATTTGATGAAAATGTGTTTCTATTTTGTATTAATAATAGATATAATTCCTTAGGGTTTTATATTCTAATCGGTTTCCCTTTTAAGGTTATAAAATTTAAGTATCGCATCTATAATGAACGTGCTCAAAACCCTCGACTCTAATGATTATACCCGAGCGCTGAAATTAAATTGGTTTGAAAACAGGTAGAGTCAAAAGGTAATTCGTATTTAGATTAGATTTATAAAATCGATACTTACCCCTCGCCCCCCTGAATATGTTCTCTTGTTTTAAAGTTCTGATCTTTCAGTCAATTAATAGTTCTACCAACTATGTAGACTATACAAAGCGAGGTTTTTAGAAAAAAATTAAAGTATTGTACCATTATCTTTGGAGTTATAATAAAAGAAAGGCTATGACGGAGTTTCATTTATTAAATGAACTGTCTTTGATATTCCAAGTAAAATTTTAATAAATGCAATCACTATCTAACCCTTATGGTTTGACGAACAGTACATTGATTTCAATTAATAAAGTGGTTTCTGTTATTCATTGGTTGCAATATTTGTACAGAAAGTAAACATGTTTTATTGTATATCTCTTGAATTAGGTTTCTTTTCTGCATTTATCAATTCTATATAATTCATATTGAAAAATATAAATTCATCAATATCAACAAAAATATTATTATACTTAGACCATAAACTAAGTTTGCTTAAAAGAAAAAAATAAGTTTCCTTAAAAGTTTTTTTGTTCATAATTTAGGGTAAAATTTGTAAGTATATGTGCCAGTGTAGATGGAAATGTTCATACGTGTTATCAACAATAATTTTTTTGTTTCATTTTCCTTGTCGCAGATCATCAAAATTAATCAACATACCTCTGCACCTCCATTAAACAAGATTCAATGTAATTTAAAATATAACCCATTTAATTTTATTATTTAAATTTATTTAACTCGTAGCCTATCAAATTTATATATTAAATGTTGAACACCAAACATCAAACACCAAAACACCACTCTGAGATTAGAGCCTCACCCCTCTTGTGTACCAGTAATAGTTTTACTAACGCCCTATACTGTGTGACCACCTGTGATACTCACAGTAAGATGTGACTTATTTCTGTTTACATTGTTGGGTAGTCAGAAAAATAAATTACAGGTAAAGTGTATCAAATTTCGATCCAATCAAGAACTAAATATTGTCACTAAAAATATAAAATTATTTGACCAAGCGTTGATCAATTTGAGTGAGGTCCTAATTTTAACTCGACCGTTTGGTTTTTCATCTGCCAAATTTAAGGGTTTTTGTCCCACGGCTACTTCCAAATGCGTCGACAAATTTTAACTAAATTCATCAGGGTCCCTTTCTAAACCTAGGCCGAACGACGTATGCATCTTATTTTGTGGTCTGATTATCTCTTTAAAGATGACAGTCACTTAAAAATACCTTTCGTTTGATAACTCATCCCAAGTAATTTGAACATAAAGTTCTAAGCAATGGATTGTAAACCACATACGTTTTTTTTAATGCATTGCGACACTGGATTCTTAAACTAAGTGAACAACAGTTATTATATACGAACATAATGAATCATTGAATTTTTCTTCTGTCTAAATGATCATAAAGTAAAAGTTTCAACTTCAAATTCAAGGAAAAATTATAGGAGATAGCTAGGTTTACTGTTGACAACACTACTAGAAATAGATTGCCAAAGGTTTAATATTTGGCTAAGTATATCATATTAAACAAATATTAAAGTTGCTCCGATAAGTCTGAGAGTTTATTCTAAACAGACTGTCCCGTCCCATGGAGAACTCTTAAAACTTAGGTAGGTGATGCAACCAAACGTCGTATCGTGGTGCAGCTTCCTGTAGGATCCATTAGAATACAGCATTGATATCAGTGAAACATTTTACTAATTTAAAAATAATTCAACGAAATTAAAAAAAATTATCTTAAAGTGTAGATATAAACTGATCCCGGTTTCACTGTTGTATAATTATTCGGAAGACTATGTTTCGATACTTTTTCTGGCTCAAACGTTAAAGTGTCTTATTTCCCGGTACATCGGCCATTAGCTGGGCTGTTAAGTGCAGTTGATGTCTTAGTTATATTAAGGATGTAGGCGCAGAGATTAAAACGCCCCTGTTAATTATTCTATAGAGAAAAAAATTAGAAAAAACATATTCTCTCAACTTCAGGAACTCAAAAGTTCATGGAATTCAAAACGTAAGCTTTTAATTCAGCCCTATCCTGAAACACTTCCGTACGATACCTGACACCCAAACTCCTTCGTATATATTTTATACTACCCTCCCATTGACGTTTGTGTCTTCCAATGAATCTTGTATCTTCAGGTTTCCCAACTAAAATGTTGTCACACATTGCCTGTCATCAATCACCCATACTGGACACATGACCATCTCGCCTCAGACTGCATGACTTGATTATCACTTTTATGTTTGGGGATGCATACAAGCCTCCATTCTTCTGTCTGTCCATCCTTTTTAGGCCCAAATATCTTTCCCAGTACTTTTTTTTTTTTAAACTCTCAAATGATTCTTTCGTTACAAAGTGAGAGAAAGCCCTTACATAATTAAGTTTATGATCTCAAATTCTATATAATGTCTCGATAAGTCTTCTCATTCTACACATCTTTTCTTGAATGATTGGATATTATTTTCTGTCTTGAAAAACAAAGATACATTGAAGTCTGGAGATTGGAACAAGGAGAAAGACTGAATATAACTGGTTTGAGCGGGTTGTGGAAGGGCAGAGGGGGAACTCGTCTGTAATGTTTTGTGCTTCTTGTATACATAAGTAATAGAAGCCGTGCACCTAATTTCTTCCCCCTTTCCCCTCCCCCCTCCACCTTATATCCATGTTACAGACTTCATCCCCGGCATTGATTTTCGTTTATGTCTCCCGAAACGTGTTGTTAGTTCCAGTAATCCAAGCAATTTCTTAGTAAGGTTTCAGGGGTATGTTGGGGGGTGGAAGGGGGGTAAAGAGATGGGAGGGAAGGGAGATTGATCCCGGCAAACCTCTCCTGATGCTTGATCTGCCAACACTTCTTGTATGCTGGTCTGACTGGAGATTAGAGATGGGCGGAACCGTTCGTTCCCTTTTTGAGGAATAGTTAAAAGTGATTCAGTTATCTGAATAGAGTAGTTCATTTTTACAATTCAGTCATTCACGACCCATGCGATTGAAATTTTTATACTCTAATGGTTTATTGGGACAATGTGGGTTAGTGCGAATTGCTTGTACCCCTGGGATAAAATGAAGAGGGAAATTTTGGTAGGAAGAAACCTTTAAAAAAATATTATTATTTTGTGGTCAGAGATAATATTTTCATATTTTACTATATTATTAGTGTTGTTTTATAGGTATTGATAATATCTAGCAAAAACGAAAGCTGCAGAGCACATGACTTGATGTACGAATACGGGAAAGTATATGTAATGACTTTTCTAGCTATCAAATAAGGTTATTTCCATGAAAATTGGACTCTAGCTCTTCTCCACAAGATAAACATATCAAAACAAGGAACTCTCTTTCGACCCACAAAATCCTGCCATAGTAGCTAATGGAGAATTACGGCGTCACTTCGTTTCTGGGCCCGGGATCAGCCGGAGAATCGCTATGTCGCGTCATTTCATAGTTTACTTGAGAAGATGAACCAGTTTGACTATTTTACTTGAAAGAATTGTTAATTTCGATCTCTTCATTAGAGAACTTCACATCCATACTGGATATAAGATTGCTCAAGATACGATAGGCCCTGTGATAGTGATTACTTTTATTCTATTTTTGTACAACGCATCTTAATATGTGTCGGCTCTATTTGCTTATATATACTAATAGGGTAGTAATAGTCAAGATATAAAATTGAGGAAATGTACACTCCGTCGAGGATGTATATAGACTACAGGGCCGCTCCTAGCAGACGTATGGATCTGGTAAGACTTCGTTTTGGGGGCCCCGAGCTATCTGCCTCACTACCCCAAACTCCCCCCGCTCCCCCTATGTTTTAAACACTTAAGTTTTGCTCAGTGTCATTACAGTAGCTTGCACCTATACACCAATTTTCAGCCAAGTATATTATCAGGAAATGCCATAAAAGTTAAATAAATACATGTAGTAATTAATGCTAAAAATCGTAAAGGTTGATTTCTTCCCAACCCTTTCTTTGATTTCCTTCCCAAAATAACTTTATCTCTACAAAGTTATAAGGAAACGATTGTGGCCAAGTTTCAAATAAATTTACTACACACTTTGATGGCTTCATAATCTAATGCGCTACTCTCGCAGTATCAAATACATTTAGCAAATTTCAAATTTTCAAAAATATATTATTTATTAACGACCCCACAATTATTGGTAATTTGTGAAAATAAAAACGCATTTATATTTATCATTTAAAACTATTCATAGATACTAATTTTGGAAATTTCGAAAAGTTTCATATTTTCTATATTTACTCACAATTAAACAGCACTCAAATTAATTTATTTTACAAAAATAAAGAAACACTATTCATCATAAGTATAATAGTCCCTCAGTATCTATTTTGAATAAAATTGGTATATACCCCTATCTGTTTTAAAAAATATTGAAAAGTTACAAAAATCAGTCATCAGTATGCCTAATATCCCAAAAACAAAGTATAAAGTGTTAACTATTTTACGTTAGATAACCATTTTAAACGAACTCTATAAAGCGATTTTTAAAATAGTTGAGATTAATAAAAAGTTTGTAGTCATTTTTAAAATATTTCAAGTTTTTGAAAAATCAGCGTTCATTAAATTACGCATACATGAGTTTATACCCCAAAAATAGTTATACATAGTTATTTATCATAACACACACATAATTACTCACCATGCCATACAATCTCCATAGTCAAATTTTGAACAAAATCATTAGCATTATTTTTGCCATATTTCAAATTTCCAAATATTTACATCAGTAAATTAACTTTCAGCGAATTTTGGCCATTTAAAAAAAATCTATACATGTTAAAGAAATCCTAGCTATGCATTTAAAAAATCTTTTGTGCATACTTTGAAATATTTAAAATTCAAAAAAATCACACAACAGTAAACTACCCTTAGTTTGAGAGCTAGGGTCAAATAAAAATACTTCCTGAGGTATAATAGCCCTATAAAATCCAAATACCAAATTAGAACGAAGTCCATCCAACCATTAAGGATCTGTGGACAGGGACATAGAGACAAAATTTTAAAATCCACTATTTTGGGTTGGAGTTTACGTAAAATGTCAAGATTCATCATAATCTCAAGATAAACTTTTTTCACTGTATCAATACTTTCTCTTTATTTAAGAAAGTAAAAATTGAAATAAGTGAACTGAGCTATACGTTAACGAACCACGCCATTAAAAACAACCATGTTAATAATGCTATTTTGTAGCCAAATGCTTAAACTACACAAAAAAAAAATACTAGCACCTCCTTCGGCTGCCAACCTTTCTGTATAGCTGGTTTTTCACTAAACATCAAAAAACCAAATCCACACAGTATGTGTTAGTATTCTCATTAATAGTTCTGGATTTTCACATCAAGAGACAAATTAGTGCCACCTACTTGTCACATAGTCTAGTAATGCAGTTTGTGAAGTATATTTTATATTAGTTTGAATTTATTTTATTTCTCTGTGATATGAATATGTGTAATTATAATAAATTGTAATACTTGTATGCATTGTTGTATGCATGTCACAATCACCCTACCACTACACATTAGCGTAAATGCATATAACCCGAACGGGTAGTAAGGCGCGGTGCTAATAATAATAATAATAATAGACAACTTCCCCGATTTGAGGGTCGCATGGTTTGAGGTGTCACTCTCACAGTGGACTAAGACTGCCGATGATGGAGAGATTGAGGTTCAAATCTCAGTCGGATGTATTGAACAGGTAGTGAGACTTGGTGAAAAAATAACCAATTAATTTCTAATAACTATAAATCTTATTTAATTTATTTTATAATGGTATTTCGTGTTCCAATGATTTACAAATATATCTTGGTAGTTATTAAACCTGTATATATATTTAATTATCTACCACAACTTTCTTAAAAATGTTTTTCCACTCTTCTTATAATCAAATACAGTTACAATTCATCTAAATATAATCTTCCTCATTCCTAAAATCACTTGCATAATTAGTACATAAGCTTACAACCCGAACGAGTAGTAAAAAAAAAAGAGATGACAACTAAATAGCTGTTTTAATAGTTGAGTAAAACATTTGTGCAAACTTTAAGAATGCAATTTTATTGAGTTGTTGCATGCATATCTTAAAGAGACTAAAAACTTTGAAACAATAGCCAGTGATAACAACAGAACAAGTACTGGAGAAGGAAACAAACTTGCATTACAACAAGAATATTAAACTGTAGACCTTATTAACAAGTATCTTAAATACAAATCACATTATCTATGGTTTAAGACTGAAAAGGAATATTTGCCGTATGACACCACCAAACCAGTACTATTCAATAGACAAAAATTTATTTTACAGCAAATTATCTTGCAAAATAAAAAAACATTAAAGAAAGACACCTGCAACATGGGTGGATTTTTTAATTGTAAAAAAAACAACTATTGCCCTAACTAAAGCTGAGCTGGTAGAAAAGCACGTATGACACCAAGCTAAAGCAAAAAATATTCACAATATTTAAATAAACATGATTTGAGATAAGCTAAATAAAACCCCTGTCTAGAAGTACTCAATTCTGATATTGCAGAAGACCCCCTTATCTTTCCTCAAAATGTCAACAAACATTATGTAATACAAGCACTTAAGATATAGTTTTATGCTTTAAAGTAATAAAATAATCAATTTAGAAGAATAAATGAAGAATTTAATTGTTTGTCCTGACTCATGTGTAGGTCAAAACAGGAATATATAAGTTAAATCGATGCTTATAGCTATAAAGGCATAACATTAATTTAAAAAATAATTATACTTATAGTTTTCTCCTCTCTGGGTACAGCTTTTTTCCAAACGATTCAGTATATAGACACACATAATGTACCTTGAAATTTCAACAGCATATATACACACCTAATGACCATATCAACGTCTTGTTACGCTGTAGGAAAAAAACCTTAATTTCATTCAAATTGAAAATGTTTGATTTGTGGAAAATACTTCATCTCGAATCGAGTATCACAAATTGAGTACATTTAAACATTTCATTTAAAGAAGGAATTGAGGTTGACATAGATGGATATGGTGGTGTTCTTGAATTTGTCGGTCAAGAAGAGACCCATTACCTTTTCCCAAAATCATTTTAAATATTATTAATATCTATCACTGTTTGTAATGTGATTATGATATTTAATTTAAATTTACTTAAATACATAACTTATCTTTTGAGTTTGGAGTTATCTATTGAGTTATTCTTTATTCTTATCTACTCTCTATATATTTGCAATAACAGACTAAGGGACAAAATGGAAGTTGGTCTGATTATATATAACTAAATTTCACACTGGGCTAAAAATTAAGAGCACATTAGCCACCAAAAATCAATATATCTCCTTAGTCACTTAATATTTTAAAATGTGTTACCTAGGAGTTAAAATCAATTACATTTACTGGTATTATATGAACAAAAATATTTAAATTATACATTATAACCATATTTTTCTTAGAGTTTTGTTTGTAACTCATTTTATCAAAATGAGGTTCATGCCCATCTCGTGCCCTTAGTAATGTCTGCTTGAATCCGTCCCATCTCATGCACTCCATTATTTGTGATGTATTATTAAGTATAAATGATTCTTATTTGTCCCATATTATGCACTTTTCTTCTTCATATTATCCACTAAATAGGAACTAAAGTTATTTAATATAATTATTAAAGGCGTCGCAGAGCTAAGTTAAGAATAAATCTGTGTATGTAAATGTTTACGAGCCCTAGCCTATGCTTATAAACTGTAAGATATTCAAGTTAAGTATCAACAATATCAATTACTATCGTTTACATGATTGAAATGAAAATGATTTACTGTTTTTTTACATGTTTGATTTGTTAAAATTGAATAAAATTAAAAATGTTATTTAACTAATTTTATGTTAATATAATTATTTTATTTTACGGCTGTAAATCTACCATTTCAATGTATAGAAGAGCGAGTGGAAAAGTCGCAAGCGATTCTAAGCCGTATGAGATTGTTTTTTACTATTCAGTTCACGGAATAGAACAAATAAGAACTATATTTACCTAATAATAATTTATGGATATTAGACTGTACGACATTGAAGGTCACCTTCTAAAATCTTTTTCCACTCATATAAACGCAAATGTGGGTACATTTGATATAAATTCATCCTCATTAATCCCTAACAAATTATCGTATGTAGTACATTTGCGTTTAACACGAACAGGTAGTAATAGGTGGTGCCAAACTAATTAAATTTTTTAAAAAAAAGTCACATTACAAAACCGAAAAATCGCATGCCATCTTTCTTTACCATCCAAACCATTGGATTTGTAGTGAAGACTAGCGACAATTTAAACGTTTTGTAATTTTTTGTGCAGATCTGAAATTTTTTTTGGGACATCAATAAATTTTTATGACATTTTGTAAGAAGCCCATCATGATAGCATCTATATATTCACCAATTAACCTAAATCGTATGTACTGTATATATGCTATATGCTTTCTTTAAGCATATAATTTCAGTATCTATCATATTCATTTTTTCACTTTTTACATTAGATGCTTACATTTATATTCTAAATAATTAATTTATGACTTAAACAGTTGACACTTCCTTTTATTTTTCAAAGTTTAACTTTGACTTCTTCTTTTATATATATAATATTCTCGTACACCTCTCGACGGCCACAAGTTTTGTAATTATTTGTAACATATTTTTTGCAAAAAATGACTATATTTTTTTTTCAAATTGCAGAAATCACATTCCGTTAGTATTTAATTTTCATTTTTGTCATTAAACAATAAGTAATTAAAAATAACTATGTCAAACATAGCATTATTATTATTATTATTATTATCAACTGTTTTCAGCCTGCGGCTGAGTCAGTTTACTAAAATTCTTCCATCTTCTTCTATCCTTCCACCATTCTTCCTACTTTAATTTCTTCCATTCTTCTCCTCTCACTTGCACACTTTATTTTATCTGCTCCTCACATCTCTTTCTTGACATCCCTTGAGAAACATACAAATTGTCAAACATAAAATATTAACTGAATATGTTTTAAATATCTATATTAAGTTTTTTAGATAAGTTACAATCTCTCCAAAAATGATGATACAGTAAAACTCTGTTAGACCAAAGTTCTGGATGATTCGAACACAATTTTAACAAAATGGGGGGGGAAGAAAACCAAACGATGTCAAATGAAATATATTTTATTCAATCTCCAAAGTTATAAAGAAAAGTGTAAGGAAGTAGAGTTAAAAATTAAATATGTACATGTTGTAGTCACAACAATGTATTTTTTCTGTAACTAAAAACAGCTATAATTTAAAATATATGTAAATAATCTGTGTTACCGTGGACCCTTCAGTGTTATCCAGCTAATACAGATGAGCTTCGGTCTCAATTAGTTCGGATGAACGAGGTTCCATTGTACTTTCCATCGTATTCACATTAATCACAACAAAAAGAACCTATCTTAGCCTGGTATATCGAAAAGAAGAAAAAAATCAATCGAATTATTTTGCTCGCCGCCCTTCGCAATCTATTGATCGTACGCCTCTGGTATCGTGACTTGATGAGAGATGGATAGCTCTCTCACATATGATCAAACCGGGTGAGAGATTGGAATGGCTCTTGGCCGGCAAACATGTCCCATTGGAATGGAGAGAGATGCTTTTTTTTTAGAGTCGCTTTCGTCCTAAGCAAGGGGGAAGAGAAAGGGGAGGTGGAAGGGGGTAATTATAGGTTACTGATCACGTGGAGAGGGATTTTGGCCCGTGCCTCTCTTCCACGGCTCTCAACTGTATATCTCGCTTAATCTAGCATGTCTTTGTCCTCAAAACATTCATGCAATGTATAGTCTGATCACCGTGGGAACAAATTTATAGCGGGAGTTTGGTTAGAATAACCTTTTGGAAAATACTTGGGTTTTTTTTGCTGTCAACACTTAGAATATCTCACAACAAGCCTATTAGTTCTGGAAAGGAGTCAGCCTCGTGAGTATACTTGAATGAAAAAGTAGTAGTTCCGGTTTAGAAAACTGATATTAATAACCGGAGGGTTCACTGTCCTGGCCACAATATACCCTCTACCCGCAGAAGTTGGCACTATAATCACGAACAGATGGCGGTCACACTGTCACTATGGTTTGATTGCGGTTTTTTGCAAGGATATTTTTTGTTATTATTTTATAGGTACTGATAATTGAAATTTATAGCTGCAGTTTACATACCTTGACGTATGAATACGTGAAAGTAGGCCTAATAACCTTTCATAGCTATCAGATAAGGTTCTCTCAATGAAAATGGAATTGTATTATAATTCACTTCTTTGCTTATATCGTTGAACCGGCAGAACACATTTAAATATAATGGAGACTGATAATATATTGACTGTCCTCCTACATATCTTACATTCGTGAAATAATAAAGTAAATATTCTAACCTCGGTTATTTTTTAATGGTTCCACTCAAATCACTGGACAAATTTATGTCAGGTCCGTCTATTATAGTTTGCTGGTGACTAGGGGGCTCGGGTTTAAAGCCAGGCTGGATTTGACTTTTATAAAAAAAATATTCACTTTAGTGGGGTTAAATACTTTCAATGAAATAATTTGTATTGGGAATTTTTTCATAGTAGTTTTTCTGTTCTACCTCCAGACCAACACTGGTGCATTTATTTAAGATACGGACTCTTCAGCACTTGTCCTTTAATCAGCGTAAGCTTCGAATAATTCTTAAAGGTCAAAAAGATTGTCGCAATAAAGAGAAATAATTTCAAACTGGTCACGCTACTTTATGTTACGTGTACTCTTTAATTCATCTTTTAAACGTCTTACACACACACACACACATTCTCTCTCTCTCTCTCTCTCAAAAATCTTTTTTGTATTCTTTCTTTATACTGTTCGTTTCCTTTTGTTTTCGAATATATTGTAGAATGGGTACAGTGTTTCGACCAGACCGAACTAAACGTGGCCAGCATAAGACAATTTGAAAACAAAGCTTAACGTTTCCTTACTTTATTATTATGATTATTGCCAGCGGAACCCGCCTCAGAAACGCCTACCTTTTAATAATAATTACATGTGGTCTCCGAGGAATCCACGAGAATATAAGAGAAGGTGAATCCGAGGGGAGTGGGTTAGAGGGGGAGGAAATATTATTTTTATTGGTGATTGTTATCCGTTCTTTCATCCCTATACCATTTTCTCGTTCCCTTTTTGGTAAAATAAAATGAAAATAGAGCAGGATTGGAACTGCTGATTTAATGTATATATGTAAAGTAAGTTTTTTTTAGAAATAAATATTTTTAAGATCTCGTGAACCACACCTGTGGCCACTTGAATAAAGGCATCAGTCTCATTTATTTGACGCTGATGACGAGGCCTGTACTGATGGCAAGTCAGGATTCTAATCTAAGTAGGACAAACTGAATTTCCCCCCCTCTAAATGGTCTACAACAATCCTTGTATGTAAATGATAGTACATTTTATCTAACTTCCATCTTCTTTTGTCTTACAACCTTAGTATAAATATGTGGATAGCCCGAGTAGTTAATAAGATGTGGAACATGTTGAAAAACACAGAAAATAAAGTCTTATCACATTGAATTAGAGAGTAATTTAAACCGAGACTTAAAATATTTCAATTACTGTATTGCTCCGACCATCCGGACTATTTAGGACCTAGGTTAGTCCATATAGTCAAAATACCAGATATTTTATCTTATAAAAAAAGTACTAAAAACGTATCTAACCTATGTAGGCTAATTAAGTATTTACACCACCTCTTAAAACCAATCATCACTATACTATAAAGTCACATGGCTGACTCACTCAATGTTTACACACTTACAAATGAGCTAGAAGCTTGAAATTTGGCAAAATTATAGCTTTATAGCCTGTAACCAACGGAAAAATTCCCAAAAGTTAAGAATTTTAGCTTTTAACCCCCGAAAAAAAAAATTCAAAATGGGGGAGCAACTTTAAAGTCGGTGCGGACCTTTTTTTTTGGAGGTCTTTTGTGGCTAAACGGTAAGACCTATCAAAAAACGGATTGCATCAGAGCTAGATTTTTTTATGTTAGGTAAATTTTTCACATTTTACACCCATTTTTTTAAAAAATTTAACACTTTTTGGGACAGCTAGAATCAATCAACGTTCAAAACAACGCAGGAATTACATTATTTTACACTCACTGAGGGCTTGGGGGCGGAGCCCACAGCGAGCAAAGCGAGTTACATATCTATAGTCCGTATACATACAACAAAACATACAAATAAATCTTCTAACTTCTTAAAAGCAAGTACATAATTATAATACATAAAACTCTTGAAATTTGGTAAAAACTTGCTAAACAATATTTTGTCTGAATTTAACGAAAACCACCGCTACGATAAAAAAAAAATCATGAAAAACCTATCTTCTGGATAGCCATGTTGTTTAAAAATGACACCTGGAAACGGGAATTGAACCTGGTACCCTTGGAAAATCAAGCCAATACTTTATTACTGAGCTATCCAGGATTCATCCTGTGCCTATCCTTCACTCATAGTTTTTTAAGCCAGAGTATATTATAGACGCGCGGAATTCATTGGTTGGTGGCTATGGTTTCAATGATAGCTCCAAGAAGCCGATGAGTTCCCCACGTTCATAAGAGACTCTGCCTTAGAACTATGGACGTTGGCCAAGCTTGACGTGATGTCTTATTAATTTTTCTACTTGTATCATGTTCTCACCAAGAGATCTTTTCATGCCTGGCTACAGAAGCCACTGCGTGAGACAGACTTGCCGTAACGTACACATTTATTTATCTATACTACTGTGTGTTCTCACCAAGTGATCTTTACAAGCCTGGCTACAGAAGCCACTGCGTAAGACAAGTTTAAACTGGGATAGAAAGCATCAAGAGCTAAGGAATTTTTTAAAAAAGTTTCTTATAGCAAAATATATTTAAGGTCAAAATTAATAAAATAACGTTTTAATAACTATGTTTAGCTTGATATTCTTACACAAATTAATCTCAACAGTTGTTTAGTATCTGTCATAGGAATAGTGTTATTTTAATGAGAAACCTTTTTTAATAAATTGTAAATGTTACCATCAAATTCCACTATGCTCTTGACAAATATTAATCAAGAATAGTTTAGATAACTAATAATAGAAAAAAATCCAAACACAACTGCTAAAGCACTATCAGAAAAAAGTTGGTTATAGAGCCCTCCAAAATACTTGGCTTAGGTCGCGTCAACTTTCATCCCACCTTGACAACACGTTCATTTGATTAATTTCGTTCATAAGGTCTTCTCATTGAGTGTATTTTTTTTCTGGAATTTTCATCGCTCGGTAGTTGACGCCTGAAGAAATGGGATGAACAAATATGCGCTACGCTAACATCACAACCAATGATCGACCGCAAAACTCTACAAAAACGAGAACAATAAAAAATATTTAGTTTTTTTTTAATCCCTCGGTAAACCAACATTGTGAGACAACAATCCTTTTGTGGTTTTTCTATAAAGACTCTCCATTTATATATTTAAAAAAATATGTTTCTAAAAATTAACAAAGTGAAGCAGTATTAAGTATCTTTTTTGACACAAACCTCCAGTGTATTAAAATACCCAGAAGCATTTGCATTGTCAAATAGTTACAGAAAGAACCAGTGCAAAAAGTTACTAAATTTAATTTCATGGGCGTATACGACACGCCCCATTATTTTGTAGCTGTGTTCAAAAATTTTTTTTTTTCACTTCATCTAATTACCCAAACTGGATGCCCACGTTTAACTATAATTTAGTATTATGGATGAAGGAGGTAAAACTTATATAAAATATAATGACATTTGCCTGGATATATCAGAAAAGATTAAGTTAAACCACCTTGATTACATCCAGTCGAGACTTGAACCCCAAACTCTTCGTTACCAGTAAACCAGACTAGATGAGCTTGAAGTTTATTACAAGCGCTCACCAATGTGGATGCCAGTTTTAATAGACAAAAAATAACTATGGTGGCCATACGGTAATGTTGATCCCCACTTTGGTGGTCTGATGGTTTAATACAATAGAATGCCAGGCCTCCACCGTGGTTCGGATCCCACGTTAAACTGTAGGTCCTCCATTTCATCTCACAATCACCCAACAATTACACATTACCGTAAGTGCGTACAACCCGAATGGGTAGTAAGACGCGGTGCTAATAATAATAATAATAATAATAATAATAATAATAATAATAATAATAATAATAATAATAATAATAAAATAGACTGGACTGTCTATGACGGAGAGATTTGGTTTAGGATCACAATAGACTGTACTGAGAGTTATTGTTTCTTAAAGAGTTTTCCACACTCCCTCCACAAAAATGCGGGTACACTTAATCTAAATTCAACCTTATCCATACCCAACACATAAGCGTAGTAAGTTTATTATTATTATTATTATTATTATTATTATTACCATCACCGCGTCTTACTACCCGTTCGGGTTATACTCACTTACGCTAATGTGTAATGGTAGGGTGATTGTGAGATTAAATTGAGGACCTACAGTTTAACATGGAATCCGAACCACGGTGGAGGCCTGGCATTCCCCACATTCACAAGATGTCTTGTCAGAGGATGAAGGAAGGGTTTGGTAATCATATAAATCGGTACCGGGACCGAGGATTGAACCCCAGACCCCCAGCACAGAAGTTTGACACCTTACCCCTAGATCGCCAGGTCACCTCGTAGTAAGTTAATATGCGTATAAGCCGATGGGGTGTTAAGACGTGAGTACAAAAATACATTTGTAAATTGTTGTTGAATTTTTCCCTTATTTTGTATGTTGCTTAAATGAATATTTTCATGGCAATACGGTGATATGTATTTACAAACTTTACTCTTTAAGTACTCTCGTTTGTGGTCCCGGTCATATGTACTAAAGGTGGATTTTTCTAATTAATAGTTTCACAACATCCCTTCAAACAAATGGTGATACACTTTCCAACATTCCTAATTCTGCCCACATTTGCACAAATATACGGTTAACCCGAGCGGTCCGTAGTACTTGGGAAATGAAATAAAACTCGCTTCAGTGGCCGAATGGTCTAAGGTATCATTCTCGTGTTTGACTATCATGCTGAGTTGGAGGGGATCGGGGTTTGTATTCTGGTCGAGTATGCTGAGGTTGATTTTCCCTAAAGGATTTCCCGCTCTCCTTCCACGTGAATTAGGGTCTATTACTCTCTAGAATGCTTCCTTCCTCATCCTTACCCCTATTAGAGTAATTATCATACACGCGTATAATCTGAATAGATAATAAGACGGAAGAATAAATATAAATAAATAAATTACATTTTAGTTTTATTTAGTTTCGATTGTATCACGACGCCAGTCTAGTAAAAAAAAAGTTTTAAAAGATATATAGCTTTAATAACAAAATGTATTTGAATAGATAGGCCTATTTCTTACCTACTGTGTTTATTCCTTCCATATTTTTTTTTATTGTGTCTTTACTTTATATAATAAGGTTCGGCCCTTTCTTTTAATTCCAGTAGCTTTTTTTTCCACAAAGATAACAGAAACAGGAACGGGGATATAAAGAAGAAAGGGAATTTTTTATTTTCATTTTCATTTTTTGACCTGAGGCTACGTATTTTTGTCGAATAAGATAAGAAAGGATGTTGGGCTGGAACGGGGAGGTGATTCTTTAGAGGAATGTTGCCGAGTTTTGTTATTGTGAAATTTTCGTGACATAAGCTGACTCCCATATACGGCTGATTCCCCGTAGCTCTCTAGCTTCTAAAAGGGCCCCGAAGTTGTTGGTAAAAAAGGGGGAGAAGGGGGATCATAGTTTCGGGAAGGGGGGGGGGAGAAGACTTTTGTTCTTATCAAAAAAAAAGAAGAAGAAGAAAGAATTCCCCAGAGAATCTTATTACCTATTATTTGTTTCCGCTTCTTTATTATTATTATTATTATTATTATTATTATTATTATTATTATTTTATCTTTCATCCTGAAGTCAGGGAATGAAGATATAAAATTGCATTACACGCACGCCATTTCGTGACGTGACGTTTGGGAATTATTTCGTTCCTGTAGTTGTTGAGCAATACATCTTTAATCTCTTGGAAGGTTTAAAAAGAGCCTTTAAAATGTTTTATGGAATAAGAAAGCCATCCCGTATACGACATCTACATATCTCTTGCTTTTTACTTTCTCGATATCTTACAGGAATAGAAAGTAGGTATTGTGATCGTAAAAAAAAAAAAAAAAATCGAACTCGAGATTTTGATGACCCCCCGAGTCTGAAATGTGGTTTATGAATTTCCATCTGTCTGTCTGTCTGTACCTCCAACTAGAGCCTAAACTATTTTACCGATCAGGCTAAAACTTGGTATCTAGGGTTTTCATAGGGTTGCCCCGAGGAGTTTTTGGAATTGGATATCTAAACCTAAAATTAAAGGTAGTTTACTGAAGGGAAAAAAGAGATAAAGTCGATTTCTCAAAATAGGCTCTAACGATTTTGATTAAAATTCGTATCTGGGCTTGATTAAGATTATAAATAAACTATTTTCATTTTCCCGTGAAATTGATTCTTAGGGTACTTTACAGAAGCTTAAATTTATCTCCGCAACTATTTGAGATACTAAATAACTTATCATTGCAAAATTGTAGTACTATTAAAAATAAAAATAAACTTATATATGGAATATATTTTAATAAAACCAACAGTTTATTAGATATTGGCATATATATTAATACAATTTTGTGAGCTTTAGTTGTAAAGATATACTACTTGAGTTTTAACGCAATAATTCTCCAATGCAATAGAGTAATTAAATATAAATAAGTAAGTCTATCAAAAAGTTTGTTATTTTTCCTTAAACCTCTTGTAAAAATGTTTGTGCAACAAAGATCTATCTCCTTCATTATATACTCGAAAGTAAATATTTACATTTTTATTGGTCAAAATTTATGAGGAATTTAATAGGAATGTGATGACATGAAGATGTGCAAAACCTAATAAAATGTCAAAATTTTTAACCGGAAGTAGAAATTTTAATATGAAGTGTAGACCCTTGTGGACCTATTATTATTATTATTGCTATTATTATTATTATTATTATTATTATTATTATCACCACGTCTTACTTCCCGTTCGGTGTGTACGCACTTACGCTAATGTGTAATGGTAGAGTGATTGTGAGATGAAATGGAGGACCTACAGTTTAACGTGGAATCCGAACCACGACTGGAGGCCTGGAATTACCCACATTCACAAGCTGTGATTAATACACGTCTTGGACCCGATATAGATCTTTTTTATTGGTCCAAACATACAATTGAGGACATTCATTCTTTAAAAATAAAATTATAAAATTCAAAGCCGTGACTCAAAAATTGTTTTACATAAGAAAAGTTCAATTTATTCTTGGTTTTGCTAGTGTATATTATTTTTATTTACATATTTTACGAGTTTTAAGTAAATATTTCCATTTTTAAACAATAGAGCAAGAAAGTCCGTGCAGAGCTCCATACCATTTATTTTAATTTATATTTTAGAGGGGATCAAATTCTCCGTAAATTATTGCGAACAGCTTTAATCTTTATTATATCATTCACATAAAATAATAACCTCAGTGTCTACCTCTTAACAAAGATCCTAAGTTCCAATCCCGTCTGGAAAAACTGATGTTTTATTTTTAACTCTCGGTGACCTGGCAGTCTAGGGGTAATGTGTCAGACTTCTGTAACGGGGCTCCAGGTTTCAATCCTCGGTCCCGGCACAGATTTATCTGATCGCCAAACCCTTCTTTCACCTCTGACAAGACGTGTATTAATCACAACTTGTGAAATGTGTGGAATGCCGGACCTCCACCGGGGTTCGGATCCCACGTCAAGTTGTAGGTCCTCCGTTTCATCTCACAATCACCCCTACCGTTACACATTTTCGTGAGTGCGTATAACCCGAACGTATAGTAAGATGCTGTGCTAATAATATTAATTTTAACTCTCCTTTGGATATCTCAAATTTCACACTACTCGACGTACTTATTTATAAAGTATCGTTTCCCTTTGCCTGTTTCCTAAGAAAATAGTATTTTGAATTGAATCAGTAGGCCTATTATTCAAAAGTACTAACCCCCCATCGCTGTTAGAGGGTATAACGAGTCACTCTCTTGTTGAACTGGATTGACGGTAATGGGAAGATCGGTGTTTAGATCCCAGTTTGGTGTAACGAGGCTGTTTTTAGTAAATGCCTTCTAACACACTCTTTTTCTCTTTCTCTCTCTCTCAACGAAAATGTGGGTACGTTTCTTTTGAAACTTGTCCTTCCTGATTCCTACTCCACTAACGGTTATGGATCCATGCGTACAACCAGAACGACTACAAAGATGTGATGAAAGGATAAAAATAAAGCACTGGGGACCAAAATATTTAGGAATTTGGTCTTTCACCCAACAGTAGTTCGCTTAGTGTAAAAGGGAGGGAGGAAATTTATTTTAAAATGTATACAAAGTATTAAGAGAATCCATATAGAAATAAAATTCTGTGAACACTATTCAGTATCAAGTTTACTTTATATTTTTGAACCGCGCCTTACTACCTATTCGGACTATATTTTTATACACTAACTACTTTAATTGACTAAGGATAAGGAAGCTTGTATTTGGAGGACGTGTATCATCATTTGCCTTAAGATAGAAAGATAAATCATTTAGGGAAACCACCCTCAGCACAAGCAACCGGGATTCGAACCTTGATCTCCCAGTCATCGGTAGCGATAGTAATGGCCTAGACCATCCGGCCACCGAAGAGTGTTGTATCTAGTTAAAAATGCGTGTTTGTTTTGCTGTTTGTAACAAATAATTTACCAATTTCCTAGATAATCAATTATTGGCGGTGGAATCTTATTCGAAATTAGATCTTCCTAAAATTAAAGCGATGGTATTGTTTTATAACTATCAGTGTAATAAATTAAATACTTTACTTTTTTTTTGCGTCTACCTTAAATAATAAGTAAAAAAAAAAAATCCTCAGACATGCAGACACCACTTAAAAGAAAAATGTTTATAGTTTCAAAAGCAATCTCAGTCTCTGGAATTAAAGAAAATGATCCGAACCTCGATTTAGCTCTTAGAACTATTATGTACCTACTAAGCCTTTTTGTTTCGCGTTTGTTATTCAGTTTGTGGAAAGAAAGAAATCATGTCATAATTTTTCTTCTTTTGACACGTTGATTACTGGTTTGAATTCAGTCTGTTGCAATGATGACCTTTCTTGGAAGATGCCCTGGGGAAGTAGAACAAAATATTTTAAAGTATCCAAAGCTCAGACTTTTATAAGTGATCTTCTAAAAACGGACTTTAAAGAACTTATTTTAAGTATTCGTTAATGACCAGCCCTCACCAGTTCTTCTTTATCGCGTCCTGTAAAAAAATAAATAAACAATAATTTCATTACCACCCCAAGATACAATATTTTAAAATAAACCCTCCTAAGTGTATCACAATTAAATCATTTTAGTATTTTCTCCTGTTTATGAAAGTTGATCGACTTCAAAAGCTTCTGTAAGATTTTTAAATTGGTTTTATATGCTCAGGTAACTACAAATTAAAAATATTGATTAAATGTTTATTGTTTTTGCTATATTTTGTATTATTATCCTTTTAAATTTGATTATTGAAACACGCCTTATTGATTGAAATTTAGTATTGGTTCTATTCAACAATGATTTTTTTTATTATACTCACTAGTAGTTTAGAAGTGCATTTTGAAATAAAACTCCATGGCTTCAGCCCGCAATTGAACCATACCGACCAATTGGTAGCATTCTGTTGGTGAAGATAATTCCCTAATATGGGTATAAAGGATGTAATGTGCCCAGCACAAAGAACTCTTTGACAATAAACGAAAAAGGTTATAGACAAAAACTTATTTTTGGCTCCATGTTCAAGTATCCTGGAGGCTATTCGCCTTTAATGAGACTAATCGGGTAAGGATGAGGATGATAGAATTTAGAGTGAGTGTAGCTACATTTTTGTGAAGATAGAGTGGGAAATCATATATAATCCATTCACTGTAGGAATTGACTTCTGAAAGACCCTTTTTTCTACCATAAATCTACTATATAGTAGGATATTGGTAGGAAAAAAGAACTTTCAAAGAGTAATTCCTACCGTGAATGGAATATAGTAAATACCAGCCTCAGTGGTCAGGATTTTAACCCTAACCTCCCAATCACCAGTTAATTAGAGTAGGATATTGGCTGGAAGAAACTCAAACAAAAAAAACTTTTTTTGTCATGCAACATTTTAATACCTATTTTGTTGATCACATGTTCTAAGGCATCACTCACGCAATATACTGGACTACCGATCATTGGGAGATCGGAGTATGATCCCGGTCGGGTGAACTGTAAGTGTTTTTCCTTAAGAGTTTCCTCCTCTTCCTCCACGTAAATACGAATACGATTCCTCTAAATCCAACCTTCCTCATCACTAATCCATTAGCTCTATCAATACATAGGCGTGTAGGCCGAACGGGTAGTAAAGACACGGTGCTAAAAAAAAATACATTTGTGTTTTTTTATATATATTGAAAGATATTTTTTTCAAACTGTAGATCACATGACTTGATGTATGAATACGTAAAGTATATTAAGTTAATTTTCTATCTGTCAGATAAGGTACTTCATATGAAGATTAGACTGTAGACTACACCATCATGTCGTTTGGTCGTGTGCCCACAGATATGGGTCACCTTACTCTTAAATTCACCCTTAATCAAGACTAAATACTATCACTTCTTACTAAATTTAATTAAAATACCGCAAGGACAATGACTAGAATTTCAACCACCCCCATACTAGTCAAAAGTCCTATAATAAAACATTTCTGATCTATTACTTATTTCCCCCTATTTGACCGTCGGAGGTCCAGACTCCACATCTTCAATACGACTTCAAAATAAATTACACATAATCAATACATTTCCATTTTGGTATTTTATTATTAAATTTCAGTGAGTCCTATTAAGGGTGAAACGTGGTTTACAGACAATTTTCCGCAAGCGGGTTGCTTGGGATGGGGAGGGGGTAGGAGGGAGCATTGGGCATGAGAGGGTGGAATGAGAGGAAGGGGTCGTAGGAGGTCAGTCTATTGGAAAATATTACCCAACCTTCTCTTACTTGTCCAAACTTTAAGGGACGAAGTCTTCCCTCTGTTCTGTAACTCTTGGTCACTCGTGGCTTACAGACCTAGTGTTTACAAAGCACTAATGACTAGAAGAGTTTTATCAAACAAAGTCAGCTGTTTGTATAGGTATATTTAAAAAATCTTTGTAATAAAGTGTGTTTTAAAAATTCAAGCTAGTGTCTCCTAACATCCTGAGGTGATTAATATTCTATAAAACAACTTGAGTGAAAGGGAATATTTAATCCCTGCCTCTTAATACCCGTTCAGGTTATACGCATACATGATAATTACTCTAATGAGGTAAGGATGAGGAATTAAGCATTCTATAGGTAATCTGCCTGTATTAGCATCAGCAGGTTGGTTCAACACGAGAGTGGCGCCTTAAACTATTCGGCCACTTAGGTGAGTGAAAGGAAATTTAAACAATTTAAAATAAGTTTATAAAACAAAATTACTATTTTCGTTTTAGATAGAATTTCAAATATGATATATAAAATAACTACTTTCATTTATAAAAATTAAGTTTCTAGAAATGTTAAGTGGTAACCAATTTCACGCAAACATTTACTGTAAAGCAGAGTTTAAAGTTTAACGAATCGTAGCTGGTCCAAACATCGACTATGTTAACTTTATTGTTTTTTTATTTTGTTTTTTAGCACTGCGTATTACTACCCTTTCGGATTATACGCTTATTACTCGTTAAATTCGTGGTGTTTGTAGTAAGCCCCAGCTTAAGTTCAAATATTTGAATTTACGTTAGTCGGTGAATTTATGGATATATGTATGGATATATATATATATATGGACATATATAATTAATTATAATAACATCCAACTCCTTCGTTTGGTGACATTTTATGATGCTATAAGTTTCTGGGTAATACTTATGAGTTATGATAGTTAATTTCCAGGAATATTGTTTCACATAATAATAACCATTGAGATTTATCTTATATTTATGTATACTATTTATTTACTTAGAATACATCTTTTACAAAAGATGTATTTGTGCTTTAAAAGTTGACATCAACTACCTACTTACTTGACAAACCAACGAGGAGTGAAGCGACTATAGTTTTCTTTCTGGGACTCCCCTGTTTCTGAGATGTTAAACCAAGCAATAAGAGAGCTCTTGATTGGCTGAAGTTATGAAAGCTAACTTCTTATTGGTTGTCTAAATATCTGTAATTTAAAACCCAGATGATTCAGCAATAAACTCTAATATTGAACGAAAGTAAGCCTTAAAAAAGTATAATGTAATTCTTACTATATTTAAATTTAATTACCTTATGGGCTAAAACAAATTAAAATAAATAATAATTGATTAAAATGATATTAATAATAAAAATATAACTTGAATTTAGAATATAGTACTGAGAATAATATCCTTCAATATCACCTGGTCATCCATGGATAAAGAATGAAAGGCCATTTATTTACATATGGTTCTTTAAGTGTAAAATATTAACAAAAATATATACTTTGTCAATGAATTTTAAATAACCTAAAGCCTCAGAACGGGGTCATTACTATGTATACATTTATGAACAAGCTACACTAATTATTTTAGGGATTAGGAAGGTTGTATTTAGATGAAGTATACCCGCATTTGTGTAGAGGGAGAGTGGAAAACCATTTTGGAAAATCACCCTTGTACACCAGAACGAGATTCGAACCTTGTTCCTCTCGTCATCGGTAGCCAAATGTACTGCGAGAGTGGCGTGTTAGACCCCATGGCCACCCAAGTGGATAGCTTCACCAATTATGCAGAGCTGATGAAAGTAGTACTCATGAGAAGTTCACCTGCATTTGCGTGGTGAAAGAATCGGAAACCATTTAGGCAAAGCCACCCTTGAATCATTCGACACGGGATTCGAACTCCACTCGCTGCTCGTACATATTTAAATATTTTCAGGAGTAAACTATAAATAGAAATATTATCAAGTATGACTCAAAAGTTTTCTTTCAAACATACGACATTAATTCACGAGAATAATGAAGAAAGTGGGTGAAGCAAAAGAGGTTAGCCAGGAATACAATTGCTTCAAGGCAGTCTATAAAATAGGTAATAGCAACTGTTTCGTTTTTTTCGAAACCCCCTCTCCTTCATTTTATAAACCCCATACCCCTTCCTCACTCCTAAAAAAAAAAGTACTCAAAATGTTGAGTATCCTATTTCATCTTTAACTGAGTAGAAACTGTTTCTACGAATTCGATAAAACCACAGTCAGTGGTCATCGCGAAATATTTCCCTCCCCTTACTCTCCTATTCTCTTCTTCACCTCCCTTGCAAAACATATTCCGTTTCCTTATAACCGCGGAGATCCTGCTGCTGGAATTTATATTCCAATTGATCTTATTCGTCCTACAAAGCCTTTCACCCCGTCCACAAATTTTCTTTTTCGAGTGTTTCATTTAATCTCCAATTTTGAGATGTTTTTTAAAAGGAATAAATATCTAAGTGTAAGAGGAGAATAGAAAATAGAATTTGCTTCCCATTTGAAGATATTAACGAAGTTTTGTGGTGAAGTCGGATAAGGCAAGTTTTCATTAAAAGATCTAAGGAACTTGTTACATTCAATAAAAAGGGGTTGGAATTGTTTCTCGCTATTCCGGAATGCCCGCTAGCTACATTAGATAACAAAAGCGATAAGTATAATAATGACTAAAGAAAACTTAATTTGTAAGTTAATAATAATTATTATTATAAAACTGAATTTTAAACTTGGAATACTTGGGAGTAAGCACATAGTTTTATAGGTGGAGGGAAGATTTTAAGCATTATTTTATTTTAAGAAAATAAATTAATCATTTTTATCAATTATATTGGTGATATATTTTTGTTGGGGTTGGAGTGGAAGTGAGGGGGGCAAGCAAATACAAGTTTTTTTTTAGGAACTAGCCTTCCCCCAACCACCCGATTAATGTTTGAAAATTGGATGTCGCAAAAAGCTATTTGGAAGGATACTCCTTCCCTAATTTTTGAAAATTATATTATTTATATAATCTATTTAAATTAATCATTCGCAAAATCTTTTGAAATTTGAATGCTTTTGAAAACAATTTAAGGTGGTCCTCGCTTGAAAATTCTTCAAAATTACATGCATTTGGATTTTGAAGTGATCCCTCTTTATACATTTTTGAAGTTTGGATGGTCCTATAAACTATTTAGAGTGTTCTTCGTCTGATTTTATTCTGTCAGATAAATGCCTTAAGAAACTATTTATTTAAGGGGGTATTTACCAGCTAATATTTGATAAATGAATGCATCTAAAAGTCATTTGGAGCTTGATTTAAGACCATTTTTCAGATTCATGTGCGATATCGGAGGATACGAAATATATCAAGGGAGGGCAAATTTATTCCAGGAGGAGCATTGCCCAGTTTTCATCAGCCCCTATTAGTACACCTTTCAAGCATAATTTAATTCTAGTAATAAGAACTTTAACTGACAATGACAAAAACAAAAGTTACTTAAACTAGTTTCAAATACGTCAAGTAATGTGATATGTAGTAATCTCATTTGATCAATACCTATAAAATAATACAAATTTTGTAATAGTATGACACTTTCAAATCTTTCTTGCTAGCCACAAAATACTTACCACCATGTCTTACTATCCGTTCACATGATACGCTTATGTACTATGTACACTAATGGGTTAGGAATTTGGAAGGTTGAATATAGAGGAAGGGAACCCTCATTTGCGTAGAGGGAGAGTGGAAAACTCTGGTGAACTGGGGTTGGTTTTCCCTAAAGAGTGAGATTCGAACCTTGATCTCCCCGTCCTCGGCAGTAAAACTCAACACTAAACTAGTACGTCATCCAACTACACCACCGAGGCGGGCCTAGCCGCAAAAAATGTTTGCTGTTTCTAAAAGGCTCTTTCTATAAAAATTAGATTTGTAGTAATTAGCTATGAAGACTAATCAGTGTATATGTAGTATATATATTTATCAGCACCCAGAAACAAACTTTTGCTCATAACCAAGGGGTCGAGCTAAGATCATTATTAAAAATACCTCTTAAATTCTAATTTGTTTTTGTTGTCAATGCAGGTGTCCATAAGTTCCTCTTAGAAGCGCAGTTATCTCCGTTCCCTCCCTCACCCTAAGACCTTCAGACAAGATAACTTCTTTTTACTCCCGATTTTTTTACTGATGTTTTTGTCGCAAAAAAAAAAAAAGTCCCGCCAAGTCAGCGGGCTTGTCTAAAGATGTAAGCGCAGGAAATATTACATTAGCTCAACATCTTGATTTGCATTCAAATGCACAATTCCCCCCTCCCTCTACTCCTTTTTTCGTTGTTCCCTTGCAACCTCCACTTCTCAACCCTAAGATGATGTTATTATTCAAGGGGGGTGGGCAAGGGTATGGGGGCGGAGAGGCGAGGGGGCAAAGAGGTGAATCTTACCAATGCCTCCCGCTTGCAATGGGAATTTAACTTGATTTTTACAGCCAAGAAATTTCTTATTCGTCTTTTGAACGTTGATGTGTTTTCATCCCCTCTAGTTTTTTTTTTAAACTTTATTTTTTACTTTAGTTGGTGCGCTTCCCCCCCTCCATCATTCGTAGTGTTATTATTCTGTTCTTTTTCTTGGTTTATTTATTATTCCATCTCCATCTGGTTTAGTCGATGCAGTAATCGTGAAGGGAAAGGGAAGTTGTTATGTGTCTTGTCTATGAGATTTACTGGTGATTTTTACATAAATTTTGAATAACATTTTAATATCGTCTATACATGTTTTACGTTTTACTACTTTGTTTCTTTTTTGCATAATTATGATTATAAATCTTCAAAGCCCAGAAGCATGACTGGATAGCTAGACGTATATATTGCATTAATATATTTATATGGAAAAATTCTATCACCTCGTTTTTTTATGCATTTATATTAAGAGGGCAGATGCTAATTAACTATTCTTACCATCACACGTTGTAAAGAAATATTCAACATTCATTTATAATTGATATCGATAAATCACGTTTATTCATTATTTTTACCAAGACATCTATACATTAAATAATATAGGCTACTTTAACATGCATTTCCATGAATTAATGTTATGATTTAATTATAATTATTAGGATCTTAAGAGATGATCTTTTAGATTCATCCTTTTTTTTCAATATTCTTTGAGCTAATGTGTTGGGGATCGATGTTGAATCTAGAGAAAGTGTACTCGAATTTGCGTGGAAAGGGAGAGGGTAGAACACAATTTAGGGGGTGGGGGGGGGGACGACTCTTGTACGTCTGGCCGGGATTCAAACACTAATCTTAGCGTCATCGACAGTCCAATCTACTGCTAGTGTGACGCCTAAGACCATTCGGACCATCTAAACGTGTTTATTATCCCTTGTTAGGTTTCGTCGTCTTGGTAGTAGTGCCACCCCAATTCCTATGATCCAACATTTAATGGGAGAGAGGATGGAAAAATACATCCAAATATACGTTGAAAGGACTCGAACACCATTATTCTGTTTGAAACGTTATACGTTGGCAACAACACTGCTGACGTGTGTGTAACTATCTACAAGCGGCAGCGATTGAGCTCCCGGTAAAGTCTAATCGTTTTACACGTTAACCTAACTAAACATTACAACTCGCATACCATGCAGGTATCAAATCGTACTCTAGTAATGACAATTAACAACGAGCCCGGGAACTCTAATAACACTGCAGTGTATGTACTTAATTATTCGACGACACAGACAAATCCTGTTGCCTTCTTCCCATGGCATCTCTCCCCTCTTAAGGGTAGTATAGGAGTCTGCTGGTAGGGGAAGTGGAAAGGGAGGCTTGGGGGAAGGGAGGGTTGGGTGAAACCCTATATCTCCCTCTACTAGCAGTAAGGGCTGTAACGATCCTCATCCCTGAACTAGGGGACGCTCTGGGGTCGTCCTTACTGACCTACTTTCAGGCCCATTTAGCCCTGCTGGGATCACAGAGGAGCAGGATAACAGAGCTTCTAGGAGGTGGCTGAATCGAGAGGCGGGTAATACATGAAGAATAAGGTTTTCACTTTTTATACTGCAATTAAAAATGTTTATTGTAGGAAAGCGTATTACAAAACATATTATATAAAAAAATTACTCATTTGGGTTTAAAAGGCTCATTACACATAAAACAAACCAATATGCCGTTTTTTACGCTCCATATTATGCTAAGTACTTTCCACAATTTTTTTCAAAATAATGTTATATTATCTTTTCACAAACTTTATGAATAAGAAGTTTTATACATTTGAAATGTATTTCTAAATTTAACTTTTATATTGTTTATACCCGCCTTGGTTGCCGATTTTTTTTAAGGCGTCACACTCGAAATGAATTAGACTGGCGATGACGGTTAGATCTGGAATCTAATCTCGGATACAATATAGGCCTATCTTTTGGTGTTAAGTGATTAGGATGACCACAAATTGACATGTCCTAAGCAACCGTTATTATGATTTTTTTTTCTAGCACTGCATCTTACTATTCGTTTGGGCTGTACATCAACTCTACTATGTCAGGGATTAAGAAGGTTGAATTTAAAGGAAGCGCACCCACGTTTGCGTTGAGAGAGTGGTAAAAAATTATGGAAAACCACCCTCAGTATACCCGACCGGCACCATGCGGCTACTGAAGCAGATGCTATTTTGGTTAAGTGGCTGTAAAGGTTAATCGCAAACACAAAATAACCATGATTCACGCGGCTAGGTACTGAAAACGCGCAGGAACAGTGGCCCCATGGCTTCTTTGGTGCTGACTGACAGCTCACAGCTGAACTCTAAAAGCTTTAAAAAGTTAACATACCAAATTATGTATCCCTACGCCGAACCATATGATTAGCAAAAACATGTGTTTAGTAGTTGTCACTTCTGACGGTCAAAATTTAGGTGTGTACCTAAATGTCGACTGTCAGAGGTCAGCTGTGAGCTGTCAGTCAGCACCAAAGAAGCCACGGGGCTACTGTAGGTTTGTGTTACCTGCTTTTGAATATATCAGAAGTGCACAAGCTAGGTGTATCAAAAGTGCACCATCGTTTATAGTCTCTGAGACACATACGGCAACACTGCTGGTTGGTTCGTTCACGAACGACACATCTATATTTCAATTAGAGTTTTATTATGTTCGCATACTAATATAACCCAATCTAACATTGTAGTTTGTTTAGTGTATTGTAATTTTGTAAATAGTATGAGGGTTGTTTACAATAAAATGCTTGCCGTGTCACCGCGTTATGCATTTGTTTGGTATGCAGTATGCGTTGTGCAGGTGTTTTATACCCTAGTGTTTTTTATTCATATCTTCGTGCGCTTTTGATGCTCTCCTGGTTCATGAATGGACAATAATCTGAAAAAACAAGTAATTAAGCTTTTAGTTTGTGTGAAAAGAAGAGTCATAGCGAAACAAAGCTATAAACACCATAGTTA
The DNA here is from genome assembly GCA_902151425.1 of Timema shepardi. Lineage (NCBI taxonomy): Eukaryota > Metazoa > Arthropoda > Insecta > Phasmatodea > Timematidae > Timema > Timema shepardi. Next base: position 92,032 of record CABFVX010000112.1, read on the forward strand.
GGAACCTAAAAAAAATATTTCATCACCCATTAGTAACTCCCACTGAGGAACATATGGGTGAAGACCTTCGTCTCACCTTGTCTTGTTTACCGTTGACAGGAAAGTTTTGTTTCGAATCCCAACCGGGTGTACTGGGATGGTTAATCAGACACAGTGCTTTATTTTAAAAATATTTATTTCACTTGTGAATAATAGTGGATTCCATAAAAAATTTAGCCCCCCTCCCCCCTTTTCCTGAGATTCTAGAATTTTTTGTTTAGTTCAAGTTGGCAGATTGCCTAAACGGGCAGTGAGACGCGTAGCGCTAAGGGTATTATAAATAAACGAGATTCAGAATTCTGTCAATCTCCTACTAAACAGGAACTTCTTGTTACTCGTATACAATGGGTATACTGGTTGACTCTCAAGAATAAACTATAGATATTACCCTTAGGGCCAGTTTCATAGTCAAATTTAGTACGCCTCAAGTGCGGCGCTACACTAAGTACATGACGACACCTACCTAGACTCGAATGGAATGGGCCAGTTTCCTATGTGAGAACGGCCCATTCCATTCGAGTTTAGGTAGGTGTCGTCTTGTATTTAGTGTAGCGCCGCACTTGAGGCGTACTAAACTTGACTATGAAACTGGCCCTTAGTCTAGTCTTGAAGGTCAGTCAATCCCCCATTTGACCTGGACTGCTTATCACTGGAATAATGATTGACTCCTGAGTCTAGACTACAGACATGGCCCATAGAGCCAGTTTCATAGTCAGATTGAGTACGTCTAAAGTGCGGTGCTACACTAAATACAAAGACGACACCTACCTTAACTCGAATGGAATGGTCCGTTCTCGCATAGGAAACTGGCCCATTCCATTCAAGTTCAGGTAGGTGACGTCTTGTGTTTAGTGTAACGCCGCACTTGAGGCGTACTAGATCTGACTATGAAACTGGCCCTTAGTCTATCTAGTCTTGAAGGCTAACAGATCCCCCATTCGACCTGAAATGTCGGTTATTTTCTACATTATGAGATGGTTGATTCCCGAGACTATGCTATATAAATGGTTCTTAAAAAAACCATGATATATATTTCATTTTTTTAGAGTTCCTTTATAGAGAACTTGTCATCATTATGAAATTCTACGACAGATGTTCGTATAAAACCTCACCTAGGTGAAGCCGCAATTTATGATTGGTTCAGGGGATGTCCGTATTGTCACCTAACCACCGGGCCAGTATTTTCTTTCAGTGGCGTCAAGTGGAGTGGAGTTCCGGTGGTGTCAGACGAACTCCACTGCTATGGACTCAAATATCTACGCTATGGGGGAGATCGAGGGGAGATGGGGGTCGGTCCTAGAGTAACAGACGCCAGATGAGGCCATATGCACCATATTTTAAAAAAAATTGCTTAAGAGCCCGTCTCACCAAAAACTAGTGATCCGTAATCTAAGTTGTACAGTATGAACAGGGTGTTGCATGGTCTGTGCTTTTATAAATATTACTTTTTCGAAAAAAAGTAGTGAAATTTAGAAAAGTGAAACCATCTTAATACTTAAAAATATTTATTTTCTTCAATAAATGACTATGATCTCAATTTGACTGTTTACAAGTTAAGAATGAATAAATAAATGCCTCTCTATACGTTTTCTGGTTTGAGCGTAGTATTTGATCTAATTTACCGGTTATTTGACCGTTATATGAGCCCTTGAAGTAATCGTGACACGCTGGAAATGATGCAATAAAATATATGAACTACCTCCCAACTCAAGTATCCATTTGACCAATTATGCATGGACTCTGCTCTAATGAATGTTCTTCTGATTGATGAGAACACTCACAGTTACAGTTTAAGCTAACTTCATGCAATAAAATGCTATTGATATAATATTTATAAATAAATATCAATCGTAGTCACGTCGGTCTCTGGTGTGCAATACTTGCAGTAGGATGGAATCTTCGATTATGTGGGGGTATTAGAATCTTGGTAAGGGGTCTTATATATTATATGTATTGTATTGTATCACTTTTGTTCTTCTATTCTCTCTCCAAATTCTATTAAAAAAACATCATTCTTTACCACCTAGATCAATTCATACGTAGGTGCTACCCTATAGGGGGCCGCCTCGTTTAGTGAGAAATTGCCGCGGATACGTTCAGTTCTAACGCAATATTTAAATCTACGATGTATTATTTCAAAATATTATTATTATTATTATTATTTAGCACCGCGTCTTACTACCCGTTCGGGTTATACGCTTTAAGTACTAATTACTCTAATGGAATAGGAATTTGGAAGGTTGAATTAGAGGAAGTGAACCCACATTTGCGTGGAGGGAGAGTGGGGAAACCCATTTAGGAAAAGCCACCCCCAGTTCACCCGACCGAGATTCGAACCTCAATCTCCCCGTCCTCAGCAGTCAAGCTCAACATGACTAGCGCGTTAGCCAACTACTCCACCGCACCGAGGCGGGTCTTACGCCAAATAAAGATGAACGATTCCAACAAGATTCTTTATCCTGACATCTCCATTGTTTGAGCTTTATTAATATAAGAAAATGTGTGGTAATGTGACATTAACTCATTTTCAACGACATTTTTTTTTTAGCATATTTTAGAAGATATGAAACTAGGTTTGTTAAAAAAAAAAGAGCTCTAGATTTAACCTTCCTCTAACAAACACAATACTTTTTTTGATAGTTCTTAAATATCTTAGAAAATTTTAGTTGTAAACCTAACAGCGAGCTTTCTTCTTTACCTTGAGATAATGAGTTTCACAGTTTTCTTTTCCCTCTTTCATATTGTCATGACGATGGCTGGTTTAGGCTAAGGGTGAAAGGGAGTATAGGCTTAGCCCTATTAAAGAAGTGGTTCCACAAAACGACACAGACCATTAATTGCATGTGATCTGGCAGCGATTGATACTTTTTCGCTCACTGAGGTGGTTGCCTTCATGACATTGCCTACCTGTGACGTCACGGAGAGTCAAGATAGGATTTCCTATGTTAATGAATTTACGTTTTATTCAGCAAGTTTTAAAGATATAACGTTGAAACAAAAACCGTAAATTCTTAAATAATTCTAAAAATAGTCCTACATTGTTAAATTTTTTTAAAAGTTGAAGCAGTTTTTTTTGTGAACTTTTTTTTCGTAAATAATCTACAACTTAGGCTATTTAATTTTTTTCGTAAAAATGTCCTGTAGGAGTCTTCCTGCCAGGGATGTGGATTAATAATTCCATGGAAGCATATGTCTATCTAGAAGAATAAACATTAAGATCATTTTAAAAATCAAATTGGGTGTTTTAAAGGTGCAATGGGTCTATTGACTGTATAAACTCGTCATATGAAGAGGGAAAGGGCTATCGGCGGATAAACAAGAGACCTCGAAGGGATAACTGTTCGTTTTATTCCCTTTTCTTATATTTCGTACATTGGAGACTTAAAGTGTTAGAGTTCTTAGGTGCGTCAAATTAAGATACAACCCGCCTCTCAAAATAGTTTTGAAATCTCCAAGTAGGTGACGTCGCCAAATATAAAATGACAAACTGAAGAAGTTTCTGCCGCTGTCATGCGTGGTAGCGAAAGTCTGGGTCACTCCTCCCTGCCCAAATGACGGCCGTCTCGGAACTACTGTTCAAGAAAAACTCAATGACCAACAGCAATTACCTAGGAGGAGCCTGGAGGCGTGCGGGAGCAAGAGGGGACCAAGCGACACGCCACGCGGTTGGCTGCGGGGTTAAGCGATCACCGGATCTGGGCGGACGTTTTGAGGGAAATATCATTATGCTAATATTGGTGAGACGGCGGCCATAGCGCGGAATGGACACTTGGCCGTCTCAAAGAGCATGGCCCCGATAACTGGAGACAAACGAATTTGGAGAATAAAAATATATTTTTTTATTTTTGCTTGAATTTTTTTTCTAGCACCACGTCTTACCACCCGCTCGGGTTTTACGTCTATGTACTAATTACACTAATGTGTTAGAAATGCATTAGGTGTAATTTATAGGAAATGAAATCGCATTTGCGTGGAGTGAGAGGGGGAAACCATTTAGTAAAAACCACAGTCGGTAGATCCGATCGGTATTTTAACACCGGTCTTTCCGTCATCGGCAGTCCAGTCTATTCCAAGAGTGAGATATTTTACCATTCACCCACCGAAGTGAAAAGTGGGTAATACTTTAGGAAGAATTACCATAATTAGTGTAATAATAATTGAGATATTAGAAAAATTGATGATATATTGATCTTGTGTTTTATTTCTAAAAATTGAACTTTAAACTATCATTTTGTATTGATTTTCTATCTACTACAGGGCTGCGGGTGGGGATGAGGATGGGGAGGGGGAAGGGGAGGGGGAAGTCAAGCATACCTTGAACCACCTTCACTTTGAATTCGCACCTGTCACTCAAATACCTTACCTAAGTTTATAGTGAGTCTGCCCATTGAGTTGAGGTTTCCGGTATCGATTCTTGAAATGGCTAAGAAATGTATCTTTGGAGTGGCTGACTTCAGTTGTCTTGGGGTAAATCTCTCGCCTCAGGACCCAAAGCGCGTCAATTAAAACTCAGCTGGGGTCGAGGGATATTTCTTTAGCGATAGAAAATCTGTTTCACAGCTTCCTTCGTAGGGAAAGTAAAGCCGTTGGACTCATGTCAATTGTGGCATGTAAAAAATAACCCTGTAAAGTATGTGAAAATACCCTTCTCGGAAAAACTGGTATGCCCCTTCACGCTTGCTCTTTCTCGTTTCTGATATAATCAGTCGTTTCAGAAAGTGCACGTTAAATTCCATAAATAAATAAAAAATCATTGGATTGAAATGGGTGGTTTCTTTTTCGTAGGGATAAATTTAACGGCCTGAGTACTGGGTATTGTGTCTGTTAAATGAAGACATTTTGTAAGTCGTGTGTTGACGTACCCAGTTAACTCATAAAGTGCATGTCAAATTCCCAAAATATATAAAATATTATTTGCTTACTTAGTGTAGATTGTTATTCAATTAGAATTCCTAATTCTTTAGTGTAATTAATACCTGAACGGGTAGTAAGAAGTGGTGCTAAATAATAATAATAATAAATTTTAACATCACATTTTTGTCCTACCCTTACCCGCAAGCTATCCTGACGGATTAGGCCCACGGAATGGGGGGCGGTGACAGTGTTTATAAGAAAGTTAAACAGCATTCATAAATTAAATAAGGGAGTTAGTAACTGTCGTCTTGTGGAGTGTAACCATGGTAAGCAGAGCTTTTTATAACACAATCCATGATAGGTTGTCACCCACTTGCTCCCGATTTGACCAATCATGCATGGGCTCTGCTCTACAGTCCAATTTTAATAGGAAGGTAAAATCTAATAGTTAGTTGCCAGTTACTAGACCTATTTGACTTATTCATATGTAAAGTCGAATGATCTGTATGTATCACCTTTAATATATATTATCAATACCTACAAATTAGTATAATAATGAAGTAAAATGCTATCAATGCTGAAAGCAAAACAAATATCTTTGTTTTCTAAATATTGCTAATAATGTCCATTCGTAAGAAAATCTAGATATACATGTGAGCGTAGCTATGTTAGGACTACCCTGTTGAGTGTTCGAATGATCTAAGGAGTCACTTTAACAATATTCTGGACTGCTGATGGGAGGAATATGGGGGTTTGAAACCCAATTGGGTGTACTGAAATGGTTTCCCACTGTTCCTCTATGCATACGCAGGTACAATTTCTTGATAATTCTACCTAGCACATCCTTACTCCAGTAGTGTAACTTATGTATATACATACATGTAACTAAAATGGGTATTGAAAAACAGTTATAAATAAATAAACATAAAATGCAGCAAGATTCAGTTAGAAAGAACAATATATGAAATAACATTTATTTTGGGGCAATATTGGTGGTATTTGAATATAATATCATTAATATGTTTTTATATGTATTGATATTATCTAGCAAAAGTGACAGATGCTGCTCACATGATTTAACATATTAATACGTGAAAGACGAACTCTAAACTTTATTTTAAAGTAAGATGGCTTCATTTATAAGAGAAGTTGGGCATATGTAGAGTACTTCGGACTAAAAAGCACTGCACTAGAGCCTTCAACTGGGATTTAAAGCTTGTAATCTAGGAAGAAACCGTTTAATAACATTACACCCAGGGAAATGTTTAGTGTAAAAAGTCTATCTCCAAACGAATAAAACATTTTTCTTAGATATACACCTAATGGTTTTATTTTAAAATAGAAAATTACTAGTAGAGCTATATTGATTGGACTGCCATAAAACAAGCTTTATCTGACATTTAATCAAAATATTCATTGAACCTACTTTTATAATTTAGTAATACACCAATCCAAAGATAATAGTTTCGATTTATATAGGCATCTGTCATTTTTCAGCATATATTTACTCTATTATATGTGAATGTACGCTGGTCATGTACTCACTAAACGGATAAAATAGATCCGTTTGTGCAACTTTGAGAGTTCTGCCTAAACCCGTATTCAATTAGAAAATAAAAACAGTTGTAGTTTGGGAGAAAATTTGCGCCGTTAATTTGCACCCACTCCAAATAAGTGCAACTTAAAGATTAAATATCACTTCAATAAATTAAAATACTGGCATATTATCGTGATGTGATGCCTTAGAATACCTCTAGTTCTTTACATCAATGAATGATAAAGGATTTAAAATTGCATAAGTCTTGCAAGCACATAATTTGTTTCAGTTTAAATTAAGCAAGCACATAATTTGTTTCAGTTTAAATTAAGCAAGCATATAGTTTGTTTAAATTAAGCAAGCACATTATTTGTTTCAGTTTAAATTAAGCCTAAGTGGTAACACAGCTATTGCTTACCTGGTATAATTGCATTTTATATTCATATAACCTCATTACATTCCGTTCGTTATTAAAAAACAAAACAATATAAAATAAAATAAAAATCTATGGGATCTCTAGATCTATAGAGGTTTTGTATTCCACCGAATACAATGAAATCTTGTCACAAAATATGGCGTGTAGGGTTTTAAAATGGATATAAATATGTTACAAGCCCAATGAAAGCTCTAAACTAATAATATAGATAAGTATTTAGTCCATACCTGTAATAGAACGTTTGTTTATACATTACAATTTTTTAAGATTTTTTTTCTGGGTAGTATAAGCAAGAAGAAGACCAAATAATACATTTGTAGAAGTTTAGTCCATTTGTTTGTTGCCAGTAAACTCGAAAAGTACTTATCGGATATTCTTTTATACGCTTTATTTTTCTGAGAAAAGGTTAAGCTGTATTATAATATCATGCCATCTCACCAGCGAGTGAAACAGTGTCGAAAAACCCAAGAGTAAGTAGTAAACGTACGACCCAGCTGCTCGGTACGGATACAAAACATGGCTCTTGACTCGATCAGGGGGAGGAGGGGTGGAGGCGAGTTAATGTTTCTCCGGGATCTTTTTGCACGCCTTAGGCACTCGTTTCGGGTAGGTTTAATTATATTTTTAGCATTTAAAGTTGTAGGTGTTGTTGGATGCGTTGAGTGTTTAGTTCAATTTACTTGTTTTTGTTTCTTAGATAACAAATTTAAACTATTTAATTTTGTGTTAATTGAAACAATGCCTTCACATAAGAGAAATGAAAACATTTAGAATATTTCTTTTGGCGTTTATTTCAACAATGCCTCCGTGCAAGAGAACCAATATTGATACAAAAACTACAAACATATTATTTCTTTTGTTGTTTATTGCAACAATGCCACCGGTTAAGTTAACAAATTTTGATGTAACGACTGTAATAATTAAAACAATTTATTTTGGTTCCTAACTAAAGGTAATCGTGTGTGGCTTCGTTGACATATAAAAATTTACTTCGCTTAGTATTTGCTGAAATGGTGGTGTATTTGGTATATAAATCACTCGCTAAAATAAAGTTAATTAACCCGACTCAAAGGCGAGTGAAGCTGTGGACAATCTATACTAATGAATAATTTGGTTATTTGAAAATCACCCAGAAATACTTCAGATCTAATTTAATTACTAGCTTATAAGGCCATTTTATATTCACTGACATTTTGATTAGATATTTTAAATTAAGTCGTATTAACTTTGGATGTAAATTCTTAGTGCAGATTGATTAAAATAATATGTTGAAATTATTACCTTTTGGTGACGTCACCATATCTCTTTCCATCAGTTTACTCCTTGTTGGTGACCTGGCGGTCTAGGGGTAAGGTGTCAGACTTCTATGCTGGCGGCCGGGGTTCAATCCTCGGTCCCGGCACAGATTTATCTGATAACCAATCCCTTCCTTCACCTCTGACAAGACATCTTGTGAATGTGAGGAATGCCAGGCCTCCACCGTGGTTCGGATTCCACGTTAAACTGTAGGTCCTCCATTTCATCTCACAATCACCCTACCATTACACATTAGCGTAAGTGCGTATAACCCGAATGGGTAGTAAGACGCAGTGCTAATAATAATAATAATAATAATAGTACTCCTTGTTTTGTGACAAGAGAGATGGAGCAAATAAAAAAAGCTAATTCTGGGGTGTGCCATTTATATACTTACACCGGAGAATATTTTTACTTTTTAGCGAACACAGGCCCCAGTATTTCTTACCAAATGTTAATATCAATGTATTGTGTATAAAAAGCAACCAGCACAATCAAAATTGATTCACAAGGTGACATAAATACCTATCCCTAGTCACCGTGGCTGTGTGTCTGACAACTCTCAAGCAACTGACAAACCACCCGCTTCGGTGGCCGCGTGGTCTGCCAATGATTGGGAGATCGAGGCTCAAATATTGGTCGGGTGTACTGAGGTTGGTTTTTCAAAATTGATTTCCACCCTCCTTCCACACAAATTTCGGTACACTTCCTATAGATATGACTTTACTCATTCCTAAGATCATTAGTGTAATTAATACATAGGCGTATAACCCTAACGGGTAGTAAGACGTGGCGCTAAAAAGAAAACGGTCAAACCTCACGCGTCCATCTCATACTCCGCCTTTATCCATCAGCTACGCCGTAGAAAGATCGGCCACCACTATGGGAACGTTGTTCCTTCAGTCGTAAATATATTACGAAATATTAAATTTGTTACGTCAAATGAATTATATTTTAAAATATATAAATAATTAATTAATTGCAAATATATCCCGCCTATTGAACCGCACAAACAAATAAGTATATTAATAGTTTTCATATGAATGAAAAATTTACTAAACGTTGTGCGTGTAGCCAATATTATCAATTTTTATGTGTATGGGATAAACCGACATAAATATTCCGTTTTCCACATCACAGCTCTTCCAGACCACACAGTGTGTGAATCGAGCATAAAATTCTGCGACTTCAAAACGCCTCGACACACACAATTTTGAGGTGCTATTGAATTAAAAAATAAAAATGAACTATTTTTATAATTTCTTTCAGATTTAAACTCAAAAGAAAATTAGTTTATTACGGGACAACTCTTCATGTTTTACTGAAAATATTTCAAGAGAAATGTTTTTTTAAACCTCGTATAGAATATATCGATTTCAAACCTATTACTAAAACTACCATTAAATTAATGGCTTTCTCGCATAATTGTAACGATACTTATGACGTGATGTATTTGGAAACTCGTGCAATTAAGAAACGAAGTTAGTTTTTATATTCTCTTAATAAATAAATAGTTATTATTATTAGCACCACGCCTTACTACCCGTTCGGGCTATACGCACTTACGTTAATGTGTAATGGTAGTGTGATTGTGAGATGAAATGGAGGATTTACAGTTTAACGTGGAATCCGAATCACGGTGGAGGCCTGGCATTCCTCACATTCACAAGATGTCTTGTCAGAGGTGAAGGAAGGGTATTGGTAATCAGATAAATCTGTGCCGGGACCGAGGATTGAACCCCGGACCCCAAAACAAAAGTCCAACACCTTACCCCTAGACCACCAGGTCACCAATAAATAGTTTAAATATTTTTTTGTATGTATTGATTTCACTAAATACAACGGTGAATGGTCCAGCCATAGCCATTACGCTAATGTGTAATGGTAGGGTGATATTGAGATGAAATGGAGGACCTACAGTTTAAAGTGGAATCCGAACCACGGTGGAGCCCTGGCATTCCACACATTCAAAAGTTGTGATTAATACAAGTCTTGTCAGAGGTGAAGGAAGGGTTTGGTAATCAGATAAATCTGTGCCGGGACCTAGGATTGAACCCTGGTCCTCCAGCATAGAAGTCTGATACCTAATTTCACCTCTTTCTGAATCTGTTTTAAATACCAGTTGTCGAGGCTAAGTAACTTCAAGTTCATTGTAGTTAAATATATTAAATGTCCAAAGTAAAAAACACCATAATTTTCTAGAAAAAAAAAACAAGTACTTTTGTTAATATGTAAACTGTAATAAATATTTTAGCCTTACTTAGTTACAAGGGAATAAAGTAAGACGCTAATTTTTATAATGATTTTGTGTTATATTCATAATTATTCATATAGAGTAGGTATCTTACTTAATTTTGAAATAATTTAAAGAAATTAATTCTTTCTTTTTTAATATTTCTTGTACCTTAATGTAAACATAAATAAAATTTATTCATTTGCATTTAACTCACGCTGAAAGTTAGTAATCTTACCTTGACATATTACAGTATGACCCTAGATTGTAAGCTATTCCATAGTGGAATAATGAAAGTTAAACTTGATAAACTATCGGTTATACTAATGGCATATTGGATTTAGCATAAAGGTGAGATATTTTAGTAATATTTATATATTCACCCATTTATTTATTTCTACGATAAAACTATAAAATGCAATGGTATTTTAAAATAAACGCGTTTTGGTGACACCAAATAAGACTACCAAATAAAATTAATTTACATTTATTAAGGTGGGGATCCAGGCAACACGAGAAAAGGTCAAGTGTTTTTGAAGATTTTATAGCAAAACATTATTTTAGTCAAAATAAATCAAAATACTGCTTCCAGACAAAGAGATAGTTTAAATTTCTTCACATGGTGATATCAAAAGTTGTTAAATATATGTCATTAGCGTAGTGTCATTATCTAACAATCTTTTCAAACGGAGGTAAAAAGTTTTGTGTGAAAATCCAGGATAGCCTTGACAAATGTTGAAGTTACCATGTGAAGAAAATTAAACTCTTAGTTTGTATACAAACAACTCACTTTGCTCGTTGGGGGCTGCGCCCCCTAACCCCCTATGAGTTTTCTTTGCTAGTGGATGAAATGTAATTCCAGAGCCGTTCTTTGATAGGTTTTACCGTTTAGCCACAAGAGACCTCCAAAGAAAGTTCCGCATCGACTTAAAAGTTGCCCCAATATTTTGAAATTTTTTTTTGGGGGGGGGGGTTAAAAATTAAAACTTATAATTTTTGGGAATTTTCCCATTAGTTAGAAGGTAAAAGCTATAAGTAGGCCAAATTTCAAGTTTCTATCTCATCTGGAAGTGGGTAAACATTAATGTCGGTGAATAAGTCAGCCATTTGGCTTTATAGTAGTATAATATATTATTTATTTTGACCAAAAACTGTTTTCTATAAAAACTGAAAAGACGCTGACCTTTCATCGCGCTCCCTTCATCATCGCCTTATATGTCACTAAATACCGTGATAGCAAATCATAAATTACATTAACTCATGGACTTAAAATAAAGATGACATAAATGGATAGGGTAATTAATCCTTAAAATAAATTGTTCATTTCTTTTTCAATCATTCTTATTATTATTTGTATCCTTTCTACAATACAAGGCACACACAAATATACAGTTACAAAAAAGTACCGGTATTTTTTGTATTTTTTTCCTCACTTTTTATGTTAATAAAACACCGTTCAAAAAATGGGATTGGTAAACGAAGAATAGGGTAGGGGAAAATGGCACATTTTTTAAATTTTTGTTTGTTAATACATCACAAGGCAGGTTGAAACAACCCTTGAAATAAAAACTAGCAAAAACTTAGGTCACTCTACAAAGCCGATGGTTTGAAATGGTTTGGATTAAAATCGTCCATTAAGAACGCCTTTTTTTTCAATGAACAATGCACAGTAATGCAAAAAATAATTATATGTCCATAAATCATTAGATGAAAATATTATCCAGCTTGAATGTATTTAAACAGACAATTGTTACTCAGGGCAGTAAGATACAAAATGACAATAAATAATGGAACTGTTATTTATAATACCGATAATATCTAGAAGCATCACATTTGATTACAACACAAAAAAAAACAGCAATGTGTTATTATGAACAACGAATATACTGCATGTAACACTTCGACCGTGCTAATTATATTAAAAATATATGGTTAAGTATTCAGTGTAACTTGAACTATGTAAAGCAACACTAAACGTGTAGTTTTTTTATATGAATAAAACGATAAACTCATTTAACATTAAATGGAATTTAGTTTATAAAATTATGATTGTCAAAAACACCGTATACTTAAGTTTGCATACAAGAAATTCTGATTTAACATTAGCACAGGTCAAATAAAACATTTTGTTACTTTTCATTTTAGTGTGTGATTATGGTTTTAATTTTGGTGAAAAATTTGACATTTAAAATTTAAAAAGGGGGATTTTCCCATTAAAAAAAGAGCCTAATATGAAGCATACGTCTATAAAATTATATCACAGGTGCCAAAATAAATGCCGTAACGTAATGTTTAATAATTTATGTTTAAAGATAATATGTTTTTGAAATATTACGAAACATAACTATTTGTAGTTACTTAACATTCCATGAAGCGAAAGGGTGCGACATTTACAATAAATTCCGGACGTTAGGTTAGGTTTACTACAAAGGTGAAGGATTTTTCTTATCAAAGTCTAAAACACGTAAAAATTTGTTGTTCATAGGTTATTTTTTTTTGCTATTATTTAATTTAACTATATTCTATTAATAACAACCATAAATGATGAATACGAAGCAATTCTTTAGGTTTGTCCATGCATACTTTCTTGATAAGTTCACGCAGTTACATTATTTATATTATGTTAAAATGTACAGTTCCTTAATTGGAAGTGTTTTCCTTACTTTCTATTGCTCACTGTGGTAAACATCTATTTCAATTATTTAATTATATTTTTAAATGACACAAAATAAACAAATAAATAATATATTTATCTCAATGAATAAATTTACACATAATTTTTATGTTTATTTTTCCATCTATGTAAATATAATATAAAAAAAGGATTCATTTGACTTTGCAACTATAATATTATAAAAATGTGTAAAATCTTCTGTTATTTAGTTGAAAAATTCATAGTAAAAAAATCAACGTTTAAATCCAAAATTTTGCAGATATAACAGAATATACTTTAACTTTTTAACACAATGAGTTTTTTTTAGAAAAACCTTCTTATTAACATACAAATTAATACAGAATTGGTTTTCCTACAAAATCACATAGTCATATTTTAATTAGTTTAACACATTTTGTTGTGATTAATTTTTGTATTTACAAGTTACTATATAAACGTAAAAGTTATGCAAATTGAATAACCGCGTATGAATTATTTACAATACCAATAGATAGTTTGTACTGTGAAATCGAACTTCTTATGTAAACACAGAGCTGCGTACATCACAATAACAGAATTACAATTGAATGTTACATTTGAAATTATATTGAAATAATTTAACGTAATTTAGCGACAATACTAAACGAAAACTATTTTTAAGTGAGATTTGTAAATTCTTCCACGTGATATGTGATTTTGTAAAAATTGATAGATTTTTCAGAAGAATCCATCTTTGTCTTATTACATTAGTCAAGAACTCTTATTAATCATAACTGCCTGAATATGTTTTAGATTTTTAATTTACTTTTTTAAATGGACTTTGATGTATTCTAAAACACTTTAAAGTAAACATTTCTATATAAATAATTGTATCTACACGCACAGTTTTTCTTAATTTACGATTACCAAAGAGAGAGCAAAAGTTTCTTACAAGTGTACAGGATATGCGGCGAAAAAATGTTCGTTTATATAGTTACTTACTAAAACAACATGCTTGGTTTATTAATATAATATATATTTATTTATAACAGCCTTTCTTATGACTTGTAGGTAATATTATTTTAAATATGAACGGTTCTGTGTGTAAACTTTTTTATGGCAAAGTTTTTTTTTTAGACTCAAATAGTCGTAACACATAGAATACACACATACACTAATTTCTACATCCACTTTCTTCATTTTCATAAAAGATGCGCGATTTTTTTTTAAATATCTTGAAGAGATTTTAATAAATAACTACGATTTATACACTGTCTGATATCAAGAGGTAAAATCTTGAATAACTTAGTTTATTCTTAATTAGCCAAACAAACGCTCGATTTTATGTTTTTTAAACATGTAAACTTTTTTTTTTTGTAAATACAATCCGAAGTAACAGTATTTCTTTTATATCTAGTATTAATATTGTTCACAAGGAAATAACACATCTTCCAGGTTCATGTCTTATCCGTGTTTAAACTTTTACTGTTAAGTTTATCGTCGAAACTAGACGTGCAGAAATGGTTGATAACTTTCACGACTCAAATTCAGGTCTAGGACGGTCTTGACACCATTTAGGTCTGTCCCTTTTACTCTAAAAAGAGTTCTATATTACTGTACTTTATTAAAAGGTGGGGAGTTTAGTTGATTTCAAGTTTAAAACATCACCACGTAGATTTCAAACGAGTCTTAATGCGATTAATCCTCCACGTAGGATTAAATCAGATATTCATTTCAGAAATTTGACCATTAACAGTTTGTTTTTGAACAGTAATATTAAATATTGTCTATAAGGATATTTTTTATTTTATTCTCTATAAAATGACTAATATTTTGTTGTCGAAATGAGATCGTTTCTGACTGTAGCACTTGTCCGCCACGCACGCACGCACGCACACAGCAACTTACGGAGTCACTCACTAGGTGGCGCTGGTGAAGAGGACAGAGTTCTTATAGTAGCCTGCACGGGATTCTGAAAAATAAAACAACAAATAAATAAGCATATTAGCGTATTAAGAATACATGGGTACATGGGAGAAAAGAAGGAGTCAAAATACACATATTCTCCTTGATAACGACTTACCTGAAACCCTATATAAAACCCAGCAAAAACTTTAATTTTTAAATTAATTTAAATATGACAGACACTCTTACTAAACATATTCTAAAGTGTTTTATAACGTTCTCATGATTGTTTAGTAGATGGCAGCACTAGCACAATTTGAGATCAATTTGAACTGTGCCCCTTCCCCCTCTGTATCCTTCATATGTGTTTTTTTTTTATCATCACTTATCACACTACCCGTTTGGGCTTATGTATGTTTACTAATTACACTAATGTGTTAAGGATGAGGAAGCTTCAATTTATAGAAAGTTTACCTAAATAAACGTGGAAGGAGAGTGTAAAACAATTTTTTTAAACCACCCTCAGTACATCCGATCAGGGTTTGAACCCCAACTTCTCTAGCATCGTGAGCCCAGTCTATTTCCAGAGTGATGCCTTAGAGTAGATCAATAATAATAATAATAATCCTCTTCGTTAATCTACTGTACTTTTGGTGCAATATCCCACTGGTAAACCTACCTTCCCCTCCCCACGACCAGAATTCAAAACACACAGACTACTATGTTACGTTTGGCAATATTTTTTCTTTACCAGGCTTTCTATTTCCGCGGCTTTGTATCTAAATTTTCATAAATAATGTACCCCATGCACCAACCAAACGATGGAAGTGTGTGGACGATATTTAATCAATCATTCCTTCTTCCCCTCCTCCGTACCTTCTTTCTCTTTCCATTGTGATGTTTCCTTATATTCCGTCTCTCCCAGTATCTCTATCAATCATCTACGTATGCAGCCCCCACCCTCCCCTTCCTGTCTGACTAATTCAATATGGCAAGTCAAGATAGAGACAGGACAACACCATGCGAGGACCAATTTTCAGTCTGCCCGCTCGATAAAACCAATGCACATGTTTCTTTTCAAAATTATTATTTGGAGTATTTAACATTTCCTTTCTTCATGAACAACGTATGAACATGAAATGAACAACTGAAGAAAGAAAACTTTTGGAAAGGTATACAGCAAAGAAGAGTTAACATGGTTGGCCATATACTGGGGCATGATAGTTTGACGAAGATAATCATAAACATAGACTTGGAAAGGAAAAGATTCAAGAGGACGACCAAGAATGGAGTTCATGAATCAGATAGCGAACGATTTTGGCAGAAGAAGGTATAAAGATGTAAACAATTTAGACCGGGATAGACAAAATAATTGGAGAGCTGCATCAAACCAATCGCAAGATTGATGACGTAATTACATTTAACGTGCACTTACTCCACTAAACATATCCACATCGCAATTGAACCAAATTACAGGTTCGTCTAATTTGGTTATCCAGTGATGATTATGTCAGGTTTACAAAATTGTATTATTATAAATGATTTCCCACTCTCCCTCCACGCAAATAAAGGTATATTTACGTTTTATGCTGAAATTTAACCTTTTATCTAATGAAATCCAATCATTTTATTCCCCACAAATAACATATTTTTGGTTATGATCCAAACTTTACCCTTAACAGTGTTGAAAATCCCCCCTATGGTGTTCAAAGAGTAAACCTCACCTTGTAGAGGTGACTTGACGTCTCTCTCTGCCTGTTGCTGCTGTTGTTGCTGTTGTTGCTGTTGTTGCTGTTGCCGGGATTTCCTCTCTAGCTCCAACTCTTGGGCCAAAGATTCTGCAGCAAAGGATAGAAGCCAAGTCAGTGGCGTGACACGATAATTACCAACAAACGTGTGTATGAAGCGAAGGAAGAACATTTAGAACGTTAAGTTGTCAACATGCTGGACCAAGGGCACGTGGAGTATTTATTAGGGATCTGCAAACATAGTTTGGTAATGACGATTTTTTTTTGTTTTTGCTCCAAGTTAAACTTTATTTAACCTATTCTTTATAAAAAAAACTCTAATTTGAAATAAATATAGAATTCTCATTGGGATTTGCATTCAAATATGAATTTTATATTCTTATTATCTTCTACTATACTATGAAATAATCTATCACTCTGGCAGTATCATGTGCTAGAAATCTACTTTACCCTCTCACTCAAACCATTATTCCGATTCAACTGAAATTTCGCATGGACATAGCTCAAGACAATCGGTTAACATATAGGATGATTAAAATTAATTAAATAGCTTAACTTAAAACACCCCCCCCCCTCCCCCAGTTTCCACCCCCTTCTGTCCCCAGACGTATCTCCGGAATCACCGATGAGAGGAGTCGCCTAAATTTAACACTATATTATTATTATTATTATTATTAT
>CABFVX010000112.1:112445-138363 GCA_902151425.1 Timema shepardi
ACGTGGAATCCGAACCACGGTGGAGACCTGGCATTCCTCACATTCACAAGATGTCTTGTCAGAGGTGAAGGAAGGGTTTGGTAATCAGATACATATTTGCCGGGACCGAGGATCGAACCTCAGACGCCAGCATAGATGTCTGACACCTTACCCCTAGACCACCAGGTCACCCGACACTTTTAAAAAAAATGTGAATTGAGTGCTTGTAAATTCAAATGATTTCCCTTAAAATTATTCTAGTGTAGTCAGTGCAGTTCCTTCAGCCGTTGTTGTTCGAGGTCCCGAGTCGCAAGGTGAAGGCAGTTAATCTCGGTACAGTAATTGTTATAACAACACTGAGATAGGTTTGTGGAGGGTTGGTGGGGTGGGGGTGGAGTGGTACGGGAGACAGATCAAAGTAAGCGCTAGCAAAGCAGAGACATTGTCACAATCACTCGCTCACTCCTCAAATTCTATTACCAGCCTCACTCTCCCTTACACCAGGCACCCCTTCCTCCCCCCCACCCCCTATAGTGGTGAGTCCTGTTCCCGGAGGCTGAACCTCTATCTTAACTAAACGCCCCGAGGGTGCAAGCGTTCGAAAAGAAAAAAAGTTACTCAGGTGTTTCAGTTTGATGCTTTGTTTGGCGAGTTTTCAAATATCAGACATAAATAAAAAATAAATCAGCTTCGGTGATTTCACTATCTAAGAGCTGTCAATTTCGCTATAAACTGGATTGCCGATGACATTGGGATTCAAATCCCGGTCCAGTATATTGAGGGTGTTTTTTGGTAAATGGTTTCTTACTATCCCATCACGCAAACGCGGGTACATTACCAGTAATTTTAACCTTTCAATCATTAAGACTCCATTCAGTGGACAAATGGCCCATGGTGTCACTCTAATGATAGACTGCGCTGCCAATGACGGGGAGATCAGGGTTTGAATCCTAGTCAGGTGAATTTTTTTAAAGTGATTTACTACTCTCCCTCAACGCAAATGACAGTACACTTCCTCTGAAATTCAACCGTCCTCATCCATAAGCTATGGTATATTCTTATAATCCGAATGGGTAGTAAAAAGTCAGTGCAAAAAGTTAAAAAAGAAGTGCACTGAATCCATCTCTGATAAGGGATACATTTTCCGTGTTTGGCTTCTTAACACTCATCCGCATATTGGCACAAATAGATCTGACCTACAGTAGCCCCATGGCTTCTTTGGTGCTGACTTACAGCTCACAGCTGACTTCTGACGGCTTTGAAAAGTTACCAGACCAAATTATGTATCCCTACGCTGCACCATATGATCCGCAAAAACATGTGTCTAGCAGCTGTCACTTCTAACAGTCAAAATTTAGGTATGTACCTAAATGTTGACTGTCAGAAGTCAGCTGTGAGCTGTCAGTCAGCACCAAAGAAGACATGGGGCTACTGTAGATGCTACACCCAATACTGTACCAATGCTGAGGGGACTGTGTTAATATTGATAAAAGCGTCATCTTCACTCTTTCTCAGTTAACTATTGCCAAATATCCTCGCTCTCAGTTATGTCGGAAGGTGGTGTGCTGGCGTAAGAAGGAGCTAATGGCAACCTCAACTAAAAAAAAACTTGTCTTAAATTTGAGGGGCGAGTGACCATACAAAAGTCAAGATAATGAGAACGCTGTATCCCAATAGTAACCATGCAGTTCCCTCAGTGATGGCATCCAGTGTAGCTTTTGACCTCTCTTTCCATTTCTAGTAATTCAAACGAGATAAAACCGATGCCTTTGCCCATGTGGCCAAGGCAGTGAGAATCAAAGAGATAACTCTATTTGAAAAAACTTACTTCAGAATGTTTCATATGTTTCAGATGTTTCATAAATATTATTTCTACATTTACAGAGTGTGGCAGAAATATGACGGTTTTGAAAGTGTAATAACTTTGTATTTTCAAAAAAAAAAAAATTGTTTACATTTTGTCATTGAATTCAGCATATTTTGCCATTGTGATTTAAACCATGAAACCATTTTTAAAACACAAGTTAAGTATGGAAAATAACGTCTTGCAAATGTCCTCCATTTTCATTCACACATTCCTGAAGTCTTGCTCTGCACTTGGAGTTGTATTTCCAACAGTAACAAATAGTTCTTACTCGGGAGTTACACCCTCGTGATCATCCAACACGACGTGCGTTCGCAACAACGATGTTGGAAACTACGACTGATGACACTATCGTAATCATGTGTGATGAAACCCATTTTCATCCCTCGTGTTTCGTTAATAAACAGAACTGTCGGTATTGGTGTGCAGCGAACCGGATAGTAATTCATGAGCGTCTACTTCACTCACAACGAGTAACAGTATGGTGTGGGATGACACATCGTGGGGTCATTGGCCCGTATTTCTTCGAACAGGATGGTCAAAGTGCTACGGTGAATTCTGATCACTATGTTTCGATGTTAAGAAACTTCCCCAGACCTCTAATGCGAATAATGCAACCGAACAATGGCCAAGTGTGGTTCCAGCAGGATAGGGCAACCCCCCATGCATCACGGGTTTCCATAGCAGTGCTTAGAGACATGTTCCCACAACGCCTAATTTCACTTCTTGGAGATATCCCATGACCAGCGTGGTCACCCGATCTTTCGGCGTGGGACTTTTTTTTGTGGGGTTATCTGAAGTCGAAAGTTTTCATTGATAAACCACGCACTTAGGAAGGACTCAAGATTGCTATCGAAATTGAAACTAGGGCAATACCGATAAACATTTTTCATGATGTCATGACTAACTTCAGAGAAATACTTCAACAATGTGTGAATGAAAATGGAGGACATTTGCAAGACGTTATTTTCCATACTTGTGTTCTAAAAATTGTTTCAGGGTGTAAATAATAATGGCAAAATATGCTGAATTTAATGACAAAATGCAAACAATTTTTTGTTCAAAAATACAAAAGTGATTACACTCCTGATGACTACAAAGAGAATACCATTAGAATATCATCTCGTCCTCTTTAATCTTTATACGGAGCCAATATTAAAGACAGCAGAAATTAAAATCATGGAATCTGTGTTTTTGGACCAACAAAGACCAATCAACTATAAAAACTGAACAATCTCATGTGGTAAGATTCGAACCTTGGATTCTTAAAACCAATTTAAAACCTTCAGCTTTTCGTAGAGGTGAAAAGTGAAAGTTAAAAGTTTTCACACTATTTGTCCATGTTCATGGAGGCTACATACAGGGAAACCCTGGAAAAGTTAGAGAATTCTTCGATGTCAGGGAAAATAGGAAAATGTCATGGAATTTAATAAAAAATCAGTAAAAGTCAGGGAATTTGAATGTTTGGTTGATTCTTCACCTAAACATTTAAACAAAAGTTAAAGTGTTCCGCAATGTTATATTATATTTTATTCTAACGTCAACGTGATGGTTGAACAGGGTTTAGTTTATAACACATTCACACAGAAACACAAATAATGCCTGATTAAATAATAGAGAATTAATGACTTATAAGAATGTTGGTGTTTGAATACCTAGTTTAAAAAAAATGTGATCAATATCATAAACGAAAAAATTCACATTCAGAAAAAAAACTATATAAAGATTAGATCTGGAATTTTTTTAAGTTTCGTCTGAAAAAATTCAGGGAATTTTATAATAAAAGTTTTGTATTCACCCTGATGTTGTTAATTACATGACTACCTCTATGGTATAGAGGCCAAAGTTCCTGACTACATATTAAGAGGTCTAAGGTCAATCCCCGGTGCGGTGCTTCCAGATTTTTCTGTGAAGCAGTGGGTTTGTAACGTGGTAAACTCCGCCTCATGAATACAAATGAGGAGTTACTTGAATTTAAAAAAATAGCGGCTCCATTATAGAAAACTGATATTAATCGTTGACCGCGTTTTAGATTACACCCTATTTCAGCAAAAGTTGGCACTATTTTCGCCAACAGATGGCAGCCACTCAGTCAGAATGGATCAATCACGGGCAGACGCCATGCAGTTTTTTTTTGCGCGTGTTCATTTCGTAGTGTAACGACCGTAAATAAACCCTCCTATGGATTGAAGGAATCAAGTGGTTTGGTGAATAACCTATGTTTGAAGATGGCGTTAGCATCGGTAAGAAGGGTGGCTGAGGCTGGGTCTGACTGTGTTAGTGTAAGACCGTAAGAACCACCCCCTTGGGGTTATAGTTCAGTATTACGTATTCATGACTTCCCTTGGTACTGGGAACCAGCCGCCATTTCCTGGTGGCGTAATTACACTACCTCTTGGTGGCCAATCATCAATATTCAACCTACGAGGGTCGAGCGTGTGCAAGCTTTCTAGCCAACTGGCTGCTAAGACTACGTCACTTAAAAAGAACTACTCTACTGATGTTCAAACGGTTCTTAACTTAACTACCTGATTGACCAAATATTTTAAAATACAAAATTCGCGTGTCTAGCTGCTACGTTTTACCTTATATATTCGTCAAACTGCTTTAATATTAATACTGTAGTCTTCCACCCACTTTGGTGGCCGAATGGTCCAAGGCAACCACAACCCGTGGCCCGCGGGCCCCATGTGGGTCTTGACATCACCTATGCGGCCCGCGATGGAACGACATAATTTAAAATTGTTTGGGGGGATCCACCCAAAACATCAAATTTTTTAGTCTTGAATCAGCCACTTTCCTTGTAGTGGAAAAATTAGCCAGTGCTAATATGCCATTGCCCTGGGGACGCCCGAATATCATTTATATGGAGGCTCTTTCAATGTTCCGATGAGAAGAGGTGATGTTGATAGTGAGTATGAGGGTGTGGAACCAGTGGAAACACTTAAACCTAACTTAAACCTAATCAAACGAACCCTGGAGACCGTTGGGGTAGTTCTCCTTTCGGGAAATATACCCAGGTAACCAGTCGGAAATCGAAGCCGGGCCCCCCAGGCTCGTTGTCAGGTTCCGGACCACTATACCACATGGCCGGTTATTTTCTTTGATGAAACAGATCAAATTAAAATGTCGTTCATGTCTGATTAAAGAACATTTGGAATTCTGTGAATTAGTGCTGTGCCCAACTTTGAACCCGATATTGATAGCCAAATATAGACTAATTATGTTTTCTATTTTGTAAACATGTGCGTTCTTTCAAATAAATAATTTTAGTGTATTTACTTGTGGTTTTTAAAAATTGTTTCTTTACAAATTAAAATGTATCTTACTAAATCCAATAGCTGTGACCTAAAAAGTTATTTTGACGCTTGACTTGTTTTTAAAATCAATATCCTACTAGAGCTAGTTTAAGAGTAGCTGTTTAAGTTTTTCATATTATGTGTCATAAGTACGCTTTTCAATCATAATTTTTCTTTATAATCTATAGGCCCATTGCTAAAATTGAGATAATGGAGAAAATTTAGGTGGGTGGTTGGTGAAATTTTTTTTGGGGGGTGAGGGGGAGAGAGAATTGCGGCGTCAACCCTGGTCTAAAGCGCCACTCTCATAATAGACTAGACCGCCAATGACGGGGAGATTGTGTAGTTTTTTCTAAATGATTTTACACAGTCCCTCCACGCAAATGCTGGTATACCACCTCTAAAATTCAACCTTCTTCATACCTAAAACCTACGCGTAGTTAATAAATAAATGTATAATCTGAACGGGTAGTAAGACGCGGTGCTTAAAAAAACTACAGTCGGCTATATGTCTTTTTTTTTTACAAGTCCATAACTAAAAGCACGCTGACTTGTTATAATTAAAGCACGGCACAACTTGGGGAATGAAAAAAAGCGTAATAAAGATACTCACACATGCTTTAAATATATATATATATATATATATAGTGATCACATTATATACACTCCTTATTGTATTAGCAAGAAATATTTAGAAAATACAAACATTGTTTTTGTGGCTGACATCGAAAACATTTTATTATATTATTGTTATTTTATAGGTGTTGGTAATAACTATCAAAAGTAACAGCTTCAAAACACATAAGTTAAAGTAAATTTACGTATAATTATATATATATATATATATATATATGGTTGCAACATTAGAAACGACCTTGAAAATGTTATACGCTAGCACTTATATCCTGTTTAGATTTTTTTAAACTATATTTTCCCATGATTTAAACTTGTGATTGAAAGATACAATTTAACAATTAATTCCATCCCAAAATTTCTCTAACCATCCCAGAAAAAGAAGGAACTGTATGAAATAGTACCTGAATGATTCAATAAATCCAAGAGGTTCGAAACGTTCCCATCCCCTCGACCCATCAGTAAAGAAGTAACAAAAGGGCGTATCTAATAGGAAAGCTACTGTGTGGCACATTTAGCAGCCCATTGTTATTTGGCTTTATCTGTCTGGGGCCCCCTTGGTGCCACTATGGCACAGTTAATTATAGTTTAAATGCGAAGTCATAGGAACACCATTAGATGTTCAACTTTATCCCATTTCTTTCTTTATTTCAGCCATTTCATCCCATCAGATTTTTGTTCTCCCTCTTCCCCTCCCCTACCCTTGTACTTTCGTCGGTGTTTATTGTTCTATTATAGTGTGTTCGTCCTCTTACTGGAAAATGACAAGTAAGTATTTTCCAAAATGTCTGTTTTCTCATTTATCTTGAATGAACCACACCACAGATGACCCCCCCTCCCCCCTCTTTCCTACAAGCACTCTGGTATTATACATCATTGAGGGGGGGGGGGAGGAAGGTGGTGGAACAATCTTCTGTTAACAACGGTAAAGTGCAGCAAATTTGTTAAATTCAGAATTCAGGGTTTGATTATCGGTGAAGTTGAAAAAGTATAATTATGATAATGAGTAATTTCCCTTTTACCAAAATAATCAACAAACATACTGGTGGGAATATTTACTGCGTACAAAGAGAAAATACATCACATTTTACTATTGGCGAGTGAAGAATTTATAGTTGATAAAAATCAATTCCAAAGTTTTTTTTCATCGGGATATAAATACTTAACTAAGCTAATGGGGTAAGGATGAAAAAGAATGAATTTTGAGGTTATGACACATTTTCATGGAGGGGGAGTTAGAAACCGTTTGAGGAAAAAAAAATACCTTCAGTATACGACCTGGATTAGAACCCTGACCTATCCGTCACCGGCCAAAAAAGTATTGACGAACTGGACGTTTAATCAGTGAGCCCACCGATGCGGGTTTTAATGAGATTAAAAATAAATAAATACGAATAATGCTAAACTAAATCTTATTCTCCGTAGTCACTGTGATCAAAGCGCTCAGGTCCTATCCACGTCCAAAACCATAAAATAATTTCTTTCATTTCGCCGCTCAATCCCTTTTTAGAAAAAAAAAAACACCTACTTTTCAATCAAAATGACGATGTAAAAAAAGGGGGATATTTTTCTTATTGTTACATTCTTGCTCCTACCTCTCATATCCTCCATCCCCCCTCCATCCCTCTATCTCTTTCTCTTCATTCTCCTATAAAAATCTTCTTTTAAACTTATTTCATTTGTCTTGGAGATCTTTTAAGAGCATTTAGCTGCCATTCTTGTGCGATTGGCTACCGTAACACCAGTTGTCACAATAAACCAATCAGAAAAACGGATTAAAGGGCCCCAAATTTTGGTAACTAATTCCACGAAATGATTGAATCCAATGAAGGTGAAATTTAATAGACATTTTAGGGATGGTTGACTTGGATTATCATGAGTAAGCGATATTGATTTTGAAACATACACAATGAATTTAATATCTAAAAAGTTGTAACATAAGGTTATGTAAAGCTAACCTTAAAATTTTCTTTACATAACTGTAGTCTACAACAGAAAAAATTCAGATGTATTATAGATGAAAAAAACTATGTACTATAACCTAAATATTAGGGTAGGCCTACTATCTCAATCATTGAATATTTAGTGAACAGTATAATTTCTTAGTCTAGGATTTTTTGTGGCACATAATTAGATAATTTTGATAATAATGTTCAGTTAATAAACACAAGGATACATTAACATTGGAATAACTATTATTTATTGGTGTTGTTCAGGCTCTTGACTGGCAAACCCAATTGGGAAGAGAACTGTGAGAATACCTAGACGCAGATGGGAGAGTAACATTAGAATTGACCTGAAAGAGATGGGGTGTAATCAGGTGGACTGGATAGAACTAGCTCGAGATAGGGATAGGGTATAATGAGGTGGACTGGATAAACTAGCTCAAGATAAAGATAGTTCTATCCAGTCCACCTCATTACACCCTATCTCGAAATAAGAATAGGGCATGATGTAGTTTACTCAATAAAACTGGCTCAAGATAGCGATATGGTATAGTGAGGGGGACTGGATGAATTGGCTCAAGATAGGAAGAGGGTGTAATGAGGTGGACTGAATAACTGAATATAACTAGCTCAGGATTCGAATGGGGTGTAATGGAGTGGACTGGATATAGCTAGCTCAAGATTCTGATGGGGTGTAATGGAGTGGACTGGATATAGCTAGCTCAGGATTCGAATGGGGTGTAATGGAGTGGACTGGATATAGCTAGCTCAAGATTCTGATGGGGTGTAATGGAGTGGACTGGATATAGCTAGCTCCAGATTCTGATGGGGTGTAATGGAGTGGACTGGATATAGCTAGCTCAAGACTTGGATAGGGTGTAATGGAGTGGACTGGATATAGCTAGCTCAAGACTTGGATAGGGTGTAATGGAGTGGACTGGATATAGCTAGCTCAAGATTTGGATGGGGTGTAATGGAGTGGACAGGATATAGCTAGCTCAAGATTCTAATGGGGTGTAATGGAGTGGACTGGATATAGCTAGATCAAGACTTGGATGGGGTGTAATGGAGTGGACAGGATATAGCTAGCTCAAGACTTGGATAGGGTGAAATGGAGTTGACTGAATATAGCTAGCTCAAGATTCTAATGGGGTGTAATGGAGTGGACTGAATATAGCTAGCTCAAGACTTGGATAGGGTGTAATGGAGTGGACTGGATATAGCTAGCTCAAGAATCTAATGGGGTGTAATGGAGTGGACTGAATATAGCTAGCTCAAGATTCTAATGGGGTGTAGTGGAGTGGACTGGATATAGCTAGCTCAAGACTTGGATAGGGTGAAATGGAGTGGACTGAATATAGCTAGCTCAAGATTTGGATAGGGTGTAATGGAGTGTACTGGATATAGCTAGCTTAAGATTCGGATAATATTAGCGATGAGCTGAAAGAGAGGGTGTAATGAGGTGGACTGGATAAAACTAGCTCAAGATACGGATAGGTGGCGTACCTTTTTTAAGTACGGCAATAAACTTTTGGAGTTCCTAATGCCATAAAGTAAGTAATAAATGGATTGTATATTTAAACGTGGTCTTTTTAAAGAATACGGTAAGCTATTAGAAGCAGGCCAAGAAAACTGTTAGTGATTCGTTGGTAAAATCCAATTTTCATAGAAAATCTTTATTTGACAGCCATAAAAGTTACTAGAGAGACTTTCAGGTGTTTATACGTCAGTACATGTTATCTTTAGCTGTAACTTTTGATAGATAGTACTAAAACTCATAAAATAATGATAAAATCATGAAATAGGTAATTAATTTGATATTTTATCAAAGATCCTTCCTTATAAAATTTTACCCGTTTCAGTGGCTGAACAGTCTAAAGCATCCTGCTCGTGTTGATCTGGCCTGGTTTTGGAGGGGAGATGATCGAATTTATAACGTAATCATCACAGCTCATGTATTTCCTTATGGTTTATTTTAATAAATATACTAATTTTAATTGTAAGATTCGTAAATTGATTAGTAACTCTAATATTAGAGGCCCCCAATATAGCCTTCCCCCCCCGAATAAATAATCATTAATCATCTTATTAGCAAGCAGATTAGTTGAAAATGAAGCCGGTACCGGACGAATGGTTTATCCATCTCTTTCATCTACTACAGTAGCCCCACGGCTTCTTTGGTGCTGACTGACAGCTCACAGCTGACTTCTGACAGTCAACATTTAGATATATACCTACATTTTGACTGTCAGAAGTGACAGCTGTTAAACACATGTTTTTTGCAGATCCTATGGTTCGGCGTAGGGATACATAATTTGGTCTGGTAACTTTTCAAAGCTGTCAGTCAGCACCAAAGAAGCCATGGGGCTACTGTAGCTCATAGGTGATGGAGTGTGGTTTCTCCTGAATGGTTTCTCACTCTCCTTCGACGCAAATGTGGGTATATTACCTCTAAAATCCTTCCTTCCTCGGCCTTATCCCAGTAAACTAATCATATATGCGTATAACCTGAACAGGCAGTAAGAGGCGATGTTAAAAAAAGCTATCACTCTTATTTTGTCTTTTGTATTGGATATTCAATACCTTCCAACCTTTTACAAATATATTGTAAAGGTAGTTTTTTTTAATTATACGGTATACATAGCCAATATTATGTTAACCCATTTAGGTGGCTGCGTGGTCTAGGGCGTTATTCTCACATTATACTAGACTGGCGAATATGGGGAGATCGTGGCTCGATCCCGGTTGGGTGTAATGAGGGTGGGTTTTTCCTAAATTGTTAACCACTCTTACCCGCCTCGGTGGCGTAGTTGGCTAACGCGCTTGTCGTGTTGTGCTCGACTGCTGAGGACGGGGAGATCGAGGTTCGAATCTCGGTCGGGTGAACTGAGGTTTTTTTTACTACGTGGTTTTCCATTCTCCCTCCACGCAAATGCGGGTTCACTTCCTCTAATTCAACCTTCCCAATTCCTAATCCATTAGAGTAATTAGTACTTAAAGCGTATAACCCGAACGGGTAGTAAGACGTGGTGCTATATATTATTATTATTATTATTATTATTATTAACCACTCTTTTCATGCTAATACGAGTACATTTTCTCAAAATTACACAATTATCATATCTAAACCATTAGCGTAATTAGTACACAAGCCTACAGCCCTAATGGATAGTAAGACGAGATTCTAAAGATATAATATGTGTCAGAGTAGGTAGGCCTGAATTACATTTGTATCAACGACGAGAAATGAAGCCGGTTCACTTTCATTGCTTGTCATCCTCAAATTCCATCGATATTATTTCAAGTGTTTATTAGCCAACTGAAAGGGGGCGAAAAGACAATCCCAAAAGTTAGCGTCAAGGAGCGAAATATCTCCAGCAACCAACAATCAAGGTATTCTTAAAGACGATTTGCCATAAAGAGTGTTTACAGGTCCTGAAAGCCCCCACAGACTGAAGTAACAGCGTCACATGGGAAATTACCTGAGAAGTAGATCCCGTCTTCATAAAGTGCAAAGAGGGCCCCCGAATATTGCCAAGGCATCATAACAGCCCAACTCGTCTAGAATGCATGAGGTTTGCGAGGAAAAAGGGGGGAGGGGGGAAGAGAGAGAGAAGGGAAGTATAATATTGCACAACTCTGGGGGTTATCAAAGGGTTGACTGCCATAAGATAAATAAAATCACGTTGGAAGAAGAAGCTTAACCTACACGGACCAATTTCATTGGTATAGGTATAATTAATATATATAAAAAAAAAGAGTTTGGGATACATTGAGGGCAAGAGTTCTAACCTCCTAGTTCTTAGAGTTTGTGGTTCGAATCTTAGCCGGACACTTTTAAGAAGGAAAAGGCAGAGCTTTATCTCATCATATTAGACGAGGAAGTGAGCTTTTCGGGTTATTACAATCGCAACAGAATGCGGAAGTGGAAATCTACCTTTGGAATATTTACCAGGCACTGTTTGAAAATATACAACTTAGGTTATTTTATTAATATTCCTCTTTTAACAATGGCCCGTGCAGTCTCAATTATTTTCCTGAGATTTTCTAAGAATGGCTACAATATTTTCAACCTAAATAAATTTAGCCCTATATTATTTGCATGCATATGTTGAATAGAGTATTCTTTAAATTTAAAAAGACACACAGATAGGAGAATTGAAACCGGGACCTTTGGATTAGTAGGCAGTAGGCCATTTATCTTACCACTGAGCTATCCAGGAGTATACCCATGCCCAGAGTTATTATTCAATTATATTTTAAAGAAGAATCCGGGATGGACATGCGTAAATCATCAGTTAAATAATTACGAGTGATCAATTAATATCGTGGGCAATCAGTTGACGCAGCCTCCTTCGACTCGGGACTTAGATGTGGCCATAGCCATACCTAACCTCTATAATAGCTTGGCTCAGGAGGATTATTATTATTATTATTATTATTATTATTAGCACCGCGTCTTACTACCCGTTCGGGTTATACGCACTTACGCTAATGTGTAAATGGTAGGGTGATTGTGAGATGAAATGGAGGAACCACAGTTTAAAATGGAATCCGAACCACGGTGGAGGCCTGGCATTCCCCACATTAATAAGATGTCTTGTCAGAAGTGAAGGAAGGGTTCGGTAATCAGATAAATCTGCGCCGGGACCGAGGATTGAACCCCGGCCGCCAGCATAGAAGTCTGACACTTTACCCCTAGACCGCCAGGTCACCCTGGCTCAGAAGGAAAAGGCAAATTGAAACGTTTCCTAGATTTTTTTTTGCAATACTTAGATCTGCATTACATTCGATATATTATAATTTTTAAACTACGGCAGTGTCTTGATTGTTAATTTGAATTAACTTTTAACTGAATCATAAACTTTAGTCCCACTGTGAAGTAAATAGTTTGAAACAAATTTTTGGTTTAGCTCCGATGGAGTACATGACTAAGTAATTAATATTTTCTCGCAGCCTTAAGATTTTACCAACAATATGTGTTAGTGTATATAATACACTCATAATTCATAAAAGGGTTCAGTAACGTGATATCTGGTACTTTTTTTGTTTCATAAAAATGTAAAACGCAAACCAACAGACTCAAACCATCGAAGAAGAGTTAGAGTTTTTTTTATCCCATCAAAAACCAAGAGATACATAAAAATGTGTGTAGAAGATAGTAAAAAAATGTTTCCAATATTCTTATAAAGGTTGGTGAGCGCAATGGGGGGGAGGAGGGGCATGAAAAAAAGAGACTCCGAAGCTAAAATATAGAAAGCCGCTGACCACATCGCTAGCAATTATCAAGTTGGAAACTTTGTACGGCGGTGGTTTAGTGCTAAGCCCTGTAATTCCAATATAAAACCCAGAACACTACCCCTCCAACATTTTCCTCGATAGCTTAATATGGTTTTTAAAACCCCTCAGAGAATTAAGAGAAAAGTGAGTTGCTGAGGGGGGTTGGCCGCTAGAGGGGGTGTGTGTGAGATATTTGCTTCAGTACGTGCAAGGTGAAGCAGAAAAAATCTGTGGAGAAATTCGGAGATGGGAGGAAATAAAGCCCACGTAATTTAGTACTGGCCGGTAATGATTATGCCGGCAAAAGTTAGTTTCGTGGAGTTAGAATCTGTTTGGTGATACATTTATTGTATGAGTAATAATAATGACTTGTTATAAAACATTTATTAAAATAAATTGAAAAGGGTCTTCATATTATTCATAAAAATAAACAATCTCTAAAATCATTTGTCGAGAAATTTCCAGTAAATATGAGCTCATTGAATTATAATGAGAAGTAGTTCACAATGCGAAAGCAGTGGTATCCTTCTGCCACAAATCGTCAATTATGTCTGCAACTTCCCTATTGGAAAGTTTTAAATATATATAAAGCTAAGAATTTCTATATAGCTTCAGGAAGGCTTACATCACACAATGATATAGTTTTTAATATTGTTGGATTTGACTCGTTGACTTTGGTGGTCTTGTAGTAAAGTTCTTGAATCAGGAGCCAATATTCGTGGGTTCAAACTCATCCAAGTTCAAAGGATTTTTCTTGCAACATAACAAATCTGTAGCATAGCTTCCTTCTGAGGGGAAATAAAGTCGTTGGTCCCATTTATGGTCCCATTTCGTGGTTTGATCTCAGTAGGGTGTACTGAGGTTGATATTTCCTAAATAGTTTCCCACTCCATCTCCACACAAATGCGGATACACTACCTCTAAATTCACATTCCTTATCCTTAACCCATTAGAGTTTTTAGTATTCATAGTATATATATGCGAATAATTCGAATTGGTAGTAAGACACGATGTTAAAAAAAAGTTAAGCTTATATTGTCTCTCCTCTAATCTACAGACTCATAGCAGAAATTTAGTAAATTATTTATATTAAATGTACTTCTGCCATTATTCTTTACAGTTTAATGACATTTCAAGGGATAGCTTACTGTCAATGTTGGCAGTTAAACTAAGCTGCGATTATATCTCTTGGTTTATTTAGTGATTTTTTATAGTTTACTTTAAAAATGGTAAATTTAGTTCTGGATATACTGTTTAAGTTTTCCCATACACTTTTAATTTATCTTACTAGGGATACCCTGAATAATCGATATGTTTTATATATAAGTAATATGAACTAATAGGCATAAAGTTACCTCAAGCAGTTGGTATTTAAGTCAATTATTAAAACCCACTCGAAACAAATTTATGATATAGCCTACTGGTTATTTATTTAAACCACGTCAAGTTGGATAAAACTGGTTTTAAATTTCATTTTTAATAATACCAATATATATATTTGTGAATTTATTAGTACCACTCACCAGAATAGTTTTGCCAGAACGCTGCGCCTGAGCCCATGAGGTCAAGACCAGAGTAGTTCCACTGTTTGTCGCTAGGTGGCTCCGTCACGTGACTGGTTGGTTGGCGGGGGTACGGGCTTTCTGATTGGTCGCTGGATACGCGGTGCTCTACCGCACTCTCTGTCGGGCGAAATAAATAACACAAAGTTAAACTGGTTTGAGAGCTTGTTTAGAGCTTCACTCAGCTGAAAACATTATAAATCAGTTGAGGAAATATGACATGGGTTAACATGAATAATGTCGGATGAATTTCTAAAGGATCTTATTTGGGTGTTTATAGAAACATGTGTCCCAAGGACGTTTGTCTATTTACAGGTGCTGTGGTCCCGGCAAAAATTTATCTGATTACCAAACCCTTCCTTCACCTCTGACAAGACATCTTGTGAATGTGGGGAATGTCAGGCCTCCACCGTGGTTCCGATTCCACGTTAAACTGTAGGTCATCCATTTCATCTCACAATCACCCTACCATTGCACATTAGCGTAAGTGCGTATAACCCGAACGCGGTGCTAATAATAATAATAATACAGGTGCTGTGCTAATTTTATTAATTACCCATTTTCATTTTTAATAACATTTTTATTTGTGTCTTTGATAAAGTTTTGAGAACTACCTCTACTTAACACACGTTTTAATTTGTGTGTACACCACGTTCTGATAGCTGTTTGGGCTATTTATTCTCTTTGTATATTGACAAAAATATTAGATTCTAAAGGAAATGTACCTACATAGGCATCGAGTAAAAATGAGAAAACACCTTGGAAAATTTCACTGCGACCTCTCAAGTCATTGACAACCCAGACAAGACAAAGGACCAGTCTCATAGTAAGATTGAGCACGTCTCAAGTGTTGCGCTATACTAAATACATGACACCTACCAACACCAGCATGGGATGAACCAGTTTAGCGCATGAAACTGGATCCTTTCAATCTGATTTATGTAGGTGTCACCCGCCTCGGTGGCGTAGTTGGCTAACGCGCTTGTCGTGTTGAAGCTTGACTGCTGAGGACGGGGAGATCGAGGTTCGAATCTAAACTGAGGGTGGTTTTTCCTAAATGGTTTTCCACTCTTCCTCCACGCAAATGTGGGTTCACTTCCTCTAATTCAACCTTCCCAATTACTAATCAAATAGTGTAGTTAGTACTTAAAGCGTATAACCCGATCGGGTAGTAAGACGCGGTGCTAAAAAAATATATATATATAGGTGTCGTCCTGTATATAATATAACGCCACACTTGAGGCATACTTAATCTTACTATGGAGCTGGCCCAAAGCCGACGCCTTTTCCCGCTTGACCACCATAGTAAGAGTCATAGTGTAATCGTGGAAACCCGAGCGTATGCTTGAACTTTCAATCCGTCTATAACCCATTTTTCAACGATATCGCAGTATAATGGAATATGTAGTTATGATTAGTGTAAATAAAACTAATAAGTTCAATCTTATATTAATTATTTATTGAATTGTATGTGGCCATATCTAAACAATTTATAATCAGACGGTTTTAAATATTGCATAATTATCCCAGATCAATAAAGCTGGGTACAGATAGGGAAGCTGCTTAGATAGTTGGGATATTGGCAATCATAAGTTTTGATTAAGTTAAATATTTAATATTATTGTTATTATTATTATTATTATTTCAACGTCTTACTACCCGTTGGGGCTATACGCACTTACGCTAATGTGTAATGGTAGGGTGATTGTGAGATGAAATGGAGGACCTACAGTTATAACGTGGGATCCGAACCACGGTGGAGGCCTGGCATTCCCCACATTCACAAGTTGTGATTAATACACTTCTTGTCAGAGGTGAAGGTTAAATATTGAAGAAAACCTTTAATAGCACACGATATTGGTGTTTACTGGAATGAACACAAAACTATTTTCTATTACCCTTTATATGTATAGACATGTAAACATAGTTTGAAAGTTGGAAATTTCAACTTTAAGTTCAACACTTAACATATTTTGGTTGATCACTAAAAACCTAAATAACCGGGGAAAGGAAAGGTACGGTAGCTTGAATAGAAGCTTGGAATGTAATTCGTATTTTCCTTCTCTCCTTTTTGTTCTCTTACTTCTAGAGAGTTACAGCCAGGATGCGCCTTGTAACATAGGACCTAAGTTAAAACATTCTGCTTGAGCTTAGGGTAGAAAATTAAGCTAGAATATCTTGACATTTCATTTGGTTAGTAACGTTACCAAGCTAACAACGCCGCTCCGTTACAAAACTACCCGAACAATGTATCCTTCAGCTTGTCTGACTTCCCAAAAAAGGTGAGAGGCGGGTTGGTTACTAGTCTTCCTTCTCCGGGGACCAACTTCCCCCGTTTAAGGACGCAATTCAATGTGAGATGTGTCTAAGATACAGTATATTATTGAAAACTACAGTTGTTTCATTGGATCGGTACCCAGAGTTAGGGATATTGTTTCGATACAAAAGTATAAATACTTGACTCGTGTCGATAGAAACGTATATTGGTAATGAAAGAGTTAGATGGAAATTTACCTAGAAATCACATTATTCTAATGTTTTTCATGTGCACATTAAAAACACATTCCTTCGAATCCTTTGAATGTTTTACTTATCTACAATATTATTTTTTCCATCATATATATATATATATATATATATCTTACAGTTGAAGTGCACAAGGGAAAACGGGGAAAAAGTTCAATTTTAGTTAAATTGAGTTAGTGCTGCTATCTGTTAGACAATCATGATACCTTTCTAATGCACTTTATATTATGGCTAAAAGAGGTCTCTGTCATATTTAAAGTAATTATATATATACGCTGGGGTCCTTACGAGGTTTGAGATATAAAAGTTGTCCTAAAAGATGTGAGGGATGTTACTTTCCTCCTTTTACCCCTGTAACCATAAATTCACTAAATAACTAAGAACTATAGCAATTTAAACATAATATTGTAGTATAGAATTTGTGTGTCAACTAGGAACGAAGTAGCTGGAACTGTTAATCAATCTTATCAGATTGTGGGTTTAAATAAAATTACATTACTAAATCTTTTTACTTTACCAAAATTCTTTTACTAAGTTATCGTTTATTTCGAGGCATATCCGATACCGTGGTGTAAATACTCATATGAGTAAAAGTATTGTAATAAAATTATTTATTTAAAAAGTATTATCTAAAGAAAAATTACACTACATTGGTACTTTTTCCCATAAGCTCACCCAAAAGCTAAGAATGTACAGTTTCAAATAAGAATAAATGTATAGTGAAACTATGTTGATTCAATTATCGAGCATGAAAATAAATCACCAAACAAATCTGTTTTAAGTTCTTGTTCACTTTTAAATAGATTGTTAATAAGAGATGTTAAGATCAGAAAATAAAATCAAAAGTAAGGGAGGGTGAAAGGGAAATGGAAGCGTAATATTAATAAACACTTTAATGCGAGTGTGAATTAATCCTTTTTTTTTTACCTTAGACAAATCTTATAATTTCAGAGAGTTAGACAGTTTTACTACTGAAAGCTAAGCGCCGCGCCGTCAATCAATTCCTGTACCCAACTTCAGAAGCAATGAGCAGTCATTATCATCATCATCACCACTACCACCGTCTCATGGCTTTCTACTGCAGACCTATATCTCTCTTTCTCTCTGTATATATACATATAAGATCCTTATTCCTAAAACTAGTACTTGGGGAAATCTTAAACTGTTGTGAAGCCTCCCTCGGGGTTTTACTCAAAACAACCCCCTCACCCGCTTGTAAAACTCCTGACACGGGGATCCAAACCATATCCCTACATAAGTTAATTAATTGCAACAAGATCTAGGCCTACAGCGCAACATTACGCAACTCTGGGGTGTTCTTGGAAAATATGTGAAGTTTCCCTTCTGAGTGGGAAACGTTACTTGATATGGAGAATTAATAATACCTTGAGAAAACCTCTAGTTTGGCTAGAAACTTTGATACACATACGCAAGTCGATAGTTATTTCTCGGTCGGAGAAACACCAAAACATCGTCATTAATCATTTGATAAACAAGCGTTGAGTTATGAAAATGGAGGTTTGTTTAATATTTCAGCCGATTATTTTCTTATTAATATATTAAGGCTATGGTAATAAGTATATTTACATGAAAAGTATATATATATATATATATAAATTAAGGCTATGATAATAAGTATATTTTCATGAAAAGTATATATATCCCGGCAGAGATTTATCTGATTGCCAAACCCTTCCTTCACCTCTGACCCAAATGTGTATTAATCACAGCTTATGAATGTGTGGAGTGCCAGGCTTCCACCGTGGTTCGGATTCCACGTTAAACTATAGGTCCTCATCTCACAATCACCCTACCATTACACATTAGCGTAAGTGCGTACAAATCGAACGGGTAGTAAGAAGCGGTGTTAATAATAATTAATGTATATATGTACATATTTTCTGTGATCTTAAACTTAGGCTAACGGACAAAGGCTTCAATTTGATTTAATCTGGTTTGCCGGTAACGTGAGGGTCGAGGTTCAAATACCGGCCTCGAGTACTGAGGTAGAATTTTATCTAAATTTTGATGTGTTCAACACTACGTGAATAGTCCAAACGGTTAGTGTCACAAGACTGTAGCTTGGCACACTATTATTATTAGAATTAGAATTGCATGCATCGTCTATTTGAAGTTAAAGAGTAGTTCTTATGTGAATAGCAGTTATTCAGCTTCAATACCACTTAAATAGTTCTAAATTGCATTAGAATATTTCAGTCGTGACTCTGTTAAGAAATGACATTTGTTTGATACATACAAAATCATTTATAACCATTTAGTTTTTTATACTCAAATAACGACATTTTGCGGGAAATTTCCTTTAAAATGTGATAATCTAGACTCTTCCTGAATTTATTAAATATTATAAAAGTTAAAACATAAGGCTTTAATCGAACAAGGGTTGACACCTTTCACCTCCATTTTGGCATTATTCTTGTTTTAAAATAACAAACTATGTATTAAATAAATAAATGGATTTTGTTAACATCTGCAACATGTGTCGGCTCTTCGGTACGCAGCCCCCTTAAAAGTGAGTCAATATTGCCACCACTGTAAGACTTATTGGCTTATTAATCATACAATGTATTTAAATAAATGCCGATCCAAGGATGGCCTTTTGTATTATGATCTTTGACCTCGGTGGCCTTGAGGTAAGGTGCTCGCCTCAGGATCCGATGTACACGGGTTTAAACCCAGCCGTGGTCAACGGATTTTTCTTTAGCAATAAAAATCCGGAGCACAACTTCCTTCGAAGGGTAAGTAAAGCCATCGGTCTCATGTCGATTGTGACGTGTAAAAGATGTGAAAATAACTTTCCCGACAAAATCGATAGGTCCTTTCGCTCTCATTCATATACATTCTCGTGTGCTGATATAATCAGTCGGTTCAGAAAGTACACGTTAAATACTTCAAATGTTTAAAATAAATACAAATATACTATGAACGTTCGAGATCATTATAACTGTTTTTATTTAGTGTTTGAGATCTTTGATAGAGCAAAGTAATGACACTATTTTGTTTGTCTATAGTAAGAACAGCCAGGACTAAGAACTTATTACACTATGTAAAGTAAATCAAGAGTGTAACAGAAGGAAAAAATTCGGCGGTTGTTTCCATGCAGAGTGCTCAATTAGAATATAATAGTATCTTTAATATATATTTGTTAATATAATTTTTAAGTTACTCTAATAGGCCTACCATTAGAAACATAAATACAAAGGAGATATCCTACAACAGTTTTCTGCAATAAATGCTCAAAACCAAATTACAAAATAGCTCAACTATAAAAAAAGATCCAGATTCCCCCCCTCTTTAATTACAAACACGTAAGACGTAATGAAGTTCTTAAAAGTTAAAAATTAATCCCTACCAGCGAACTAGCGGTAAAGCACGAAGGGGAGGGAAGAGAGCGAGAGAGAGAGAGAGAGAAAGCACAGAGGTTTATTATAAAGAAAGCAAGAGAGAAAGCGAAAGTAAGAAAAACGTTTTTCTGCTAATTTGTTTCCCTACCGAAAAAAAGCCCAAAAGGTTCCCACCCCCTTCCCCCTCTTACGAAAGAGTAATACACAAGAAGTAAGACTACTAATTCTCTTTTACTAAAGCTTCAACGTTTTACGTGTATCGAGAAGAAGCGTGGAGATTAGTAGGTTCCGACGTACAGTGTTGCCATCTAGCGGAGTTGGAGTGTGGTATTAGTGATTCATTGTACCCACCCACTCCCCCATTACCCCACTTTCCCCTATTTTATCTAATAAGACGCTGTTTGTGTTTGCACTACTATGCCATGGTGATAAGACTGCAAGGGGAAGGGGGACAAGGAGGGAAGAGGGGTTGGTTACTTGATGTTTGATTGCAAATGAAGAAGGAAGGAAGGTTGGTGGCAGATTGGGGTAGCATGATAATGTAACAATACATTCTAGTCGAGTTTCTCTCTTAATTAAAACACAATTAATTTTCAAGACTCAAAAAATTGTTTTTTACATCCCTTGTTTCGTCTTCAACTTAATTTTTGAAGCAGAAAGAAATCCCCACTTTTCCCCCTATATTTATTATTATTTCTCTTGGGTATTAATTAAAATATTAAATTAAAAGCATATCAACAGAAAATATGTGTATCACTAACCATATAAATTTGAATCGCCATATCGTTATCAGTATCGATGAACAAGCGGGTCAAGGTGTGAACTTGATCTGGCTACTGACAATAATTCTGGGGTTCTAATCCTAGTTTCAAGGTATTTCATAAGAAACAGTAGTTCGTAAATGTACCATTGCTAGTAAATGTATATTAAAACTTTATATTTGTTACTATACAAGCTTGAAAAAAAAATTTGATTAATAATTTTCATTTCAGTTCTGTGATATTAATTGGGTTGCCTACAAAAGTGTTGAAATGCACTACAGACACATTTCGCGTTATTCAACAAGTGATTTGTTGGTTCAAAATATGGTCCACGCCAAACAAAGGTGGAACGTATCAACATGTTCCTATTTGATTAAAAACCTTAAATTTCAAATATTATAACTAAAAATAATAATAGTAATATAAAAGGATGAAACTAGCCCCTTTTCAAGGACGATTTTGCGTGAAAGCTCTTAGGTCATTATTTGATCTTAGGACTTTCTCACACAAATGAAGTTTATTTCATAACAAAGGCACAATATATAGCCTACTTCTAAGATAATTGGGGATGGTTTTAAAAAAAAATTGGTTTTGTAGATTTAGAACTGTCAAATTGATTCCTCTTTCAGAACCAGTGCTGCTAATTTGGTCCCAAAGCCATGCTAAAACAATGCTGTTTCATGAATGGCCAGGCAAACTTGCCAATTTAATTTTACAAAGAACCATAACATTATGTAATTGCCCCCCCCCCCAAAAAAAAAGTTTAGTCTTTCCAACTCACCATTGAGCATGCGCAGAGCGTCCGCAGGAGCGCCGCTGGCTTTGAGGGCGTCTTCAAGTTGGGACCGTCTCTTCATCTCCAGTTCTAACTGCTCCTGTAACCTTCTGCGAGCCTTGCGCTCCTTCTTCAACCGCTTCTGGTACAGCACTGCGCATGAAACAATACAGTAACTTAATACAGTACTGGACATAAAGTAACGATTCAACTTTCTGCGAACATTGCACTCCTTTTTTTTAACAGCTTCTGATACAGCAACTGCGAATGAAACAATGCAATAACTGTTAGTACAGCACCGGACATAAGATTTCCAAGGTAACCTTCTTCAAGCATTGCGCTCTTTATTCTTTATTATTAGCACCGCGTCTTACTACCCATTCGGGTTATACGCTCATGTGTAATGGTAGGGTGATTGTGAGATGAAATGAAGGACCTACAGTTTAACTTGGAATCCGAACCACGGTGGAGACCTGGCATTCCTCACATTCACAAGATGTCTTGTCAGAGGCGAAGGAAGGGTTTGGTAATCAGATAAATCTGTGCCGGGACCGGGGGCTCTTTATTCAACCGGAATGTAATTATACTTCACGTGGACTATTATAAATAGTTACTAATAGTACAGACCTGCGCATACAACAACTGAGCAGTATTACAAAAAATGAGGTAGGAGGAAGATACAAGGTCGTTAGTTGATGAGAGAGAGGATAGCGCACTAATTGAACTGGTGGTCGCAGGTGGATACAAGTTCATTATTTGGGTAGGAGGAGAATATCACACTAATTGTATAAGTGATAGGAGGTTGATACAAGTTTATCACTTTGATAGGAGGAGGATATCACACCAATAGAATAAGGGGTGAAAGGAAAATACAAGGTCGTTAGTTGGTGAGTAGGATGATAGCACACCAACTGGGCAAGTGGTATGAGTCATAAATATGATCGTTAGTGGATGAGGAAGAGGCTAAAAACCAATTGTCCCAAGTGTTAGAAGACAAAGACACGATTCACAGTAAATGAAACAAACAATTCTTTAATATCAACAATGAGCATAATGACACCAGCCATAAAATTTAAATTAAGATAAAAAAAAGTCCTGTTAAAATTACGCAATAACTACGATAACTATACAAAAAAATTGAAATTTCGATGTCTATAACATTTTAACCAAATGTAATTACGAAATTAATATTTTATTTATTTTATCTGGCACATTTTTTTGGCGTAAGATCTTAAAAAGAAAATTTTGATCTTAACTCGCGATCATCTCCATCTCACCTTAAATCGTACACATTTAAATCATGTTTGATTTGTTTGGTTAGCATCTTTGTCTTTTATGCAAGACCATTCAAAATGTTTCTTGTTTTAGTAATTTCTTATTGCTTTATTTTAGACGGCAAACTGTTTAATTTATCTCTTCTTTTCAACGGCCCAATAGAGGGAGACCAAGAGGACCAAAGAGGCTACTTCTTTCATCCGAGTATCGCAGGATGAACCAGGTGCTTCCCGCCTCTCCCCTCCAACGCCATCTAAAGTTCCAATCAATCCAGCCCTTCAGCGAAGGTGATCTAGGGCCCCCGATACACACCCAGTTTCCCACACTTCCCTCCGGAAACCTGTTTCCACTAACCGGGTCCTCGGAACTTCGGATTCTCTTCTAGGAAGGTTCGTTAAGATCTACCAACATCAACCACTTTCATCTTGGTATAGGCAGGTCTTGGGCCTTCTTTGGTTATAACCTTCCACTTCCAACTTCCCTTTCTCCTCATATTTGTGTTTTATTAAGCCTACACCTGAAGCGGTTACCGAATGTTCATAGACCTAAGGCGTTAATGTCGCAATAGACCAGACGACAGGAAATTCGGGGCTCAAAACCCGCTAGGGTGTACCAAGGGAGATTTTTATAAACATTTTTTCACTCTTTCTCCATGAAAATGCCGAAACACTTATCTAAATTTAATTTCCTTCATTCTCACTTCGGTGGCCACATGGTCTAAGGCACTACTCTCGCAATGTACTATATTTGCGAAGGCGGAGAGATCAGGGGGTGGGGGTTCACTCTCCCTCAACAAAAATGTGGGCACACTTACTCTAAATTCAACCATCCTAATCCCTAATCCATTAGTGTAATTAGTACATAGGTGTACAGCCTGAAAATGTAAGAAGACACAGTCCTTAAAAAACTTTCCTTATCTCTAACCATTGCATAATTAGTAAGTATGCGTACTAGCCCGAACGGGTAATAGAACGTGATGCTAAATAAAATAAAATAAATATTTCTGGGGCTTTCACTTAAAATGGATGAACTTATTCTCCGTTTACGAGAATATGAGGGTCTGATTATTTTGGTTGGTCACACTGGAGTCATAGTAAATTTTTTTAAAGTTCTTTTTTTATCACCCCGTTTAAATTTTTATTTTTATTTTTCAGGCTATACGCATTACTCTAATAAGGTAGGGGTGATGTAATAATTATTTTAGAAGTAATATACACGAATTTTTGTGAAAGAAGAGTGAGAAACGGTTTTAGGAAAAGCTACCCTCAGTAGACCCGACCTGGATTCAACCCTCAACCCTCAATCTCCCCGTGTTCTAACATGAGAGTGACGCCTTAGAACATTCGGCCACTAAAGTGGGCGGAGGAATTATAGTTGTAATTTAATTGGAATTGCCTTATCTGACAGATATAACAGTAACTAAATCTACTTTCACGTATTCATACGTCAAGTCATGTGATCTACAACTGCCCCTGTTGATAGATATTATCAATATCTATTAAATAACACTAATAATATAGTACAATGTTATTTATGTTGGTAACAATTTTTTTTCCTGCTAAAAGGCCCTTTCTCTAAAAACCTGGCTGTAGTTTTACATACTCGTATGGTTTGTATTGTCATATTATTTGTTCTATTGAGAAGCTAGTGTGGATGCATTTCTTCTAAACCAACCTCATATTTACATACCCTTACACTAAGTTGCTAATAATTCAGTATATCTTTAAATACAATATAATGCAACTTACATCTTTCCTACGCATTCAGGTGGGAGTGTATGAATCAAGAGAAAGGTAAGTTTTTTTTTAAGTTTTTTATAGAAGTATTTTTTGCCTGGCTAAATTACATTTTGTTTCAAGGGAAACAGTTTAATTTTCTTCACACGTTGATATCAATAGTTATTAAATATCTGCCATGATCATATCGGCATTAGATGACAAACTTTTTAAATGAAGAGAAGAAGTTGTCGTTTAATTCTAGGACACCCTTAACAGATATTCAACAACTGTTGATATTGCCGTGTGAATAAAATTAAACTATAAGTTTATACTGGTTAAAAAATGATTTATTTCGACTAAAAAATGTTTGATATAAAATCTACAAAAAACATTGATTTACCTTTTCTCGTGTTTCCTACTTTTTCACCTTATCATCTGGTTTGGTTTGACGGTGATGGGTGATTGGG
This sequence comes from Timema shepardi, assembly GCA_902151425.1. NCBI lineage: Eukaryota > Metazoa > Arthropoda > Insecta > Phasmatodea > Timematidae > Timema > Timema shepardi. The sequence continues at coordinate 137,893 of CABFVX010000112.1, forward strand.
GTTTGAATACTAGGGTCTATTGAAATGATGTTTTTTCAAATAAATATTTTGGTAATATACTACTATGACCTACGTTATCGTGGTTACTCTTCTTCTTAATTTAAACTTTCTTTATCGATACTGTAAATATGCGGATATAAGGACAATAAATCAAGGAGCGCGTATACAAAATATTTTTCTGATATATATATTTTGGTGTACAGTGTTTGTTTCCTAATAAGGACACCCCGTATATAAATTATATTTGGTTAAGGAATGATTAAAGTCGAATTTACAGGAAATGCAATCCTATTTTTGTGGAGAGGGAGTGGGAAATAATTTAGGAGAACACCCAACTCAGACCATCCTACCAGGAGGAGAACCCCGACCTCCCCGTCATCGGAAATCCAGTCTATTGCGAAAGTGACGTCTTAGATAATTCTACCACCGAAGTGAGTGTGTGTGGGAGGGGGGGGGGGGTAATTTTTCTTC
>CABFVX010000112.1:138403-181226 GCA_902151425.1 Timema shepardi
GGGGGTAATTTTTCTTCTTTCATTTAACCACTTGCTGGGCTGAACGGTCTAAGGCGTCACTTCCTTGTTGGATTTGGCCTTCTGAAGACTGTAAGATTGGGGTTCAAATCCCGTTCGGTTCTGAGGGTGGTTTTTACTAAACGGTTTACCACTCTATTTCCACGTAAATGCAAGAAAATCAACTCTAAAATCTTTCCTTCCTCACCCTTACCCCATTAGAATAATAATGGTTATATATGCGTATAATATTATTAACTAATAAGATGCGGTGATTATTAAACTGTTCGTGTAAATAAAACATGTTATGTACATTAATTTCGACAGCAAACACTCAATAACTGCTGAAACACTTATGACGAGTTTTAAAGGAAAAGAGTTTAAGGGCTACTTCACATCGTGTGATGACAAGTTCTGGGTCAAAGGGGTGTGTTAAGGGGTGGTAACTGTGGGATGAACCCGCTCCTCCTAAACATCACGAGTTTACAAAGAACAAACCATACGTCAGAGATAAGCACGCCTCTCTGTGCTAGAGGCAAAGATACAAATAAAACAAAAATACTAAACGTTCCCATAAAGAACTATTTTAAAAGGGCTGGAAATTGAATTATATGGGTAGTCATTCGTTGATTATTAAATTAATAATCTTATATCTTAAGGTAAATACAATTTTCATAGCGATCTAAAATGGTAAAACACATTTCAAACATTTCTAAATATTTTCTCATCAAGTCAACAGCTATCATAGTGTATGATTTGAAAATGCTCACAATTATCATATTTGATAAATATTAGAGAGTACATTTTTAATAATTAATCATTAAAACCTTAATAAACGTGAATAAAAGCATTTGAATCATCTTTATAATCATCAAAAGATATACTACCTAAAATCAGTAATTAATGGCTTTAATTTATAACTTGCATATTATATAAAATCTAAGACTACATAAACTTACAAATATACTAAAGTCAAACCAATATGCCAAAATTCTATTACTATCTTAAGATTAAAGTTAACTTTTCATAGGAAGAAGCTTATCTGACCAAGAGAAAAGTTAAATAATCTATTTTCACACATTCATACGTCAAAACATGTGATATTCAGCTGTCACTTTTGATAAATAAAGTATGATTCGGCTAATTCCACATGAGTTAACTCGAAAAATTGGATAATTTGAATCTGCCATGATTTTCCATTAACTTTCTATTTAAATCAATGGTAAAAATATTTAATTCGAATTTTAGAAAGGAAATTTGGATAGTTCATAGCCTTTACATTGTTACTTTTTTTTTCGAGTTTGTACGCATTTCAAACCCAAATTAATGATCCTTACTAAGCCACCCCATATGCCGATAATATTAAATGAAGTTGGAGCTACCCTATTGACACATAGTAAATGAGAAAGCGGGGAATTATGCACCGGTGACGAGTGGGTTGCCTAATATAAGGTATGTGTTGGCTTGGCTTTCATTAGTTATGGTTTAAGTCTGTAATTTTTGTATGCTAATTTTTTCCAGGTTTGAATTTTTCTTTTTGTTTATGAATGTTTGTAAGTGTGTGTTATATAGAAAATATAAAATGTGTATTTTTAGGTTACTGATTTAGCGTGTACTATCTGCCTGGATACTTAAAAAAATGGCTAATTCAAATTTTGGATATTTCGATTTTTTTTAGATATCTCTGACTTAGAATTAAAAGAAATTATACTATATTATTAATACTTATAAATAACTCTTTTAGGATGGTAAAACGTAATCAATGCTGTAAATTAAAAAATATATTTGTAATTTCTTAAAGGATCTTACTGTGAAAATCGTACTGTAGTTTCGTGCACCTAAGATGGAAACTAAGTCTTCTAAGCTTTTCAGACAGACCCTTGGATTGAGTATAAAAGTAGAGGCAACATATGAACACGCAAGTAACCTAATGAAAGAGACCGTTACAGTAAATCTTGCTAAGACACTTCCCATTCGGTTCTCAGAGCTGTTATATGGCGAGTCTTCATAGTGTAACCAAGTTAATAGAGAAACAAGAGAGCGCGCATGGATATATTGTCAATCAAGTGTATGGACTGACCAGTGAAAAGGAAAAGTTATGGTCGCTATAACTCTTAACAGATAATAATTACTGGTTATGGTATATTTCTTGTTGCTTTCACTTTATTTATTTTTTCGCCCTCATCCTTCGCACATAACTCACTGAATCAAGACAATAACTTATTGTTAAACTTAGCCATAACTCAACACACAGTTAATATTTGTATTGTCCGGTGTGTCAGCGTCTAAATTGGTTATTTCGGAGGAAAACAGTGCTATGTTAGTCGGATTACTTGTATGAAGATTATTGACCATTTAAATTATTTATCTCGGGACTAATATTAACTCATATTATATTACTTCAGGAGCAATAGTCAATGACATATCTGATCACTACCCCGCTTTTGCCATTTTTAATGAAATATCCTTTTCTTTGGCCCTCAACTAGCTGACCACAAGGATATCTATCAACATACTTCCTTGGTAGAAGCAATCAACACAGTGAATCGTAATCATTTACATACGTTAAAAGACCCGAATGAAAAGTACAGCCATTAATTAAAGTTAAGTGCTGAACGGTACAGTAAAATAAATAGAGGAAAACAATATTGAAACCTTTAAAAAATATAATAAATACTAATTTCCTAAGAAACCTTGGATTTCAAGTGGAATACTAAGATCAATTCGTATGAAATACAAACTATTTGGAGCATTCAAAAAGAATAGGGATGGTAATTTACTAAAGAAAAATATACAAAATTCAATAATATCCTTACTTCTGTTATTAAACGTTCAATATAATTGTTTTTTAGATTAAATTTAGCAAAAAATCGAGACAATATCAAGGGAACCTGGAACCTTAGCAATATTGCACTAAAAAAGAACACACGCTTGTACCAAAAAGCAACATGATATGCTGTGACGATACACAAAAATCAAATGTATTTAACAAGTTTTTTTAGTAATATTATGCTAATTTAGCTAAAGATATACAACACAAACCAACTGACCTTACACCATCTAATTTTCAAAGGCAAAACCCAAAATCAATGTTAATTATCAATCAAGTCTAAACAATATAGAAATGAAAATAGTGATACAAAAATAAATAAAGAAATAATAAAGCAAGTAAATTGCGTTAAATACCTCATCATGACTTTAGACGATAACCTAAAATGGGTCTCACACATCAGGTCTCTTAGCAAGACTTCACAAGTGCTGGGGGTCCGGGGTTCAATCCTTGGTCCCGGCACAGATTTATCTGATTACCGAACCCTTCCTTCACCTCTGACAAGAAGTTTATTAATCACGACTTGTGAATGTGGGGATTACCAGGCCTCCACCGTGGTTCGGATCCCACGTTAAACTGTAGGTCCTCCATTTCATCTCGCAATCGCTCTACCATTACACACTAGCGTAAGTGCGTACAACCCGAACGGGTAGTGAGACGCGGTGATAATAATACAAAATAGTTTTCCACTCTCCCTGCATGCAAATGAGAGTACAATTTATATAAATATAGCCTTCTTCATCCCTAAAACCATTATCGTTATTAGTACATAAGCGTATAATTCGAACACCCGATGGGGTGCTAAAAAAAGACATGAAAAGCCATTGTATATTTTAAGTTGGGCTAACTCATTTTATGATAAAAGACCTATTATCACGCACCTAACTCTTGGACCTAAATATTTACTAATTGTATGGCAAGTTGAACCCGATATTTAAAAAAATCATATATATATATATATTGAATATAGTCAAAAAATGTCACCTGGATACGGGAATCGAATCAGGAAACTTTTATTAACCCCCTAATGCTCTACCACTGAGCTACCCACCTCGGTGGCGTAGTTGGCTAACGCGCTATATTCGTGTTGAGCCAGGCTGCCAAGGACAGGGAGATCAAGTTTCGAATATCGGTCGGGTGAACTGGGTGTGATTTTTTTCTAAAATAGTTTCCCACTCTCCCTCCAACACAAATGCGGGTTCACTTCCTCTAAATTCAACCTTCCCAATTCCTAACCCATTAGCGTAATTAGTACTTAAACGTATAACCCGAACGGTTTGAAAGACGGGGTACTAAAAAAAATAATTGAGCTATCCATAATTTTGGTACACTAAGCTAAATGTCCCGAGTTCAATTCCCGTGCCCAGGATGTCATTATTCTACCACGATTAATTTAGTTTTAAAGTTGTAGGCTACAAAGAAGCGATTATATTTGTAACCAAATTTAATTTAAAACTTCATATTCAAAGAGTTAATATTACATTTGTTAGTAACCTCTGGAATCGATCCTGGTTTCCTTAGACTTATTGTGAAGCATTCAAATCTCTTGAATATGTAAGTAATATAAGGTGTGAAAATAATATATATTATAAGTTTATAACAAATAATCGTAATAGTTTCATTCTCCCCAAAACTAATAAATACAGTTATTAACTCAGCAGATAATCCTTGAAGTTTATTTTTATTTGTTATTTGTTATAGCAGCGGTTTTTTTTCACACGTCTCATTTCTCTTATTTTTCACTTCTAGGATCTATAAAAGCTCGCAAAGCAATATCATGAATTATCTGGAAACATATTAAAAGAAGAAAACTCAAGACTATTTTTTTCGGAAGGAAGGGGAGTGGGAATGTATGAAAAAAAAGGATAGAGAAGAATTGGGGGTGAGGGGGGATTAAATCACTGTTTTCTTTGTGATCTGGAGCGCTATGCACAAAGAGCGTGTAAATATACCCAATACATGACAACAAACAAAATAACACACACACAAAAAAAAAAGACTAAAGTCGGGAATATTCCGTGGAAAGGTTAAGATGAAGAGGGCGATGGGAGAGGGGGTGAAAGCCCCCCCCCGATGGGAAGAGCCTTCCCCCCCTTTAGCTTCACAGCAGCAGGGGGTGTCTTTTTTTATATATAATATACATCTTTCATTCCTACACTCACTGAACCCATCTAAAAAAACACTATAACCTTAAGAAAAACCTTACCGACATCATTAAACATAACCACGGACAAAAAATATATATATATATATCATCACCATTAACTAGATTTGTAATCACCCTGTGTATATATACTTGACTTGGATAAATAATAATTACCAGTCATGTTGAACCCAACTTCAATAATCCTGTCTCATCCACACACAGTCTGAGATCCATTATTTGTGAGCTTATTTGTCGAACTACTTATCACTAGTTCTTTTTGGCTTTCCCATTTTCTTTTGAAAAATCACATCGGCTCTCGGGCCAGAGAAGGGCTTGTAATAATCTAAGAGACGAATAATTTTCCACGTGATTAATCACGAGCACAAGTAATTATGTAACGAACATATTAGGAGTACCAAACAATGCGACATTTGAAATATGTCCTATAACATAGTTTGTGTTCGAAATAAAGCCATTTGTATTGCTACGGAAAGTGGCGCCACTTAGTCTGGCGTATTTCTTTGTTCATCAAGAAGGCGGTACTATATAAAGGAGAAAAGGTAGTCTTCTCTCTTAAAGTTGATTCATGACAGCAAAAAAATTGTTCGAAAAGGAAAAAATAAAAATAATTGTACATTGCTCTAATTTGTTTTCTCTACAAAATGATTTCGCGGATAACCTTAATAATATTGTTATCGAAATTGATCCAATTCTTTCATCACTTTGAATGTTTATTCAGAGAACAAAAATATGTATCCCTTTCACGCTATCCGGATAAGTTGAAGCTGACGAGATAAGTCATCTTGTAAGCGGCAGCACAAGTGGGTTTTAATTATTATTGTATTATAACTGACTAATCAGTGTGACAGTACAGAAATAAGATTTACATGAATACATACATCTATATATATAAAAAAATATTATGCCAATATAAACCAAATTAAAACATGAAATGCCCTTCGACCAGTATCAACTAATCATAAAATAGTCTTGGCTTGGAAATGTATTTAAATTTTATATGCCCACAACAGATATAAAGATTATATATATCTAGTTTATGTGAATGTGTAATGAATTCTTGACGTAAATTTATTTCTTTAGTTTGAGTTTTTTTTAAATAAAAGCGTTATTGGCACATGGCATTGATGGAATCAAGTAATCTCCGCCAACCATTTTTAATACGCATCACAGGGTTGTTATTTATGTTTGTGAAACATGATTTCTTACCTTAAAAATCGAGAAAAAATGTATAGTGTCAGAAAACAAAGTAGGCCAACTTAGGCAAATATTTGGTCCATGACGGGATGAAAATAATGGATAGTGAGGAAGATTACATAATAATGAGGTGTTAACCTGTACGCATCACCAGATATTGCAATGGTAAAATCTTGCAGGCTACGGAGGTCAAACGTGCAGCACGGATGGAATAAACTGGAACCACGCTCTAGGTATTGGCTGGCAAACCCAACGGGAAGAAACCATTGGAAAGAACTAGATGCAGATGTGAGAGTAACTTTAGAATATACCTGAAAGAGAGAGAGATATCCATTCCACCTCATTAAACTCTAACTCAAGATAGGTGGTATAGAGTGTAATGAGGTCGACTGGATATAACTTATTTCAAGATAGGTAGTATAGAGTGTAATGGGGTCGACTGGATATAACTTATTTCAAGATAGGTAGTATAGAGTGTAATTGGGTCGACTGGATATAACTTATTTCAAGATAGATGGTATAGAGTGTAATGAGGTCGACTGGATATAACTTATTTCAATATAGGTGGTATAGAGTGTAATGTGGTCGACTGGATATAACTTATTTCAAGATAGGTGGTATAGAGTGTAATGTGGTCGACTGGATATAACTTATTTCAAGATAGGTGGTATAGAGTGTAATTAGGTCAACTGAATATAACTTATTTCAAGTGAGGTTGTATGGAGTATAATGAGGTCGACTGGATATGACTTATTTCAAGATAGATGGTATAGAGTGTAATGAGGTCGACTGGATATAACTTATTTCAAGATAGGTGGGATAGAGTGTAATGAGGTCGACTGGATATAACTTATTTCAAGATAGGTGGGATAGAGTGTAATTAGGTCAACTGGATATAACTTATTTCAAGATAGGTAGTATAGAGTGTAATGGGGTCGACTGGATATAACTTATTTCAAGATAGATGGTATAGAGTGTAATGAGGTCGACTGGATAAAAATTATTTCAAGATAGGTGGGGTAGATTGTAATTAGGTCAACTGGATATAACTTATTTCAAGATAGGTAGTATAAAGTGTAATGGGGTCGACTGGATATAACTTATTTCAAGATAGATGGTATAGAGTGTAATGAGGTCGACTGGATATAACTTATTTCAAGATAGGTGGGATAGAGTGTAATGAGGTCGACTGGATATAACTTATTTCAAGATAGGTGGTATAGAGTGTAATGAGGTCGACTGGATATAACTTAACTCAATATAGGTGGTATAGTGTGTAATGAGGTCGACTGGATATAACTAACTCAAGATAAGGATAGATGGTGTACCTTTGAAGTGCTGCAATTAAGTTTCGAGCTACCAATGCCATAGAGTAGTTAAGTATGCGCCACTAATGCTATAAACGGCTTTTTCAAAGGCTATCAGTAGTGTAATCAAAAGTTGTTAGCGGACTAATTTAAGTTTATTGATGGCTAAGTCTAATGGTCAAGGGTGAGGAGAATAACTTAGTAGACATGCAATGGAATTGGTAAATTCAACAAGGATGTCCTTATGGATTCAACCGCAATCCAGTATATAGCTATTCTTACGCCTTAGACGACGTGCCAACTGGCCCAGGTATTTTCTACGAACCCGCCTCGGTGGCGTAGTTGGCTAACGCGCTTGTCGTGTTGAGCTCTACTGCTGAGGACGGGGAGATCGAGGTTTGAATCTCAGTCGGGTGAACTGGGGTGGTTTTTCCTAAATGGTTTTCCACTCTCCCCCCACGCAAATGCTGGTTCATTTCCTCTAATTCAACCTTCCCAATTCCTAATCCATTAGAGTAATTAGTACTTAAAGCGTATAACCCGAACGGGTAGTAAGACGCGGTGCTAAATATTTTTTTTTTCTACTAACTAAAGGAATACGCTGTAAAGTCAGTTCTTGCAAATAAATACCCCGTATTAATATTTGAGATGTCTTCCGCAGGTTTCGTCAGATACAAACTACTGTATGTGTGATGGAAGACATCAAAGTAAAATGATGTGAGAGATTTTGTTTATACTTCCAATTTACTTGTCTGTACAAATATCACATGATTACACAAAGATTTAGTTTGGCAAAACTTTGAACAATACTTGGGTGGCTAGGGGATGGGGGGGAGGGGGGGGAACTATCCATTATTTGGCAACGCTTGAGGAATTTGAATGAATAAGAGTTAAAAGAAAAATTACAAAACAAGAAGCAAAAAGTTATAAGAATGAAAGGAAGCGAACAAGAAAAGAGCCGGTGTATCGAAGGGCAATGCAAACATAAAGGGGGGGCAAGAAGGAGGTGGGTTACGGGGGTGAGGGGGTGGGACAGTGCCTCCATCATTGCGCATTACACGGTCAGACATCGGACATAAAGTGGGGGGTCCCAACGAGACCAGGAACAAGGCTACTGCAACAGACATAGTTCAATTTCAAAAGAAAGGGTGGTTTAGTAAATATACATTATTTTTATTGTCAAAATTGATAATATTTTACTATATTACTAGTATTTAGGTATTGATAATATTTACCGGAAGGGAAAGCTGCATAGCACATGACGTATACATACGTGTCAATAGCTTTACTAATGTTTCGATCCATCGAAAAAGGCCTTACTTAAGAAAATTGAACTGTACCTTTAAAACTAACACACTTGATGCTAAAACAAAATTTGTTCAGGTCTTAACATTTATTTTTGTTGTTGTTAGCTCTCTTTTTATTAGCTACACCTGAAATCAGATTAGTTATATTGATTCGGATTTTTTTTTCTCTAAAAGACCAAGCGTCAATGTCCAAGGAAACCGACCTTCATGCGACCTTGATAGTAGCTTGTCATTTGGCCTCGGCTTCGTACATGATTGTTATGCTTCAAACATCATTCAATTTCCTCTAATAGACTCTATTATGTATTCCGGCGGGTTTTTTTTACTTTCTCATATAAATATAATTTATTGTCTCCGTGAAAATGTCAATTTTATGATGAATATTGAGGTTTTATGTTAAATCCGACCCTAAAAATTTGATGCTATAATAATTGTCTTTCTACGAATTATTTGCCCTTAATATAGTTGGATATTAATGGGTTTATCTTTTTTTAGATGGTATTTACCATTTATATTTACTTAACCATTCCTATAAAACCATATATGTTCGGAGACCTTTCTCATATAATTTTAATTTACATTTGTTTTGGTCAAGTATATAGCTGATTTCAAAAAAATAATAATTATTCATTTGAAAAGTATGCGTCTATCAGAATAAAAGCTATATTTTGTTTCAACTCAATTATACAATAAAAATGGCCGATAAAAGACGTGTTTTATTTCCTACAAGATACAAGACATTGTATACAAAGAGTTGTACAAATTATATCTTGTACGATCTTAAGGGAACACAAACACATGGCGCAATCTTGTACAATCCAATTTTTTGTAGGAATGGCATAACCTAACTGCTAGAAATGTTACTAGACCTACTTTAATATATTCATACGTCAGGTCATGTGTTGTCACTTTTAATAGATATTATTATTACCTATAACGTAATACTAGTAATATGGTATACAGATATCAATTTTGGGTAACACAGAAATATGTTTGTAATTTACAAATGCCCCTCTCAATGAACATTAAACTGCACAGTAAATTGTGTAATGCATACAGGGCTTTATTTAGGTTAATAGAGCGTGTTTTTTTCGACGTAGACAAATATTAGCTACTCTATTATTAATAATGTATTGTGTGCTCAAAGGTCAATGTTATAGTGTTCCGACTATATCAAATATGAAAGATATATTTTTATGAGTGTGGATGTGCCGCTGTTGCATAGGGATTTAGTGAAACAATGGCTAAACGGCAGATTACAGTTCAGTTGTTTTCTAGTCAGGACCACACACTTAGCAAACAAGAGTAAAGAAAGGTAGTTAGGTACACTCCCAGTCAAGGGGGAGGGGGGGGGAGGGGTCAAGGCTGTCAAGGCACAGACTGTCCTCTTGTCTTGAGAAACTACATCTCTCCTTCATCCTACCTGCATCTTACAACCCTTCAGAATTATCTACATACTAACAATAATTGGTAAATGGCATGTGATCGAATGGTCTAAGACGTCACTATCGTAATAGATCGGACTGCCCGTGGGGGGGAGATAGGGGTTCGAATTCTGGTAAGCTGTTCTTGACTTGTTTTCCACTCTCTTTGCACGCAAACACTTTCACCAAATTCAACCATCCTCATCCTTTACACATTAGTGTTATTAGTTAATATGTGGCTAGCCCCAACGGGTAGTAGGACGAGGTGTTAAAAAATATATGGGAGGCAATATTTGGAGATAATGTGCCTGCGCCTCCATTAGCGTAGAGGGATAGTGGAAAAGCATTTAAAAGTAAGTCCTCTTCGTAAACTTAGACGGAATCTGAACTCCAATATTTCGAAAATAGACAAGAAAAAATTGATGACGTTATCCGTGTGTCCACCGGTATGGGTAGATATAATGTAAAAGATTTAATTGTGAGGCTAGATGTATATTATTAACACATATAGGAGATGACATTACTAACCAAAAGAGTATTTAACACACATAGAAGATTAAATTACTAACCAAAAGTGTATTTAACGCACATAGAAGATGAAATACTAACCAGAAGAGTATTTAACACACACAGAAGATTAAATTACTAACCAGAAGAGTATTTAACACACATAGAAGATGAAATACTAACCATAATAGTATTTAACACATATATAAGATTAAATTACTAACCAGAAGAGTATTTAACGCACATAGAAGATGAAATACTAACCAGAAGAGTATTTAACACATATATAAGATTAAATTACTAACCAGAAGAGTATTTAACACATATATAAGATTAAATTACTAAACCAAAAGAGTATTTAACACATGTATAAGATTAAATTACTAACCAGAAGAGTATTTAACACACATATAAGATTAAATTACTAACCAGAAGTGTATTTAACACATATATAACATTAAATTACTAACCAGAAGAGTATTTAACACATATATAAGATTAAATTACTAACCAGAAGAGTATTTAACACACATATAAGATTAAATTACTAACCAGAAGAGTATTTAACGCACATAGAAGATGAAATACTAACCAGAATAGTATTTAACACATATATAAGATTAAATTACTAACCAGAAGAGTATTTAACACATATATAAGATTAAATTACTAACCATAAGAGTATTTAACGCATATAGAAGGTTAAATTACTAGTTAGAAGAGTATTTAATGAATATATAAGATTAAACTACTAGTTAGAAGAGTATTTAATGCATATATAAGATTAAATTACTAATCAGAAGAGTATTTAACGCATAATATAGAAGATGAAATTACCAAAAAGAAGAGTGTTTAACCCATACAGAAGATGAATTTACTATGCAAAAGTTTGTGATTCCACGTTAAACTGTAGGTCCTCCATTTCATCTCACAATCACCCTACCATTACACATTAGCGTAAGTGCGTATAACCCGAACGGGTAGTAATACGCGGTGCTAATAATAATAATAATAATAATGATAGATAAACATTTCGACCATGCCGGGAATCAAACTCGGAACCCAGTCATGTTGAAAACCGACTGAGCTAAGGTGTTAGACTGAAAACAGCTGTTAGGTAATTTCTCAAATGGTTTAAGCCGTATATCGAACAGGCATATTTAGAGTCGGGTACTTAATATGAACGCACTGATGAGACCGTTCATATGTATCGTGTGAATAACTGCATTGAAATCCGGGCTCTATTTTCCGAACCTTCTACATTAAACAGTAAAATAATTTTATTCACAGTAAGTTAATGGGACTTCATCTATTTCTATACAAATACTACATTTAATCTTAGTTATTCTAATCATTTATACACGCATTAGATTGAGTCGCCGTTATCATAATACACATGCTATTCTAATTAAAATAAACGGGATTCATCTATTTAAACGTCACATTCGATAAATAATTTTGAAGTTTTATTTTTATTTGTAGAGGTTATTAGCTAGCTAATGTGAGCTATACCAATACATCCAAACAATATTCTAATGGGCAATTAAAAATGACAAAAATAATTTAACAAGTGTAGGTGAGATCTATGCGAACACCCCTCTTACCCTTAAACACATACGTATTACCTTCTTTTAAGCTACACCTTAGTGTAATCATACTAATTGAACTTGTAACCTCTCAAGGTAAATGAAGGGCGTACAAACGCATCCGTTTATTTGTCTGAAAATAAAAATTCTGTACAAAAATATGTTTATAAAATATACATGTAATTTTAGAGGGTGAAGGAGGACATTAATATTGATTCATGCATAAATAAAAGTTTATTTGAAATTATTTCTTTAATATCTTCATCAATTTGAAAAGTAATAATTAAATTATCAGATGTATGGCCTACAATAAACTATTTATCATTAACTGTTGAATGACCTAACGACAAATTCAAATTTGAATGATATTACCAACCGTACCTTTTTTCAGAATCGATGGATTAGGGAGCCCAACTCACTCCACGGATGATACCTAACAAAGGTGAGTAATACCGCTCGAACCATAAGATTAGTCTTGGTGAGATTTTTTTTATTCTAATTTATAAAACAATGTAATTGAGATCAGAGTAACAGTTTTACCACATTTAAAACAAAAATAGAAAAACTGAGGAGTAGATATTATAAAAATAAACCAAATTATTATTCTGATCCCAAGTTGGCTTCTGTCAAATGAAGAATGCCGTAAACTGCACTTTGATATTTTGTATGTTTCGAGTGTTATATTGTATTTAATTCTCCATCTGACCGGCTGTGAAACGGGCTCCTTAAAGTGAAAGACACCATAAGACCCGCTTCACTTACCAAATGGTCTAAGGCATCACTCTCATGTTAGAATGGCCCACTGAAGACATGTAAATGGGAGTTCGGATCCCAGTCGAGTCTCTTGGGGCTGATTTTCCCTAAATGGTTTCCCACTTGTCTTCCACGCAAATGCGGGTAGATTACCTAAAAAATGCTTTCTTCTTCATCCATATCTGATTAGAGTAATTGTCATATATTCTTATAGCCTGATTATGTAGTAAGAATGAGTATATATATATATATATAAAGACCAAAAGCCTCATTCCATAAAGACCGGAGTATTGAATGTAAATCGCGTTCTTTATCCCGATGTATGTCCCTTATGGAGGCAGCATGAGTTGTACTGAAAACCAGAGAGATAATTTATTTTAAAGTCCGTGTCGTAAGAAATATTACCCAGTAGCAAATCCCATTGGACGATGGTGGTAATTTACTTGTCTTATAGATCAGATGGTTGTTTACACCCGAGTGTTTGGCTAGTCCGGTATTGGTGGTGTCTGCCATCCTCATAACTTGCAATGTCCCTCACGGCACATTCGGGGGGGAATTAAAACATATTGAATGTACTGCCGAGGAAATGGGAGCAACAACGAGGCAAGTCCTACCATAACACAATAGTGGAATAACACGTGTTAAAACTTCTTAAAAACTCGATAAACTCACTAGTGGTCATGGGCAATCGTTCGAAATAAGGCACGAACACATTTCTGTCAAGACGATAATGGGTGTACACTGTACATCTGGGAAATAATTTAGAAAACATTTTGTTAATTTATTCAGGGCGGATAATTAAAAAGAGAAACCATCATCTGTTGGTGAAGATGGTGGTGACTTCTGCGGATATAGTATGTCGTTTAGTCAGCACAATAAATCCTCTTACCGTTAATCTCAGTTTTCAGGGCCAAAGATGCTACTTTTTCATTAAAGTAGCTCCTCATTTGCCCTCAATAGTTTGAACCCATTTCAGACCCACTGCTTTATACTTATATAATATTTAAAATATAATTACGTAAAACATTCGCGAAAAATAAAATTGTATGAAAACGGCCTAAACGATTATGATTAAACACTCGCCTCGGTGGCGTAGTTGGCTAACGCGCTAGTCGTGTTGAGCTCGACTGCTGAGGACAAGGAGATTGAGGTTCGAATCTCGGTCGGGTGAACTGGGAGGGGGGTTTCCTAAATGGTTTTACACTCTCTACACGCAAATGCGGGTTCAATTCCTCTAATTTGACTTTCCCAATTCCTAATCCATTAGCGTATTTAGTACTTAAAGCGCATAACCCGAACGGGTAGTAAAACGCGGTGCCAAATAATAATAATTATGATTAAAATTATCTCCGTTTAAATATCCATGCCTCACAGAATAATAAAATGGTGCTCAGTTTATTTTCAATTAGAATATACTTAAAATTTAAAAAGTAAGTATAGATCCTAACAGCAAATTCACTATCCATTGAACGAAAAATTTGAATTTATTTGAACTTAACAATTTATCCGGGTTTAATTGCAAAACGTTTATTTTGTTTCTCATGGAAAATAGCATTTTTTCTAAATAATTTGCTTTATAAAGGCAGAACGTAAAACAATATTAATCTAATGACGTACTTCATAAATAAATAGATAATACTTCTTTCATCTGAAACAAGTCAATGTTCCTCTATCTATATAAAAAAAAAGTTTTTCTCAAATTTATCGCGTACACCACTACCTTAAAAATCTGTATACAAATGCGCTACTGACAGATAAACTAGGATTACACATAATTATTTTTTAACTTTATAAGTAAAAATTTATGCAAAAGAATAATTAGTTTTTTTAAGTGAAATTAAAATCAGTATTTTTACCATTTTCAAAGCAACCCACATTTGAGGCGAAAATAAATCAAATATTGCCTCTGTAAATACCCTTGAAATTAATTTTTCTGCAAATATTAATCTGAACAGTTCTTTAATTCTGTCATGGGGATAATGACACTGGAATATTATTTTTTTTAAATGAGGATAAAAAGTCATGTTAGAATTCCAAGGTACCCTTAATAAATATCTAAGAACTGTTGAGTTTAATACGCGAGGGGGAGATTAAACTAACTGTATTTACTGATGTAATATCTTAATTTATTTTCGTCAGAATTTTTTTTTATAAAAACTATGACCTTGACTGATCTTAACTGTATTATATGCTACAG
This sequence comes from Timema shepardi, assembly GCA_902151425.1. Taxonomy (NCBI): domain Eukaryota; kingdom Metazoa; phylum Arthropoda; class Insecta; order Phasmatodea; family Timematidae; genus Timema; species Timema shepardi. Next base: position 153,673 of record CABFVX010000112.1, read on the forward strand.
CACTGAGACCTGTTGCAGACGTTTATAAATCCACCAATATTTATGAAGTTGTTTAATATTTAAAAAAAAAATATGTTACAATAAAATGTAGACGAAAATAATCATCAGCAAGTTTCTGACCAGTTAAAAAGTTTAAATTTTGAGTTTAAAAAAAATCACTGATGCTTTTCGCGTTAATTTGTACTTTTGGAATTAAAGCAAACGGCTAGAAGCTTATATCAAGCCTTCTTCTATCAAATAAATTCATGTTTTGATACGGCCACAATAGAAATTTTTAAGTTGGTTTGTTTTATGGGGTTATTATGAAAATCATCAAACTTCTTTTTTAAACAGAAGTTTGAATTTAAAATTTTTATTTGGTTAAAAATTTCCCCTATATTTTGGTAAAACAAGTATCGAAAAAATTTCGAGACATATAATAAATAATCCTGGATTTCTAAAAGTCTGCCATTCTTCTCAAGTATTCTCCCATGTTGCACCAATTCCCTTTCATCTCATCCTAAAAGGACATTTTTTAAAAAAACTTCGTCTTACTACCTGTTCAGGCTATACGCATACGTACTAATTAAGCTAACGAGTTAGGAACGAGGAGGGATACATTTATAGAAAGTATAACCTAATTTGCGTGGAGGAAGAGTGAAAAACTCTTTTGGAAAATCTCCTTTAGTACACTCAACCAGGATTCGAACCCTGATCTTCCAATCATAGGCAGTCTAGTCTACTGTGAGAGTGACGTCTTATACCATGTGGCTGCTGAACAACAGGTTATATTGTATTGTACTGTGGTAGATCACCTAGCGGACATGTCTAACTCAAATCGACCAACTCACCATACATCCCTCATGTTCAGTACCTAAGCTTTTATTCCACCAAGCGTAGTGGGAATATAAGTCTCATCAGTAGTCGAGACTACATCTCGAACATTCATCAATACTTGCGACGTAGAGGTTAGAATACACCCCTTTTAGTCTCTCTCTCTCTCTCTCTTTTTAACCTTCTCCCTCTTCCTCTAGGACGCCATATTGGTTATTGTTGTTGTTGTCGTCGTCGTCGAAGAAGAGAGCGAAGGAGGGAAGGAGAATAAGTAATAAGCAGGTTGAACGGCGAGTCCGTGGTTTTATGTGGTCTGTTGTTGGAATTATTATTAAACTGTGTTCCTTGGAGAAGTTCGTGATTGGTCGGTTGCAAGCGTCGTGTATTCCGAACTGTTGCAGAGTTATTACATACGTAAGTTAAGCCACTCCTTAAAAAAAAAGAAAAAAAAGAAAAAAACACACACATATACAAATGAAGGGTTGGGAAGGGGCAGGAGGGGGGCAACCTACCTTAGAAAAAGGCAAGAGGCAAGAAATTACGTGCAATGGATTCATGTCACGCCTTGAATTACAAGAGGGAAAGAAAGAGATGGCCGGACAGGAAAAGAGTTTAAACAAAGAGAGATGCCAAATTGAGTGTTATTCGAACGTTAACAGTGTTATGATACGAATTAATTTTGTGTTTTACTTTATTGCCTTTCACAAATACCGTGTATTTGTACAAATAGTAAATATTAGGCAAGGAATATCATTTAATTATGATGGTAACGATGAAGACGATAGCAATAATAATAATTTATAATACAAATTTAAAAAGGTTAACTTAATAAAGTATTAATTTGATATTAACCACTATTTTTCACATTGTCTTACTACCGGTCCAAGCAATCTGAATTTAATTACGGTACATTATAGTGGTAAGAATGAGGAAGGTATGATTTATAGTAACTCTACAGGTATTTGCGTGGAGGGAGGGTTGTAAATCCTTAAATAAAAAAATTAATGTCGGTACATCTAACTGGAAATATAACTTGATTTCCCCGTCACCGGAAAACTACACTAGACTAGCTTGACGGTAAGTCGGCGTGCCCCACCGGATGGAATTAATCATATACAGGATGGCGCGAAAATAAACGCATGTTCTTGAAATGGGTAGCATGGGTGTGACATGCTACAAAAATGTTTGCGTCCACAACTTTGAAGTTTACGCGTCTACATGGAAGAAATGTGGTTCGAACAAGATGGAGTCACAGCACACACGGCAAGGGCTTCGATGACAGTTGCTCGACAAATGTTTCCCCAACACGTAATCTCACGTTTCGGCGATGTCCCTTGCCCCCCCCCCCCTTCCCCTTCACACACACCTAACAGATTTGTCTGCCTGCGATTTCTTTCTTTGGAGTTACCTGAAATCGAAAGTCCACGTTTGAAAACTTCGAACAGTACAGTAGCCCCGTGGCTTCTTTGGTGCTGACTGACAGCTCACAGCTGACTTCTGACAATCAACATTTAGGTATATACCTAAATTTTGACCGTCAGAAGTGACAGCTGCTAGACACATGTTTTTGCGGATCATATGGTTCGGCGTAGGGATACATAATTTGGTGTGGTAACTTTTCAAAGCCGTCAGCTGTCGGCTGTGAGCTGTCAGTCAGCACCAAAGAAGCCTTGGGGCTACTGTAGACGAGCTGAAAGTTGCCATTAGCCTTACACCAATAAATTTCAAATGTGCCCGAAAAAATGTTAAGTTCAACAACATAACTTTTGAAGAGAGGCTCTGGATATGTGTACAGCAAAAAGGACAACATATCTCCGGTATAATATTCCGTAATTAAATAATACATTTATACCTATACAAACTTCACTTATTACAGATTGTTTTGGTGTCAGTAACAATTTTTTATATTGAAAATCAACGAAGTTACACTTATTTGAAAAACATGCGTTTTTTTGCTCCATTTTGTATTATGGTGTGCCGGTGAAGGGTGAATCAGTCTTCCAATTCCGGCCTAGTGTATTGATGGGTGATTTATCCTAAATTATTCAACACACCCCTTTTACTCGAATGGGGGCACATCATTTCCTCTTGAGTTCTACCCTCCTCAGCCCTACTCCGTTGGTATAAATAAATTCAGTTTTCACAGATGGGTGATACAAAGTGGTAAGTAAAATAACAAACTAAAAAAAGCTCTGGTGGCTATACAATCTGAACCCTTAGCTCTTCCATTGAATCGTAGCGTTAAGAGTTTGTTAGTAATAAAAACATTTTAATAAAACCCGCTATTAAGTTTTACATAGCGAGAATCTAACCTTTTCCCCAAGTAACTTTCACAATATTTACGGTGAATGAAGTTAATTTGTTTTTAGTTTTTCTGCGTGTCACTATCCGTCCCGATTATTTATGAATATATAATAACTACTCAAATATGTCAAGGATGATGTAAGTATAATTTATGGGAAATGTACCCGCCTTTGCTTACACCCTATCAAGATTCAAACCAGTAGCGGATTTAGGTTTGAGGATGCCCTAGGCCCGAGACGATATGGCGCCCTTTTTTTTGTAACAGTATATATATATATATATATAAACATATATATACATATATGTGTGTGTGTATAAAATAATGAAAATAATAACAATAATAATAAGAAATCTAATTCAGGTATAAATTAAACATAAAGTAAACTTTAAAATTTGGTCTTACAGTTTACAGAAAACCCAATCGATTTTTAATTTTATTCATTTTAAAAATTTTGGCGCCCCTCAAAATTTGCTGCCCTAGGCCCGGGCCTCACGGGCCTAAGCCTAAATCCGCTACTGATTCAAACCCCGCATCTCCCCATTATCGGCAATCCAGTCTAATACAAGTGAGATGCGACTACCAATGTGGGTCAATGAGTTATACCATTTTAATCAACTCCCTTGAAGTAAAAAAAAAATGCAGCGCCTAAAACTGTTCCCCAAGAGTCAAATAATTATAATCTAAAATTTCACCTAGAGAACGTATTTATGTATATACACACAGTTATGTGTAACTTTTGCAAACTGTTCTAAGACAAACAATAAAAAAATAAATGAATATGAAAAAAAAAAGTTGGATCCTTCAACAAATGAATTTCTTTACATCCATAAGCACATTGCTAAGCCAACAAGCAAGAGATCCGGATTTAATAATGAAAAAGAGAAAAAAAAAATTGGGAGAAGAAATTTAAAGCTTAGAAGTTTTAGTCGCAACAGTAAAAGGAAAGAAGCGTAGCTACGGAATTTTTTTTTAATAAACAGAGTTTTATTGGTACAGATAGGAGGTAGTCGAGAGTTTGCTGTTACTAATCCTTGGTGTAGCATAGAAGGGAGGAGGGGGGAGGAACTTTATTCGAAAAATAATAATAGTAATACAAAGTAAAAGAGAAACCATACAGCCAAAACAATAACGAAATATTTCGTTACATATAAAACTGTAGCGTCATTTTCAAGATATAAATGAGGAAATGTCCATTCTTAAAAATGTTAAAAGCTGAGAAAACCCTATTAATAGCATTTATTTAACTATACTTAAATTATAACTTAAAATTGTAATAACATAATCTTATAGTATTATAAATATTACCATTCTATTCCATTCCATTCTCTGAAAATTTTTATAAATAGGTCAGACTGTATTTTATTATTTTTAATTAAATTATAAACAGAAGTTGAAGCTTATATATGTTTTAATGCAGACTAACATTACGTTCATAGAATTATTGTGAACTAACCTAAAGAGCAAACTTATAATATAGATATATTAGGTAAGTAATATGTATGTTCCATAAGGAAAAAAACCCTTTTAAGCTGATATTAAATATGTACATATCGTTTAAACTAAAATTAACATATTATTGAGTCTAAAATGCCAATTAAATTGTTTATTAATAGGTCTACATCTAAAATTAAATTGTTAATTAACTTTATAAACGTTTCTTAAATTCTTGACGAGTAGGCTGGCAGTTAGACTATTATTACAAAAGAGCAAATTCTATTTTTTTTTTTGTAAGGAAGAATTATATGATTATTATTTTACTAGAACTCTACCTGGTATAAGACGTCAGTCTCACAATATTTAGATCAACATTTAAAAAAAAATACGCCTTAGTCTATCAATTATTTACAATTTTAAAATTCAAATCCACTGAGATGAGTTATTAAAGGGAAAACCATTTGAGTTGCTGCCACATTGAAACAAATAACCAGATATAAAAACCACGTGCATATGTTGTTCAGCATTGGTTCGGAAAAATGTCACTGCCAAATTTCTTCAAAATTGGTACACGCATTTGACAAATATCTTGTCTTGATAAACAGAACGACAAACTGCCAAAATATTCCATTTAAAACAGGACCTCGTATACCCGTCCATTAAAATGGAAAATTTTATTGTGAAAAAAAAATCTTGGTTCTGTTTTGGGATTGATCTGATGACTCAGGTCCATCAACTAACATCCCTCTTAGATTATATTAAAGTGGGAATGTAAGGGACGCGAGAAAAGGCCAATGTTTTTGCAGTTTTGTATCAAAACTTTTTGTTGTTGTTGTTGAATGTGATCAAATAATTCTCTAGTAGAAACACTAGAGTTTAATTTTCTTCGCGTGGTAGACTCAATAGTTCTTTAATATATGTCAATGGTGTCTTGAAAATAAATGACAAATTTCTCTTTGCATTTAAAAAGTTTGTCATCTAATGCCGATTTATTCATGAGAACTATTCAACAACTGTTGATTTTAACATGTGAAGAAAGTTAAACTGTTTGTACTGGAGCAATATTTTACTTATTTTGGCCAAAAACATGTTTTTCTAAACAAATTCCAAAAACACTGCCCTTTTCTCGCGTCCTCCACTCTCCCGCCTTATCTACTTGATATTATATTAAACACCACGTCATTTCAATAATGTTAATATTTGATACATATCCAGATTAATCTCCTATAGAGCCCTGTCCTGCTAAGCACTTATTATACGGAGTCTTCTTTCCTAAATGTAAAATAAAAAATGTGTGTGTTGAGTTTATCGGGGCGAGTCACAATGGATCTGAATATCAAACAGATCTCGCTCATAATATCCCATCTATTGACATTACAACTTAAAACTCAAAGGGAATGAGTAGGAGAGAGGGGGGGGGGGCAGAGTGGGTAGAGAGAAAGAATGGAAAAAACATATATAAAAAGGAAAAAAAAGATAATGGGTAAGAAAACAGATCATAAAATGTATTTTTTTTTTCCTACCTTTTTTTCCCACCGAACCACCCATTCTATTCTTTTGGCTATGAAATCATTCTTTTGAAATTACAGGGAATTCAATTTGAATTTGTTACATTATTTAAATATCGTACAGAACCAGGGCATTTTTTTCCATCCGAACCCCACCCTTCCAGTTCTACTTTTGAATGCAAATTCAATTTTCCTGAAAAATAATTCTTTACTTTTCTTTTCCATTTCGTTATTCATTCTTTTGTGCGTATTTTTTTTCTACGTTACTGAGTCTTAGTGGGAAAGGTATTAGTTCTTTTTAAGTTTCATATAGAAATGTATGCTTCTTTACATTATCAAATCGAGTTATTTTTATTAAAAAAATATATAGATGAAATTTTACAAAGTCGTTCTTCAAAATAAGAATGTGTTTATCAACTGTGAGAACAGTAATTTTGGTGTACAACCTAAGTGGATAATAGGACACGGTGCAAACTTAAAAAAATAAAAATAAAAAAATAAAAATTTTACTTTGTAAGATAATGGAAGCAAATTTATCCGAAAATATTGAGATTATGGTTTCAATAATTTTTGTACAGCTATACTAGTATTTATAAAATTTTAATAGATTGATTTCCATTTAATAATTAGAGCAGCTCGTAAGGACTCTGCTGAGGCCAAAAGCGCTATCTATAGCTTTAAAAATAAGGGGGCCGTCATGGTAAACGAAAAATTGCCGCACAGACGTTCAACTCTAATGCAATATTTAATTCTACATACTTATGATTTACTTATACAATGCCTTATTTTCAAAAATGGTTCACACCAAAATTAAGTAGAAAAACTCCGACAGGGATCTTTTTCCTTAACAACCCTAAAGTTTGAGTTTTATTATAAGAAAAAATGTGTGAAAATGTGATATTAGATAATTTTCTTGGTCATTTTTAGGCATATTTGTGGAGGAATAAGATTAAACTTGATGAAAAAGAGATCTAGATTTAGCCTTCCTCTAACAAATATAGCTTTTTTTTTGTAGGCTCACAAAAGAGAATTAAAGATATTTAAGAACTATCAGCGTGGTTTCTTCTTTACCTTGAGATAAGTTTCATAGTTTTCTTTTCCCTCTTTTGTTATTGACACGACAAAGGGTGATTGTAGGTGACGAGTGAAAGGGAATACAAGCTTAGACAGAACAAAAAGGTAATTTCAGAAATCGACACACACAGTTAGTATTTTAAGCTTGACAGCGATTGATACTTTGTCGCTGACTGATGTATCCGCCTTAAGCTCCTATCCACTTTCTCTAAGGGCTTCTATATGGCGCATTATTATTATTAGCACCGCGTATTACTACCCGTTTGGGTTATACGCACTTACGCTAATGTTTAGTGGTAGGGTGATTGTGAGATGAAATGGAAGACCTACAGTTTAATATAGGATCCGAACCACGATGGAGGCTTGGCATTCCTTACACTCACAAGTTGTGATTAATACACGGCCTGTCAGAGGTGAAGGAAGGGTTTGGCAATCAGATAAATCTGTGTCGGGACCAGGGATTGAACCCCAGATACTCAACACAGAAATCTGACACCTTACCCCTAGACCGCTAGGTCACCGGCTCATTGTTGAACTTACTATTAAAAGTAGGTCATAGGTGTGGATGAAAGAAAATACACTGCTGTTTTTAGCCTCGTTGAAAATAATAAAACAAATCCTAACCTATTTATCGATATGTTAAGATAATAATTATTTTAATTATAATGTGTGAAATGATAAATAAAATATTATGTTAATGACTATAAATAATCCAGATAGTTCAATATATTAACTAATGTTTCGTATGGACTCTTACCGAAACCTGAATTCCTATCACATTATCAATTTGTGCTTCACGTTTTACAAGTTACAACCCATCCGGACTATGCGCATATTTACACTGATGGTGTAAGGATGGGAAAGTTTATTTTTTCACAACTTTTCACCATCTGTTTTGCTTACACGCATATGAACCAATTACTTCATTGTGTTAGGGATTCATTTAGAGGAGATGTACCCGTTTTTAATGGCGTCAAAGCAGAAAATAACTAAGGGAAAAAAGTCACCCTCAGTCCACCCAACCACCTTTCGAACCCTGGTCTCCCTGTCATTGACAATACAGTCTCTTGCAATATTGACACCTGGGTCCTAATGAAGCTAGAATCAAACGTCAAATGCACCCGAGTTTGCGTGGTGGGGGCGGAGTGAGACATCCTTTCGAGATTCACCCCTGACCTTTACGTCACTGGCAAACCAGACAATACGAGATTTCCGCCTTCGCCTGCTTGGTGCGTGACTGCACATACTAGCGATATAATAAAAAACCTTCGTTAATATACTAAATGTAGGCTTAATCACGGTGGAGAATTAGCACGCAAATCCAAAGGTCACGGGCTAGATTCCCGTGTCCAGGTTTTAATTTTCCATATAAATGAATTTCATTCATTGTGGAAGTTCAACAATTACTTCAACATGAAATACATTTAGATTATACTGTAAAAGAACTTATCTATATATAGATAAAACTAAGACTATAACTGCAAATTATTAAAATAAAGTAAGCATGCGTATTTTCACTGAAACTATATAATGGAATATTACAACAACAAAAAAGGGCCCATATTTTCCATAAAAATAAGAAAAAAAGGAATAGACTGAAAGCATAGGGGTGTAAGGTTAGAGCTACCCCTCCCAAAAATGATGATAACTTCCCTTACATAAAAATAAATAGCTTCAGCTAACATATTTCCTTCTTTTTTCTTGTCGTGTGGAAATGATTGCTGTGTAAAGGGGCTTTCGGCAAGGGTACGGGGGTGTTAAGGGGTGGAAAATATACCCCCTCTCTCCACTAACACATGACTATCAAACACAAGGGGTGTATGAGGGAAGGACTATCAAAAATATTCCATGTCATAACTTTTTTTTTCATTTTCTTTCTCTCTCTTGGATTCCCTGTGTCTTTTGCCTCCGGAGAGAATGTTTTATATATAAAAGTCAGTGAATGTTACAGTCGCATTAAATCTCCTCACAGAAAATAAATGGATGATGAAAGACGCCCTTTTAGCTTCTTTTAACCTTTCCCAAATCTCCAGCGATCAAGTCGACAGATTCCTGTTTCACTCCTCTTGCATAAAAAGGAATTTAGGGGAAGAGTGAATCATAGAAGAGGCACGTGGTATCATTTAAACGACCATGATAAATATTAATTAATACTTTAATTAACTCATTATGTTTTTATAAATCTCTATAAAATAGCTAATAAGACAATTCTGAAAATACCATTCCTATTTTTGTGGTGCCATATGGTTCAATTAAATATTATAGTACTTGCTTTAAAAATATATGATACCATATAAACAGTAACTATAGCAAAACCATTTATTTAAATTAATAAAAATTATTATAATGAGATTTTGATAACAGCAATTTCAGTTATCTGCCCATCAAATATTTAAAAAAGAATGAACATTATCATGTGTTACATTTCTTTTCTTCTTGGAATTAAATAAATACCATAATTTATAAAGGACTTACGTTAAACACCAAAAATAGTTAGAAATAATGATAATTATGTGCTCCAAGGTAATTCGAAATTTGTGCGGTGTAACCCATATCAATGGGCGTGCAGCCTAAGACATCGACCCCATTTGATCTGGTTTGTTTGTAACGGGAATGTTGAGACTTGTATCCCAGCCAATTGTACTGAGGAGGTATTTTTTTGTCCTCCCTAAATGGTTTTCAAACAGCCCTTCACATAAATTCGGCTACATTTCCTATCAATATTACCTTTACCATATCATTCCCCACCAGTATAAATACTATGTGGATTGCCCGGTTGGACAGTAAGACGTTGTGAACAAATAAAAATGTTTAGTATCTAATATATATTTTTTATAAGAAGAAACCCAAAACGAAAATAAAAGTTCTCTTAGGAACCATTCAAAAAAAAAGACAGGGCAAAGGAACTCTTTAATGGTACGAAATACAACTGGCTACAATCTTGACCCCTCCATCCTTATTTTATATCTCTTATCACACCAACACACATAACAGGCTTAAACGATTTCCCCTAAGATCCTCTCAATAAAATGCGGAAGAAACAGTGCGAGATAGAAAGAAAACACAGATCCCACCCTCACACAAAATGCTACGATTTTTTTTCTTCCTCTTCTTTATTTTATTTTATCAGCTTGGCCCAGTAATGTAATAAATACCCACATTTACTTCGCGTCGAATCAAATTTTATTACCCAGAAAAGAGTGAGATATGTGTGTATTGTCAGTTTGAGGGTGATGCAATCACAAGGATTACTTGTCTCCTAACTGCCTACTGACAACGGTAATATTGTTTCAAATAGCCCGGCGTGAAAAAAAAAAGTTGTTTTGGGGGAGAAAAGTTCTGAAAAAAAAACACATATATATAGAAAAAGCAAAACGTATCCGATCAAATGGAAAGAGATCTTTCCGCGCTTCAGTTGATTTTTGCTCACGTCAATTTTTTTTTTTTCATATTTTGATAAGGCGTTGAAGATAATACAGGGGGGGTTTCGATTTCAATAAACATTTTGGTGAGATAAATAAATTTGATCTGAACCTTGATAAGTTTGAATAAATAAGGTTTTATTTATTTTACAATAAAGTTGTGTAGAAATTCTTCTTAGTTAACAATTTAAGACAAATTAACATGACTTAGTAACAACACATATTTACATAAATTCAGTTGAAAATACACAACCTAACATGAACATGAACATGAACAAGGGGTAAATTAAAATATATTGAAATGAATACCAGTGGAACATTGGTGGCCGCATGTTCTAAGGCGTCACTCTTGAAATAGATTAGACTGCCTATGATGTGGAGATAGAGGTTTGAATCTTGGCTGGGTCTACTGAGGGTGGTTTTTTTTTCCTAAATGGCTTAAAAACTTTCATTCCGCGCAGATGAGGGCACACATACTCTACGTTCAACCTTCCTCATCCTTAGCACATTAGCGTAGTTAGTACATAGGTGTATAATCTGAATAGGCAGTAAAACGCGGTGCTGAAAAAAAATTATTTTACTTGAACAAAGGTTTCTCAATTTATGGTGTGGTTTAAAACTATTTTTTCCCTTCATTTCAAATACATGTTCTCTATATGGTTTTAGTAATATTTTTATTTCTTAACATATTAATAGTAAAAACAGTGTTGATGTCGAATACTCACTTTAGTAAATTAAGCTGTTATTTTGACTTTATATATACATAGATATATATATATATATATATATATATATATACTAAATTTGGCAAATACATTTTTTTTTCTCAATAGGGCTTTTACTTTGACAACTTTATTTTGTACTTTCAATTGATATGTAAAAAAAAACATATTGGAAAAACATGAGATTCACTCTTATTCTTATTTTATTCACTTCCAATCTTGTTTGTTATTTGTCCTTTTACTTGCTTTTTTTTTTTACTTTACCAAAAAAATATATATTCTATTCCTAGGTCAAGCTGTTTTCCCTTCCATATCCGACTGAGCTGTCCTAACACACCCTACAAATCCCCTCCCCCCCATCCCCAACACCCTTCTCCCCCCTTTTTTTCCCCTAGCTCCAGAAAATTTGATTTGGATGACCGGGATCGTGCAAGACTAGTGAATGGTATCTGCTTGCGGCACAGATCAGTGTGCTATGTACCCCCTTCTCCTCTCACCCCCACATATACCCCCTTATTCCATTCGGAAGGGAGGGAGGATGACTCATGTGTCGTATGAGAGGTCTGGGAGGAGGGGTGGAAGAGAGATCAGCAGGGGAATAGAAGAAGAAAAATCATTGATCGCAGAATACCGTCCATAGCCTACTGTCCGAGTTTTATTTTGAAACGAGAATCTTTTTGTGCTTTGCCGTCACGTATATAGATGCATGTATTTTAATATGATGTTTAATATAATTCAAATAAAAACCTTAAAAATACGAAGAACCACGACAAATCACTAGTTGAATAATTTGAATAAGAAGTAAAAAAAATACATAAAAAATAAATTTCAAGAATTTAAATAACAATTGTCATTAAGTTTTTATCTGTAACACAATAAAGAATATTGCATAGTTAATTTGCGCAAAATAAAATTTTACCCTAAACACGACGAATAACCCCAATGGCGGCTATGATTAAGGTTTTCTTTAAGTAAATTAACCTGAATTAGCATGAATAAAGGGAGGGACTCAAAACTAGACTTCTCTGCCAGTAACGACAAAGTTTAATGCGAAGCAAACGCCATAGACCGCTTGATCACCGCAATGGAAACATGTTTTTCGTCTCTGTAGGGTTGATTAAAACAACCTTATGTCCAATGTTTATTTAGCTATCATCATCGGTGGTCGCATCGTCTTAACTAAAGCTTTAAGACTGGATTTTTGGAGATTTAGGCATCAGGGTTCTGAAACCAGCTGAGTGTATATTGAGGTTTTTTCCCCCTTAATGACTTCTCAATCTCCCGCCCCTCAAATTTGGGCACATTTAAAGTAAATTCTACCTCCCACTGGTTCTATCCAATGAGTCTAAAATATGTGGATAGTTCTAACGCAGTGCACAAAGATGATAATTTTAAATTCTCAACCACAGTAAACCGCAGTGGAGTTAGTTGTGTGTCAGTGCAATTGACGCTGACTTGGGAGAGGTGAGGAGGGACTATTGGTACCATGGGACCGATCCCGGGACTTACAGGGGCCCAGGCCCAAGATTCAGATTAACAAATTTTAAAAAAAATTGTAGTAGATAAAATAAAATACGATCAACAATAAAATGTCAATCCATACTAAATAAAAGTGCAGGCCTAGCCCACCAGATGGGGCTTACTACGGAGGAACTTACTAGCATTTGTCACAATGTTATATTCATTTCGAAGTGGTCGGAAATTTTACTAAGTTTATTATTTTGTACTCGAATACAAATTTGGTGAGTGAATCGAGTCGAGTAATGAAACAAGTTCAAGTGAAATTTAAGTATCTTATAATGGGCGTAACATTTTCTATTTTAAGTTAGGAATTAATTTGCGTATATTTATTATGTTTTTATAAAATACTTTTTTTTTTCAAACGGAAAAATTTAGGCCAATCGGTGGTGGCATAGCAGGCGAATAGAGCGGCGGAGTGAGGGTGGAGGCTTTCTTCTCTTGAGAAATAATTTGTTGTGCCCCCCTCCTTCCGATTGGAATAAACTGGCTCCTCTCGAGATTCGTTTCACTCATCTTTGATATTATAAAATATAAAGCTGAGAAAACTACAGGAATCCAATTTTAAAAAGTTTGGGAGATGAGGACCAAACCGAATAAAAATTATTGGCAGTTAATGTTTTTATTAAAAAGGCAAAGACCACTCTAAATATCTTCTAGAGGCAACCAATTTCCCAAAATTTTGCCGGGGGTAGACCATTGTAAATAGCTTCTAGAGACATCTAATATGCCTAATATTTGAAGTCAAAATCCACCTCAAGTAATTTCTAAGGTCATCCAATCATTACAATTTCCAGGGGAAGACAATTTCCAATAAAATCTGATAGCATCCAATTTTACAAAATTTGCTGGAAGGGGCCCACTATAAATAACTTTTGGCTACACCGAATTTTAAAAAAATCAAGGGAAAGTTCCCTCCAAATATCTTCTAGATACATTCAGTTTTCCAAAATTTGCCGGGAAACCACCACTTTAAACTACGTACATATTATTTATTTATAGGAACATTCAAATTTCAAAAATTTTCTAGAGAAAGACCATTCCAAATAGCTAATAGAGAAATATAATTTAAAACAAATTCAGATGAGTGTTACCCCAAATATCTTCTGGGAAATTCCTATTTTAAAATATTCTCCTAGGGTCCCCAAACCCCTCCTTCCGCACCGTTTAGCTTTGGGATCAGATATACTCAAAACCCCTTTTTACTCGCTAAAAAAATTTACCCCCATGGACAATTAAAGTTTCACCGCCATTGAAATCGAGTAGATCAGAGCAATGGGGGAAGGGGTTGGGAGTGCTCTGCCCCAGGTACCGGGCCCGATTTGAGCCCCTAGGTTGGGTTTCGACCACCATTCATGTGTCTTTTACCCGTGGCCGAATGGACTAAGATGATACTCTCGTGTTAGACTGGCCTGTTGATGACGGGGAGATCGAGACTCAAAAATCCCGGTTGGGTCTATTGTGGGTGGTTTTTCATGAACGGTTTCCCACCCTCGTTCCACGTCAATGCGAGTTGATTACCTCTAAAATGAATTATATGCCTAGAGCCTGAACAGCTAGTGATGACACCCATTGTTTTGACAACTACTTATCTTCAGTCAAGTAATAATTCTCCTTAACTATCTGTCAATATAGATAAAAAGTTTCAGCATATAGTTCCCAGCTTATGAAATTTAAGTTTCGGGCTTGATAAACCAAAGAAAAATAATTAAATCAACTTAAGAAATGCCCCTTTTTATATTTTATATACTTGGTCCCTAATTATAAATAGGTTTTACTTTATTTATGTATAAATTAAAAATCAATTTGATTAAAATTGAAACTTAATTTAATATTGATTATCATTAACTGAGATTGATATTAACTACATTTTGAGAACAAAAGAGTTTAGGACATTTTCAGATATAAGATAAATAAAAAGGTCACGTAACACAACACTCCAAGCTTTTGTTTTATTTTAAATTTATAATAATGTCAATAATTTAAAAAAAATAGATCACATAAAATTATTATTATTATTATTAGCACCGCGTCTTACTACCCGTTCGGGTTATACGCACTTACACTAATGTGTAATGATAGGGTGATTGTGAGATGAAATGGAGGACCTACAGTTTAACGTGGAATCCGAACCACGGTGGAGGCCTGGCATTCCCCACATTCACAAGATGTCTTGTCAGAGGTGAAGGAAGGGTTTGGTAATCAGATAAATTTATGCCGGGACCGAGGATTGAACCCCGGCCGCCAGCATAGAAGTCTGACATCTTACCCCTAGACAGCCAGGTCACCTATTTTCACATAAAAAAATCTAACAATAATACATAATACGTATCAATAGGTAATTAAGTTAGTACTGCTATTTTACTTTAGGAATACGTATTTTTATTGTCCCACAAGTAGCAAATTATTTGTACTTATACATTACCTAATCGTATTAAAAATATATACATGTAATATAATATTAAATTAAGTATTTTACATAAGTAGAGTGAATTTAAATCTACGTAAATCTCCTTAGCTTAAAGTGAAACCAGGTGGGGTGGGGAGTGTATCTAGACGAATTCTCCCCAATAAATTAAAACCAATAACCCACGTGTTCTTTAGCATAGTGTTCCACTAATATTTACCCATCCGGGATGCACACATAAATTATGTACTAATCAACGCTATGATGTTAGGTATAAGAAAGGTTGAATTTAAATAAAATGTATCCAAATTTGCCTGGAGAGCCATTTTAGAAAAATCAACAATCCAGTAATCGAGCCACGATCTCTTGGTCATCGAGTCTGGTATATTTTCAGAGTGACGCCTCAAACCACGTGGCCATCGTAGCTGGTCACCCTTCTATGTATAGGACAATGTTGCATTTAACAAATTTTGTTCTTCCTGCATTTCTAAGGCATCACGTATATATTCTTACGTGACTTAAGAACGCGTAATGCTACATGACACTGGGTCAACAACGATAAATGAAGTGGAAGTTAACATATTTTTAAATAAAAACAAATTAAAAAAAAAACTCCTTGGTATTTTATTGGTCGGAAAAAAAACCTGTACCGCACTTCCTGGGGCTTTACGAAACCACAAATCTAGTGGATATGTGGGTAACCTAATATGTTGCCAAACGGGTTTTCTTTGCGAGCGAGCGGTTCCTCGCTATCCACATCGCTGCGGCATTATGGTTAAGCGACGGTGGCGCCGACTGGCGCTAGAGGCAGGAAACCGGACAACTCCTGCCCTCTGCCCTTTACGATTCTACCGTCACAGTGTCTGACAAGGTGGAAGTGTCAATATGATTTTTTGCAATATCATTTACAAAACTTGTTAATATCGACCGAAAATGAGTCATAACAAAAATGTGTCCTTTAGGTAACCTTAAAAGGATAGGTTTTTCCCCCTCCATTTTATAGAGAGATAAACTTGAAATGTACATAAAAGGTTCGTAAGATGTCTAATAAGCTACTAAACCTTATTCCCCTTCCATGTTTTATTTCTTATTACCCGTCCGGATTATACGCCTATGTATTTACTATTTTAATTTGATAGGGTTCAGGAAAGTTGAATTTAGAGGAAGTGTATCCGCGCTTGCGTGAAGGAAGAGTGGGAAAACCAGACAGGTAAAATCCACCCTTAGTACACCCAACCGGGATCGAATCATCATCGGCAATCAAGTTTAACATTTGAGTGACGCCTTAGGCCATGCGTCAATCTAAGTTGGTTAGTGAGTTTATTTTTCTGTTAAATAGTTCATGCTTTATATATATATTAAATAATTACAATATTATTTAGTGGTATATATATATGTCTTGTCCCACTCTAGAAATGGTCTAGAAGGCTGACAACATGTCTATCTAAAAGGCCTTGATTTTAAATAGAGACATATGTGTAAGAAGTTCTTGATTATAATATATTTTTTAATGTCGCTTGGACGTGGGAATTGAACCAAAGTGGGTGGTATTTATTATTACCGGATTTTAATTTAAATAATAATTGTTAGTTAAATTATTTATAATGTTCGTATCCACTATTTTAAGAATCCCAATATTTAATCCGAATCTCATATTTTACCTGCTATTCTCCAATCAGAATATTTGAAGTCATTCAACAGTATAAGAGGTTCACTTTACTACATTAGTTCGTTTGTTTCTATATAAATTTGATTACATAGACTATATTATAGTATTATGTGTTATAATTGCGGGAATTGTAATTGCGTGAACCAGTTAAGGGGTGGATTAATGTTCTGATATTTGTTTGTCAAGTTTGTTGTATAGTTACACAGCCTTTAGGAGTGATCCCTACGTCCCTTTTTATTGATAAAAAATATTAATAAGCCGCTGAAAATTACTATAAACTTTTACAAAAGTTTAAATCTTTTACGGAAAAAAATGTTTAGTTAAGTTTCTTAGCAGTTTTTAATTTGCCTTCCTTATAATTAACCAAACATCTGAACGTGTATTGTTTGAACTTATATTAATGTTTGAATATGATGAAATTTGGTGCCATTTTATTTAGATTACTGCCCCCAATGAAGTAAACTGGGGGGACATTTAAATATAACTTTTAAATATAACTAGTAAATTTAAAATATTTCCCTAGGTTGTATTGTTACTTAATGTGCAATACCGATCTAAACGCTTTTATTGTTTGCTCATTGTTACATTCATTATGTTAGGCAATACTAAATAATATTTATAGTAATCTGTAATCTAATACCAGTACTTTGTAAAGAATATTTCAATTTTTACCAAACAAATATGTATTGTAAAATAAAATAAAAATGTACCGGTAAACCACTCCCCATCCAGTGGTTTATCTAAAATGTTTTATACTATTATGGCTAACTTATTTAATAATAATAATAATAATAATAATAATAGTAGTTACAATAGTAACAATAGGTATTAAACATCCAACAAATTGTACTTTTTAGTGTGATATCTTATGACATAAGAAAAGCGATAACGTTTCCATTTGAAATTAGGCACAATGGAGAAGGAGGGGGGGGAGGCGCTTATATAATTTCTATACTACAGTGGGTCAACGCAGCGCGAGGAGGGGGGCTTATATAAGTTTATAGCACAGTGGGTCACGGGCAACGCCGTGCAGGATTGCTAGTTGTGTATAAATAGATAAAATATTTCTCTTTGGTTAAAATAATAGCAGCCCAATCAATTATTCTCACTTTAGTGGTATTGTGCAACAAATAGAGCTGAGCAGGGGGAAAATATACGTTTTTCTTAAAATTAAACACCAAACGTTCAAAATGTTTATAAAATAAAGTGAGACCTCATTATAATGTACTTAATATTCTATTAAAAAGTGTTGAATACAATAAAAGGGAAAAAGTCACATTAAATTAATTTTTCGTCACAGAAATGTTTATACATCATTCCCCATAAGGACCCCAGCAATTTATTTAAATGGATTTAAATTTGACAGAGACCTGTTTTAACCATAATCTAAAGTGCCATAGAAAGGTGTCATGATTGTTCTATAGATGGCAGCACTAACTTAATTTGAGTTAAAATCGGATTTTTCCCTTTTTTTTATCCTGTATGGTTCATTTGTATTTTTCTTATCTCAAATACAAAATTTTCTAGAAGCCCTCAATCTCGAATATCTTAAAGGATTCAATTGTCCCCATACCTAAATATAATATAAACTATCAATCGCACTCAAATCGAACGATTTGAAGCCCATGCATATAAGAGGATAGGCACATCAGCTCCCAAGTAACAAAAAGCTGTGCCATATTTGAGGTGAGCTCGTAAAGAGATGTGAACGACGTGTTCTCGCGCCAATTAATGGCGGGCGGACATATCTTGCGGCGTAGCGAGTGGTGTGACTTGCACCTGTGCTCGTCTTTAATGAACGCTTGCTAGGGGGCGTGCGTTGAATTGGAGGACTTGTAACCGCTCCTCAAGGACAGGATGAGGTGTGTGTGTGTGTGGTGTAGGACAGCTCATGTATGCAAGGGCGGTGGTTGTCGGGAGATTAGGGCCATATTTGCTGCTGCCTGGGGGTTGCCATTCATTACTCTACCACATTTACCATACACTACACCTGGTACCTGACGGGTTTCGGGCAACAACGACTCAAGGTGGGAGTGCAGAGAACGCGAGTTAAGGTCAGTGTTATTGTAGTTTTTATAACAAAAAAAGAATATTTTTTTTACCAAAATAAATAAAATATTGTTGATAACACAGTTCATTCCTAATTTAATCCCTCTCAAGGAAATCTTTCAGGTACGATGGAGATCACAGCCGAGCTCGTCCTCATGTTTTAAAACCAGGAAAATATCAAGAATAATACTATAATAGTCATCATTTGTTTGTGCGTTTCAAGGTTATACTAGGGATGAAAACCCCTCTCCCCTCATGCCAACATTCATAGTTCAACGTTGTCAGCTTATCGAGGGGAGAACCGCTCTGCTTGATAAGTCTCCCACGCGGCGTAACAATAGGCAACATTGAAATTACCCTGAAACACACATTTTCCGGAATCCCACTATAGTCCCAACCAGGAATGTCCAGGATTTATTTGGAACAAACGTAAAATTAACACGATCACTTCAATTCATAAGGAAAAGTCAAAAATAAAAATAAATTTTTCTTCTTAGTTAAACTACACACCCTTAATTCATTGAAGGTGGGAACATTTTCCGTTATTATATTCCCCCAACAGATTTTCAAGAAACACCATATTTTTCTTAAATTTATTGAACCGGTAGGGAAGATCTATGATTTATACTATACACTTAATACATCTTTAGATCGATAAACATACTAAGACTTTAATAAAAATTACAACCGAAACGTTAGAGCAATAAAATGATTCACTTAAGTGAGAGTGGAAAGCTTCGCATTTGTTGGTGGTTCTTGTCAGCGTGGCGGAAAACTCGATCAATACGGTTTGGTAGCAAGTTATCTCCAGGAGAGAGGTATGTGTCCGTTAAATGGTCCATTAACTTTGTCAAGCGTTCATCTGTAGGTGCCACATATATGAGGCTAAAGATATAACAATCTCCAACTTTGGATGGATCTAAGAAAAGCATACCAGAACACCATTTCACCCATTGGCTGACCTAGTTTGTAGCCTTGTGATCTGTGGACAAGCCTAACAGTTGTACCTTCCTCCACCAAGCTTGGGTCAAGTGAAAACGATATCAGAAAACTTTAGTGTTTGGCCAAATGATTCACATAGCATTGCGAATCACTTATTCAAAGCTCACAACGATTATGTAAGGTTATAAGGGCCGATGAAATTCCGAACAAAGTTCATTAATTGATTTAAAACATTTTGTGAAAGGTTGTTTCTTCTTTACTTTTTTTAAAAGGCAAAAGACCAAGTGGAAATACGATAAATGACCCGCCTCAGTGGCGTAGTTGGTTAACGTGCTAGTTTCCTGTTGAGCCAGACTGCCGAGGATGGGAGATCAAGGTTATAATTTCGGTCGGGTGAACTGTATCTGGTTTTCCTAAATGGCTTTCCACTCTCCCACGCAAATGCGGGTTCACTTAGTCTAAAGTTAACCTTTCTAATACTAATCCATTAGCGTAAATAGTACTTAAGCGTATAATCCGAACGGGTAGTAAGACGCGTTGCTAAATAAATAAAATAAAATATCCACGGAGAGTGAATAAATGGAAGAAATAATTTTGATGATGGGTGATAGTTAAACTTGTGAGACAATGGCTTAGTGAATATCATTTGAACTTGTAGGTCAATAGCTTGATGGCTCACAGTCAAACATGTAGAGCAGTAACTGCATGACTGACAGGTACACTTTGTAGGAGAGTAAAATTATGATTAAGAGCTAAACTCGCAGGGTGGTAACATGATGGCTAAGAGGCAAACTTGTATGACCGTCATACGAAAACAATGAGACAAAATTGTAAGGCAGTAAGATTATCTTGATGAGGATATGATCCAAAGTTTTAATTTGTTTCCGAACACCTCATACAACGTGGAGAAACGCTTCAAAGGAATTAATGTATAGCCCATCAGATAGTTTGTTATGCCGCTATAGCACCGAGTGGCTAGGAAGTAGCGCCTGGAAGGCTAGTCCACCAATCCCGCACACATGTCCTTTCGGGTTCACTAAACGTTAAGGGGGAATCTACAGCTCAAGAAAGTTTCTGTGTGGACTTCTTCAGGAGGTAGGAACGACGAAAAGGACCTGTGGGATGAGTAAGGAGGGGAGGGGGGGAAGGAGGAAAGAGGGTTCCAGTGTTGTATGCATGGACACGGCTTGCTTCCAAATTGGTTTCCTGGTGCATGCTGATACCGTGAAGTAGAAAGGGAGGAGGGGGTTAAGGAGAAGGGTTAGGCCCTTCCAAACGGCACTTGTGGGAGTGTTACAGAATTATTGATTAGGGAAACAATATGTTGTACATTGCTAGTGCAAGAGATGTTTGCGGTGTGGTGAGTTGTTTCGGATGGGTCAGTGATTATATGACGTGAGGGTGGGTCTAGCTTATAAATCTATTTGAATTGTATGAGTTAAATCAAGATTATATCTAATATTTTTTTTGGCATTACGGCTTATTTATTACCCGTACGGGCCATGTGAATTTAATTAGAGTATTGGGGTAGAATTTATAGAAAATGGACACGTAATTTAGCAGAGTAGTAAACTATTTTTTAAAGACTCCCATCACCAATAAACCAAATTAGACAAGAATCAAATAGACAAAGCTATTATAATTATTTTTTTAAAGGATTTAGCTGCATCTAGATATCATATTCTGATAGCTCATGATCTTAATAAATCACACATTTGTAGCCGACGATTTCCACACGTCCATCATAGACTCTGCCTTAAAATATGAGTAAAAAATTACCCTGGGTACGGGATGATTCCTGGATAGCTCAGTGGTTAGAGCATTTGCCTACTAAGCTAAAGGCCCGATTTTTGATTCTCGTGTCCAGGTATCATTTTTCAATTTTCAAAATATGACAAACTAGACAAGTTTAACATTTAGTCCACGTGAACACCAATTAAGGTTGTATTGTTATTAGATATAATAGAATACAAAGTAATTTAATAATACATATTTAAATTTTATTTCACAAAAAAAAGTTAAAAAATAGATAAGTAATATCAACTTTATACAAATGTAATAATATTAAAGTACATCCCACTGACAACTTTTTTTTAAATACAGAGAGAAATAAATTTATTTTAGCTTAACATTAACACATAGGATGAACATAATATTTTATATACTTCCGACAAATTCCTAATCTAAAATAAAAACCAATATTTCCAGAAGATTAGGTTAAGACAACAAACAAGTTGTTTTGAGCTTATTCCTTATAAATATAGAATGGAAGAAATTACTCCCAATTTAAATTTTCGATCAGTTAGATTCTACCGAACCTACGTGTTTATAGCGATGGTGAGGATATTATATTCGGAAACCACCTTAATATTAATATTGAGCTCTTTATTTCATTCTATATATTCTTGAAATTTTTTATTTTATTACTAACCATCTGTTTAAATAATCTTACATTTTAATCACGTTGATTCCCTTGTATATATTTGCATAAAAATACCAACAACCTTTTATTATATATTTTTAACTTTTATAAACTAGCCAGCTTTGAACAAATATTATGTTATTTATCTTAGAGTTTTAAAATTATCACCATCTGTTTCAAGTTGCAGATGCAGACAAATGTTATGTTAAGGATCGAATGTTAAACATGTTTTAACGTTTATTAAAAACTGTTTTTAACTAAAAAAATTATATTTTGAATTTAAACAAATAGATTCAATCAGTAAAACCATTTTAAGGTTAAATGATTTCGTTAGGACCTTAGTTTAAAGTCTTACTACGTTTTTCCAGTCGCTTACTTCTTTCAGAGCCAATTCATAACCAAATTCCCGTTACAGCTCGTCATAAAATAAAAGTAAACAAATATTTTAAAGCTTGAAAAATATAAATGGCCGTTCTAAGTTTTATTACAATTTTAATATTAATCTAAGCAAACCCGTGACATTTGGAAAGAAAGGCTCATAAATATTCATGACATTACGTTAAATATGTGTTAATTTGTTTATCAAACTAACTTTTTATGAAAATAAAACTTAAGTTATTAATAAAACTTAGTGTGACGTGCGTACCCTTCCCTTTACAGCCCTGTGTAAACTTATGGCTACGTTGCTTTTTTATGTTTGATTTTTATTATTATCTTTAAAAATTACCAATGCTCTTTGTAGCCAAATTAATACATTAATGAGAACTTTCAAATTATATTAATAAAAAATTATGTTAGGCCTATAAGGATATATAATTTTTTTTAAATATTATATACCTTAGTTAATTTGGGCTTTAAAGGGTTAAATCCTTGATGTAAACTTGGAGGGATCCGTACCACAGTTTGGGTAATGGTACCTTATATAACATTCTAAGGCCTCGTCAAAGGAAACCTTACATAGTACATTAGCAACCTGATACCATAATTCAGGGGCAAAAACATTATAGCCCTCATAGATTTAGATGGGATATATTCAATATTAAAACTTCTATGAAATCCTTAAATCCATCTATAAAAAATATATATATTTGTCGATACTAGCTATTATCAAGGACTAGGCTGACTATAAAACAAACTTGTAGTTCAAAACTTAAGCTACCATAAATAACATGTTTTCATAAAATAAGGGCTTTCATGTTTTTGCCCCAGTCCCCTCAATTTTGGACTGTTCTGTATTTCGAAATCTCATCCTCTTGTTTAATTTTATTATTTTACACGGAGGCACGTTCACTCCTTCTTATAACTAAGAGGGAACGAACGAGGTAAAGTAAGCATACACACCGTGCAATCCCCGACGCAGTATTGCCAACCCACCCACAACTTCCCTACAAATTCAATCAGGAAAACCCTTTTTTCTTTATTTCGCCGCGGAATCAACATAACGAGCTCACACCGAAGGTCGAAGAAAAAATAAAGAGTAGTAAGAGAGAGAGAGAGAGAAATTGATCCGTAGGAGAGAACTAGCGAGATCAAGTGAGACGGAAAGGCGTGGAGAGTAAGAAAGAGCGAGGATGTAGCGAAGGCGAGAATGAGAAAGGGGAATAGACTGTGTCAATACCAATCATTGCGCAGAAAATCCGGAGGACATCGTCGGACCATCTTCGCCATCACCACCATCCCCAAAAAAAAATAAAGTCGCGTAGGGGTGTTAGGAAAAGGAGATAGAAGTACCAGGGGTCGAGGTTGTTTGACTGAGATGACGCACGCGCGCTGTTTAATTAGGTTGTCTCCTGCTGGGGAGATATCGGGCACAAGATTAGCTCGTGGGGGTAGAAAGGGTGGACTATCTTCACATAACACCTACAAATACGAGAGAGGACGAGGCTACCGGAGAACGGAACGGGTCGAGAAGTACGAATTTCAATAATAGGTTCGTTTATGTACACACTTTGGGGTCACCAAGAACATTCGAAAAGGAACCTCCAGGTTCTAACTAAATATTTGAACAAGCCGTTGTAAAAGGAATAGCTGATTACGTTGCAAAAAAAGATTCAAATTTGGTTGGAGCTATTTCGCAAAAGTTTCTATTTTGTTTATCGGATAACATTAATGTCGATTTGCTGATTTCCCCCATTCATTCCCCATTTGAACAAAAATAAATTTGCTCTTCTATACTTACTTGTGCTGGTATTGTACTTTTTGTTGATACTTGACTAATTAATCGAGAGATAACAATTCTCATGTACAGTCTAAGTAAACTATGCTTACCCTGATAACATTCCACGGTACGCTAATGATATCAGGCTATTCCTACTTGTATCAGTCAGAATTTCGAATCTAATATTACTCTCACTATTGGTCGCATAATGTAATACTTCGGGCTTGCAATTTTTACTTTTGCGCAATCTTACAGGTAGAGGAAGTATTGTGATCGTAAAAAAAATCTAACTCAAGATTTTTATGAATGTTGACCCCCCCACCTCCCCACCCCCCAATCCAAAAGAGTGGTTTTATTGAATTTCTATCTGTTTCTGACTGTACTTCAAACTAGAGCCTAAACTATTTTACCGATCGGGCTAAAACTTGCTATAACGGGTTTTCATTGATTTTTAGAATATTGGATATACAAACCTAAAATTAAGGGTAGTTTACTGCGGGGCAAAAAGAGAAAAAATCGATCTACTCAAAATTGGCTCTAACGATTTTGATAAAAATGAGCATATAAGTGTTGATTAAGATTATAAATAATATAGCTATTTCAATTTTCCTATGAAAATTAATTTTAGGGTACCTTACAGAAGCGGAAATTTCCGTATCTCCGCAACCACTTGAAATACTATATAACTTGTCATCGCAAAATTGTAGTACTATTAGAAATAAAAAACTTTTATATAAAATATATTTTTATAAAACCCACAGTTTCTGAGATTTGCAAATATATTAATTCAATTTTGTGATATTTAGTTGTAAAGAGCTACTACTTAAGTGTTAATGCAATAATTTTGTAATGTCATAGAGTAATTACTAAATTATAAATAATTCTCTCAAAAAGTTTGTTTTTCCTTTAAACTCTTAAGAGAAATGTTTGTACAACAATGATCTATCTCCATTTTAGACTCAATGGTCAATATTTACATTTTTTTATTGGTCAAAATTTATAAATGAGGAATTAAATAACAATGCGATAACCTGAAGATGTTAAACACCTAATAACATGTTAAAATTTTAACCCGAAGTCGAAATTTTAATACCAAGTGTTGACTTTTGGGGATTCAAAATCGGTCGTTTTTATTGGTCCGAATATACAAATGAGGACATTCCTTAAAAATAAAATTTAAAAATTTAAAACTGGGGCTAAAAAGAGGTTTTGCATAAGTATAGTGCAATTTATGCTTGGGTTTGCTAGTGTGTATTATTTTGTTTCACATGTATTACGAATTTTGAGTATATCTCCATTTTTAAACAATAGAGCGAGAAAGTCCGTGCGTATCACTCCCTGTCAGGGTTGTACGCAAATCCACTAATTACGCTAATTAGTTAAGGGTGAAGAAGGTTGAATTTAGAGGAAGTGTATCCGGATTTGCGTGAAGGTAGAGTGGAAAGCAATTTTGGAAAACCACCCTCAGTACACTCTACCAGGATTCGAAACCCGATCTCCCCATCATCAGCAGTATAGTCTATCATAAGAGTGATGCCTTGGACCATGTGGCCACCGAAGCAGGTGATGGGGATTTTTAGCTTAGAATATCGACTGGATGCATCAAGAACTGGTTTTACATCTTTTCATTTTAACTGTAATTTTTCCATCCCCTTTTCATACTAATTCGGGTGCATTTCCTCTAATTTATTCTATAAATACATATACTTAGAATAACTATTGTATTATTTTAATGCAGACCTACTAATAGCAAGAAAAAATAACATACTATATTACATTATTCTTGTTGCCTATGAATGATGAAGTAGCATCACATAAAATGGAAGAAGATGAAAATGAAAAACCTTCTTTCTAAGAATTTTTTTTTTCCGAGTCTTATTAGGTTTCTATTATGAAAACATAAAAGTGCTTCTGACAAGTTTTGAATAACACAACATCAGTCATATAAAGACGGGATTATAAGGAACCAGGAATGATGAATAAAACGATAAGATGATGATGATGATGAAGAAGAAGAAAATAAAAGAGATAGAGTAAGAGAATAAGAAGGGGGAGTGTAGCAAACAAAAGTTTCAAAATTCCTGAGAGTTGTTCGGCGTTTTGGAGTCGTAAGGTCTGGGATCAATTATTTTCCAATCAATTGGTTTCTGTTGGTGTGAGTCGAAAGGCGGCCTCTTTGTCGAGAAAACGAGGGACAGAATACGGGGAGAACACAGAGATTAATAAATAAACGGAAACAAACTGGATAGTATTATCAAATATTTTACTTTAAGATTTGAAACTCGATGAAAAAATCGTGGGATTCCAGATTGAATGATAAATGGACATAAAAAAAAGAGGGCGAGTAAGGTTTATAGATTTATTAATCAATTACTTGGTAATCAAAATAAAACGTTGCTTTAGTCATATTTAAAGTAATTAATATAAATCCTTATTAATTATAAATAATTTTACGATAAGATTATTTGATTAATTTGATTACAGATTATTATATTTTATATTGTAACAAAACTCAATATTCAAGGCCTTAATTAAAAGTAATTTTGAACATATTAGATAAAAAAATATCATTATTAATTTTGAAAGCATTACTATATAAAAGTATATGTTTAAATTGATGGTAATATAATGTCTTGAAAATCGGTATCAATATCTAAAAATTAGTTTATAAGCAATGAATTTATCAAATAGATTTATAGTTTTTATATTCATGACAGTAGTACAATACTACATAATTAATTTAAATATATAGTTATAATGGACGAAGACAAGCCTATCAGGTCTCCAGTCTGTGCTTACCCTTGAAAGCCAGTACTTTACATAAGTTAAAAGGGACTTCCTTATTCCCCTTTCTCCTCGTAAAGTAAATAACCTCCATCGCCTAATACTTGAGAGAAGAAATAGAAACAAGAAAACATCCCGCTCACGAAAAGGGTTTTCCTTCAGTTATTAGTCGTACTTGCGAAGAGAGAAATAATCTTAATACATAATTTAAAGTAATTTTCTTCCTCTTGCCAGAAAACCCTTCAAAACCACTTAGAGTTTTACCCCCCCCCCCCCCCCCCCGTTTAATTCCTACCCTCGGCCCCCCCCCCCCCGCCCCCCCCCCCC